>CM031242.1:192524095-193014668 GCA_018340775.1 Taxus wallichiana var. yunnanensis
TTTAATAAAGGTAGTATGAAATTAGTGGCCGCTATGTACTACCACAAAAAAATATTTAGAGAAATTATTTTGATATTATTTAACAAGTTAAATAAAATAATTTGAGCATGGCGGTTTTTTATTCTTTAGAACGATGTAATAATTTAACCTTAGAGTTCGTTATGATTTAACACATAATATTTGGAGCATAGTGGTCATCAGGATTTAGCATATTAAACTAATATCCTACAATCCTAGCATCTACTAAGATATGCGTGATAGTAATTTTTTTAAGTTATCGGTAGTATGCTTTAACAAATCAAATTAACAAATTGTGCTACTCGGCATCTAGGTGCTTCCACAATATAATATTTCAAGCTTAGATGTTGCTAGCATTTAACAAGTCAAAGAATGATATTTTTAGCTTACCATCCACTAGATTATGTTGCAACATATTATATTAATATTTTTATCACTATAATTTGACAAAAATATGTAAGATATTAAGAGCTTAGTGAATTCTATGTTATGCCACAATAACATATTTCAATCTTATCAATCGCTAGTCATTTATATTTTGAACTTTTACGCCACTAAGACACTACCACAACATAATAGTTGGAACATAGTAGTTTCTAAGATTTAAAAAATAAAGTAAGATATTTCAAGACTAGCATCCATTAGGTATTGCCACAACATATTATTTGGAGCTTAGCGGTCACTAGGATTTCACAAATTAAATTAAGGTAGTATGAAACTAGTGTCTACTACGTACTTACCACAACATAATATTTAGAGCAAATATTTTGATAGGATTTAACAATTTAAATGAAATTAATTTAAACTTCGTGACCACTAGTCTTTACAACGATGTAATAATTTAAGCTTAGTGTTTGTTAGGATTTAACGCATAATATTTTAAGCATGGTAGTCGTAGGATTTAACACATCAAATTAAGATTCTAGGAGCCTAGTGGCCACTAGGATATGCTTAATCATAATATTTGGAGGTTATTGGTGGTATGCTTTAACAAATCAAATTAACATATTTTGAGCTACTTGGCATCTAGGTGCTTCCATAATATAATATTTCGAGCTTAGATGTCGCTAGCATTTAACAAGTCAAATAATGATATTTTTAGCTTAGCATCTGCTAGCTTATATTGCCACATATTATTTGAATAGTAGTTGTTGCTTGGATTTAGAAAAACATGTAAGATATCCTGATCTTAGTAGCCACTAGGTTATTCTTAATAACATATTCTGAGCTTAGTGATCACTAGTCATTTATAGATATTTGAGCATAGTGTGCACTAGTTTATGCCACAACAACATATTTGGAGCTTAGTGTATCAAAACAACAAATACATGTTTAGATAATTATAACATTTGGAATATATACATGAACATTCAATCAATTATAAATATTCATCTATTTACATGTCATACATATTACAATGCTTTCTCATTTATCTCAAATACTATAATTTATGATTCACTGTGGTTCTTCCTTAATTATGGGTTTTTGTTGATCTCGAGTCCATAGGTAAAGTTACGTCCTAAGGTTGTTGATCTATTTTCAGACCTCTTTTATCATATTACTATTGTTTCACCTCCAAAGCTTCTTTGCAAATCTTATAATCTCTACTTATCTTTCTTATGTCCACAATCGGGTTTCTATATATCACATTAGACTTGTCAAGAAAAACCTTTTGACTAACAATTACTTTTTTACAATTTCCTTTACGAGTCTCTATTTTCTATATTTTTTCCCATGTTTTGGAAATAATATCAATGACATGTGAAGTTTCTCCTTCGTTTTTCTCTATTATTCTCCTTTGAAAATTAACCAAGAATTGTTTAAGTGATGTTGGGAACTCTTTGTCAGAAACCAATTCATGGTTTCCATTAAATACTTCCATGATGAAGATTTTGAAAATCTGATTTCCTCTCAAAATAATGCCATCAAACCTAAAATATAGTATTTTAACATTTTCATTTCATTACCTTGGTATTTCTTTCATTTAATTAGCATATGTCTAGTATATACCAATATCATCCATGGTCATAATTGAAGGGTCTTTACAAATGCCTTCTTCAATGACTTTCCTTGTATGTATTGATTTTTCTACAATGATCTATTCACTATAATGTTTTTATTTTTATTTTTCAAGAACACTTCTTCCTCATCCTTTGCATCGATGCATTTATTTATATTACTATACAGTCGTGCAATGCCTCTTCTATGTCAAAATTGTACCATAAAAACTGCTTTCCTTTAGTTGAGTTTCAAGCTCTTTATTTCTAGGACGTATGCCTTTTACTATTTCTATGGCTACTTTATTGAAGACATTATCAAGGATTACAAGTTTTCCTCATATTTCACCACTTGGGAGCATTTGGATTTCCATTTATTTGTAAGAGTGAAGATGTCTTCTGAAGTTTTGTGCCAAACAATGGCTTGCTATGTTGACATATTATTTTTGGTTACCCTTTTCAAGGTTCTCGTCCTTGGATAAAATTAAATGTTTACTAAGGGATCTTCTTGTGCCTCCTAATCTAGATGTTCTTTGTGGGGAATTAAAGATTTCTCTACCTAATCTTGTCTCGATCAATGTGAAACAGAGGAAGAATATTTTGAGGGTGGTGTAAGGGCTCTACTAGATGAAATTTCAATTCATATAGTCTCCTCTTCTTCATATGATGAAGTTAAGGCATATGCCACCAAATTTGGAGCTTCATTTGGTGTGGGAAAGACTTCTTAAAACTCATATAGAGTTTTAATTGATGGAGATAAGGGAGCACAGGGATTTTCTAAATGTTCTAGATAAAAAGTTATCTTTCTCTTTGTAGCCTAATTTTTAATAGTTTCTCTTAGAGGTGGAACCCCTTGTATCATTCATATTCTACTTAACAAGGATATATTTTATTTGGGTAATCCATACCCAGTCATTGGCATCATGCACATGTGCATAGGATATATTTATATATCCTTTAAGTGACTGAAGGTGTTGGGAAACCCTTTTTATTTGGTCATATTTCCTTAGTGGGTGTTGGGGAGATTGAATGAGTTTATATGGGTTAATGTAGCTTTCAAATCATGTAACCTATTAAATTTTCTGTATCCCACAATGACTAGGAGGGGGATATGTTTTAAGATTATTATCTATGCACTTTCCAGTAATAATGTTACAAATTTGATATGCCACCTTTTGTTCTTCCAAATATTTTGGCACATAATATGGCAACTGAAAAGGAGGTGTAAGGATCCAGTTGATCATGATAACCGTATATTCTAGATAGAAGAATACATCTCCCATTTTCCTTATGGAAGTGAGGATGTCATCAGATATTCTCAGTGTCACTATTTCGTAATTATTTGTAGAGAGAAGGATATTAATAAGTGCGTATATCTTGAATATGAGATCTGAGCCGATAGGAATACAAGTTTGAATATTGTTCATTTAGCTTCAAAAGGCTTGAAGGATGCCAACTTTGACAAAAATTTGAATAGTTGAGAACACCAAAACTACATTGAGAAGATAGGAATCCATGTAAAATGATTTCCAATTATCGACAAAATTATTTATTTGTCTCATTAAATTGAAACTGAGCACTTTCCTAAGGAGGGAATATTTCCTTGATCAATAATAAAATAAAGTAAAGGGATCTAGGAAACATCGACCTTAGAGATAGAATAATTTCCATATAGCCTGTTCATGAGGGCCATGCCAATATGAACTCTTGGTCTAAACCTTTTAATAAGGATATTTCTCATATGAGAATCATCCATATTATCTGACGTCGGTCAATGAAAAAAACCTACAAAATAAATATTTTTCTCCTTTGGGTCATCCAAAAATCGACTTTATTTTTATTATACAAGGTGTCCGGCTCTAAAATTTAATAATAAATTTTGTATGTATACCCAACAAAAAAACCTATTCTATTTTTCCAAAATTTAGAAAATAAGGTCCTCTCCTTAGAATTGAAAATAATTAAATAGGAAGCGATCAGTTCCAAAAAAGGGAAGCACCTTTGGTTTATTGGAAATTAAATGGAGACTATCTCTTTTTAATGCCCTTATGTCTCGGGACCTTAGCGCTTGATCTTCCGGTATACCCTTTTCGTCTACAACATCAACATCAACACTTTCATCTTGTAATTGTAGAAAAAATAGTAGAGTAATGTTGAAATTCATGATGTAAGGAAGTTGGATCAAACAGGATATCTCTACTTACTTTGGATTCATCGTAGGAATATAAATAAGAATCTACATTCAATATTACTAGGTCTCCCACTAATGCAGCCTAGAATTTACTATGAATAACCTCGGCATGTTGTGACATCACTCAACCTGAGCTGAATTCTCACTCGAAGCACGCAAAGGTACTAGGTCCTCTTTACTATTTCTTGTACAGGATGTTAGTGTGATGATGTTTAAACATATTTAGGTTCATAATTAGATATAAACATTCTATACAAAGATAAACCGATCTAGATCTTAGAGAATCATGATAAATTAACTAAACAATAACTATGATAATATTAACAATACAAGAACTAGATTCATTCATGTCTAACACCATTATCCAGCCAATATGTTCCATTGCATTAATAATATAAAAAAGAAGCTTCTTACACTATAAATTATCTCCATGAGTCATGTGCGCATCAAAACCAATAGCATGACTCTACAATAATTCACCACTCACTAAACTACACAATTCAATACATATTTATAGAGGTGGGGAATTTCCCTTCACCACCCATGCACTTCTCAAAATAGGTCACATGCTTATAATATCCATGCAACTTTACAATAGAATGCACAACATGCAAGTTCCCTAACAATAGATTTCATATAGTTAAATTCAAGTAGAAATCATATTATTAGCTTAAACTATGCATGGTGCTTATCTTCCGCTTGTTCCCAAAATACCATTGCATGTAGCACAATTCTTCATCTCTATGTGTGCTCCACATGCTATCTCCAAAAATATCCCTTAACCACAAAACAACTAAGTCATGAGCTTGGGCACTTCAATACTATTATAGCTCTTCGCGCGTCCAAGACTCCTATCTTTACACGCCCAATACTTACATTTTTTGGATACTCAACATTACCCCACACTAAAGTAAATTATTTCCCTAGAAATGGGAATTCTTTCTGATGTCACCAATGATAAAAATTAAGAAATGAAAGAAGGAAAAGAATGAACCAAAATCAGAGAAAAAATGAAGTTTATTCTTCAAACCCCCTTCTTCAACTGGAAGGATTAGTTTTGGATATTCATTCCTGATCTTAGCCTCCAAGGTCTACTAATCACTCAGTGTGTTCCTTGTTTACTCTAGTATATTAGTGGCTATGTCATCCAATTCATCCTTAGAGAGTTAATATTTCTCATTTTTTAGTATCTGGAAACCATTCACCATACTTGACAACATTCCTTCCATGAGGTCCATCTTCTACGTTATGAGCTTTCTAATCTCAATAATTCTTTCCTTGTGTAGATCCTGGGATACTGTGAGGGCCTCACAATTTTTTTTACAAGCACCAACATTTTTTTGCACCCAAGTTTTTCATCCTTCATCACTTTCAGAACTTCATTATCCTCTTCTAGAGTTATAGTCCTTATTATGGCATCTGGCGCCACACATAAATTAAGAGCTTGATTGGCTCTCTTTAGCTCATCCTTCAATGTTTGTAGAAATGCCTCATTTAATGAAACTTTTCGATCAATAGTGGCCCTTTCAATTTATTTTTGTTCCTTTGGATCCTTTTTCTTTGGTAGGCAAATTGGTCCTTCCAAAAGTAGGTGAACTGTCATTGCGTGCAGATAGTGAAACTTAGACTTGAATTCTTGAGGCACCTTTTCCTAAAACTCAGGCATCTATGGTAAAATATCATCTACAATCTGCTCCACCATCATCTTTACCTTATAGGCCTCCACAATTGCATTATCATGCTCTTGAGTAAGGCACTTGATTTCTGTTTCCTTGCCCTTTTATCCTCCACTAGCACCTGGATTATTGTTGCCTTATCCATACTTCTACGCGCTACTTCTATGGACACCATAATCAATTTTTTTCTTACTGCTCATCTCAAAACCGGGTTGGCCTAATGTTTATATGGCACGTATGAGGTTCCGTCCTCATATTATTAAGAGTGCATGTCTCCTCATAGAAATCAAAATTAGGCTCATCCATGTGAGTTTGCATGCCCCAAGATAGTTGTTTGTGAGTGCATGTATTGGCCATTTCAGGGTCCATCCATTCCTAGCCTTATAACTATTTTTTTAGTAGTGTACTTTGGAAATGGGTTCTAATTATTTGTGAAGGTTCATTCATATAGACCAAGTATTAAGTACTTACTTCTTTTTCTTCTTCTTCATGTGCTCTTACATGCTCACCAACATCATTGTGTGCTAATGCATCCTCTTCATGGTGTTCAAATACACTTACATCATATGGGATAGCGCCTCCAACCACCTGGTTGAATTCCTCCTCATTTTTCCCTTATCCCCGTGTGGGGTATATGAGGACTTCTATATCTCCACTAGTACTTCTTTCTCCTTCACTAGAGATATCTTCTCGAATACTCACATTGCGGTCTATAGTCTCATAGACTATGCGCTTTTCCATAACTTCATCATCCTATATTTCCACATTGGGGGTGGCCTCATCTCTATCTCAACTCATTACTGGAGCTTCCTCCTCTTCCTACGTGCTTGGCTTTGGGGATTCTGTACCCACCCAAATTTGCATGTGCTACATTTTCAAAAAATGGTTGCCAAAGTCCCAAGTGATTATTGTTGTCCTTTTAGAAGATGTTTGAGTTACTAAACCCATCTGCAGTATATATTTGTAGCCTAGATTTCCTTACTTAAATTTTCCATGCTTTTTCCAGCTTCCCCACTTCATTTTGTGCATGTTTTGGCCTTTAGTGCCAGGATCATCACCCTACCTCGGCAACAGCTTTTGAAATCGTCACCTGTAGCACAAAGGTCCTGAGTGATTTTTCCAAAATTTGTCATGCGTGTTTTTAACATGCGATGCTTCACTTAACTTCACTTTTAGGATGCATTTGTGAACCAATTTGTCTAAAAATAGTTTTGATTTCTTGGTTCTCCTTCCCTCTTCTATTTTTAAATAGATTTAGTTAGTTGGAACTACCTCTTCTTGCCTTATGCATGAAGGCACATCCCAGCCCCAATTATTATATATTCCATGCTTGTGTTCAAGAAAAAGGCTTGAGAATTTTTGTGTATCTTGCATAGTATTGCTGCCATAATCCTGCTAGGAATTGCATAGCCAAGCTTAGATATCTTGTGTTATCTCTCTTCTACTTGCATTATAACCAGACTACCTTCAAGCTACCATTGCTCAAGCGTCTTCTTCTATTTTTGTTCTTACATTACCAATCCCTTGGACTCATATGGATACACAAAGAAAGAAAGGAAAAAACTGAGGAGACAAATATAGATATAACCAGATTTGCCAAATCTCTTGCTTATCTAGGTTGGAATTACTTTTTTTGCTTCATTTGTCAAATTGTCAATTTTGAATCATTAGTTTTAATTACATATCAAATAGAATAAAAAAGTTATTCATTTTAATTAATCAAGCAAATTACAAGTAGAGCACATCATTAAAAATCTTTCTCTTTGACGTTACTACGTAATTTGTGGAGAACAATAGCTCTTCTAGGGTTATGATTTTTTCTTCACCTCTGAGGTAGGGTTTGAAGGGTTTTTTATTAAATTAGGTTATTTATTTTAGATTTAGATTTACATATTCACACAAATAATTAGCTACATCTGGTTAATTACTTGTATTTAGTTTTTTTATTATAATAGGAGTATTTCTTAAAACTGGAAAATGATAAAAACATTTAATTTTGTTAGATTAGTTTACTTTTATTGCTTTTCTCTGATATACTATGAAAACACCAAAAACATAGATTAAATTTCCTTTGATAGTTAGCTTGTTTTACCAAAATCATTTCAATTTGTTCTCGCATGACCATCAACAACCCACAACAAGAAAAGATGTATGGTTGTGATCCTTTGGTCCCACAACCCAACGAGCCAAAATTCTTGACCGACATTGATACAAGTTTATGCTTACAAGTTTTACACAAACCTTCTTGGTTTTCTCGAGAAAGGAAAACAAATAAAAATGCTAAACATCACAACTAATCAAGCCTATGATTATTGTACTTCTCATGGCAACAAGGTTTGATTATGTGCATGACCATAACAAGACCACAACCTCCACAAGTTTTCAATTGTGATCCCTAGGTCCCACAACCCAACGGGCATGCTAACCAATTATATATAGAAATTGGTTTACATGTATCAGTATTTAGATCATCAGCACTTCCACCTGATATCATCACACAACTTTCATTATTGAACATAGACCCAATCAAAGTTAGGACTTTCTGGACTAGACCATAAAATCATCCATAGTCTATGTGGCTTCATTACACCTCTTGTTCTCACTTCCATGACCTTGTCTAGAAATCTATATGAGGCACCTACAGGCCACTTTCCATGTGTTTAACAACTAATGAATAGAATCTTGGCGTAACTTGATATTAACGGGAGTCACTAAGTAGCTATTATATCGATCAATCCATCACACCACTTCAAGTTAGGAGAGAATTCTTTTCCTTAGACTCGTAGATCTCGATATTGCGTGTCAAAGATATAAGGTTGCCTCATTAGCTTATTTACCATCACCACACATACACATCCATTTCTATTCTACACCGGCTATCTTGGCACGACCTCGGGAAGTCAGGTGCAAAGAATTCATGTGTTGATTTTATTTCGTACGGATTCCTCCTCACTATTTCGTATAGGAACGTATTTCATGTTCTTTCTCTTCTCCTCCTCTTCATTATGTACAAGAGTCACGCATGGTGACTTTCTTACTAGTTGAGAAGTTTGAGCACTAGTTTATCCCTGAAGCACACATCTTCCTCGAATCCTTCTAGTGTGCACAAGTCCAAAGCATTTTCTTCAGCTTTCTCTTATTCTTGGACATTTTCCCTTCATGTATGTACTGGGTTTTCTGGAGTAGGGGCACACATGCAACATTCCTTGAAGTCCCCACTATTTTCTTATTCTTAGGTGTAACATCCTCGACAACTGATATATTCCTCTTTGCATTCAAGTGTTGACATGTGATTTTTAGGATAATGATGTGTTCTTTGACTGTTGAAGATCATGCTTGATTGGGATAAATATTTTCTGTTCTTAAGAATCATTAGACTAAAATTATATGGTTGACAAGAATCCATTTTCACTTTAGAAAGATGAGCTGCAATCTGGTATTAAGAGTTGCAGACTTATTTCTTCTTCTAACTCATCCTTGGATCAATTTCAGTGATCCAAGGAATGTTTCAAGTCTTCTTTATAAACCAAATGGTAAAATTGACATTCAGTAGCTTAAGGAACTTAGAAGACTGAATTTTGCATGATACTAATTCTTGGTCCTGATGCAACTTGCTTTTGTTCAGTTGTATTTTTGTGCCCGGGTCTTTGGTGATTGATCTTGGTGGGACATTAAGGACATGATCAAAATTTTA
The DNA here is from genome assembly GCA_018340775.1 of Taxus wallichiana var. yunnanensis. Lineage (NCBI taxonomy): Eukaryota > Viridiplantae > Streptophyta > Pinopsida > Cupressales > Taxaceae > Taxus > Taxus wallichiana. The sequence goes on from CM031242.1 coordinate 192,533,672, forward strand.
TTCTCTATGAAGAAGTTCATATTCCTAAAATCTAAGGACTATCCTAACGGTAACCTACACTAGGTGAGAATAGCTAAGTTCTAGCTATGTTTACTTATGTGTATACTGTTCTAACCTAAGTCTCTTATTTTATTATGGGATTGGCATCCTAACCTAAGTGTTATGCTAAAAATAAGGGAAGAATTACTAAGGGGGATACTAAGCTATTTTATCTACTACCTATTACTAAAGGGTTGTGATTTGAACCTAACCTAAGGTGGGATTCTAATGACTAATGTTCTAAGACCTATGTTAGTAAATGTTAGATTAACCTAAGTTCTATTTTGAATCTAATCTAAACTAAAGGGGACCTAAAGGGGTCACATGCCTTGAGGGCAATGGTTCCAAAGGAATTTAAGGAAGGAGATAAGGTTTTAAATGTTAAGGTACTGCCAGATTTGGTAGGGGGACAAAGGGGACTTGGAGGAGGCCTACGTGGAAACTCCACTAACAGATGGAATTGTATTTTTGTGTTGATTTGGCATTCGCTAAATTTAAGTGGTGGTGGCAAGTAAATATAGGCAGGAATTTTGGATTAACAGAATTAATGGCATTTATGAGCCTCGGTCTTCACGTGCAAACCATCTTGGAAACATAGGAGGTGGGTTTGTAGAAGGTCATTTGGTTTTTCTTGCATGGAAGATTTTTCTCTACATGGAGAAAATTGGTTCTTTGAAAAACATTTTTACCTTCAGTTCAAAGCTATATTTGGTTTTTATGATCTATTTTTGATCGAGGGAAAGTATATGAAGCTTGGAAGGAAAAGATGTTTCATTGTTGATTTTTCATGGAGGAGAAAAAGAGCTGGAAGTCTCCTTCGAGTTGGTGGAAGCGCTATCATGCATGATAGGATTTAATCATTAAATTCTTTCATTCTTCTAAATTATTCATTAGAACCACTCGATCTCATGAGAATCTTTTTTTCTTGTCCGTATCATTATTTTTCTTGCTAGGTTTTATAGATCCTTGTGTGTTTGATTTTAATCCATGGCAAATTAGTATTGTTTGGAAACTGTCTCTCTGTGTGAGTTTTAGGACAACATGCAAGTAAAAATGATATGGGAAACTGGATTTGTATCTCTATTTTTACTATCTTAATCTAGTATTCAAAGTCTTTAGCTTTGAACTGACTATCATGGAAATACATGCATATGAACTCGGGAAACTTTAGTTCTATTTTATATTCTTCTAGGTTGCGTTATTTGGATGCTGGACTCGAGTTGGAAGTTTGTGTTTTGACTGTGTTTGTGTTGGAACTTCGTTTGAATGGAACCACTATTTTGGAAACTTATGTAATACTGAACTATTTCTTGGAGTTCATATTTTTATCACTATTCTCACATCATTGATTTGGGAAGTTTTGAATGCATGAATGTGAACTTAGGTTTCGACTTATACTTTCATTTAACATGGGCGTGTTATGGATTTGCATTTGGGTCATTTCTTTTGAACTTATCCTGGTTTTTCATATTGGTTATTCTTTAGTAAGACTGAATTATAGTTCCTTACTGGAGCGAGTACTCACCTAGGAATGGTGTGGGAACTTGTTTGAGTCATTTTATTCTCTCTATTGAGCTTTGGAATTTGGAAATGACTTAAGTAATGTGGAACTTCTGTCATGTTTTGACTGTATTGACTTCGTGAGATGGTATGAGCGTGGGAGTTGGGGAAAGTGATCTCTTCCCACTGTTTGGAAGAAACCCACATTTTGGGTTGACTGTATAAAGTTTTACTAAAGAACCATTGTTGTAATTTTGTGCTTGTGAAGTTCTATTTTGCTATTTCGTTCTTGTTTCTTGGGGATTTAAGACCAAGACAATTTCATCTTTGGATGTTTTGGGTTCTAGCTCTCCCACTCTTTTGTCTCTTTTAATGAAATCGGGTCTTTTGAAAGATTGTGATATTACCTTGGACACTGAAATAGTTAGGAAGGATTCCTTCTCTATTCAGTTGTATTAATTTTTATTCTTGGAAGTGAATTGATTTCTTTTTGTATTTAATTGGTAAGCCTTTGTGAGACTTCCATTTTGGGTTCGTGGGTAATTTTGAACCTTATTGTTTATGGTTTTAGGATGCAATTCTCGACTGAAATAGTGAATAAGACTTGATTTCCCTTTGTAAAGGAAAATATGTATTTTCTTATTCTTTTGAGATATTTATTTTTATATGGTTCAGGGTCTACAGTATGTTGTTATCCTGAACTAGTTTGAAATTGGAACTCTTGTTCAGTTGAACAAAATGATCTACCATTGGTTCTTTTCTTATTATGTTACTTCTTTTCTGCCTTGGATAGATTCAATGTTTGAACTTGTCTTTACTCAAAACCATTTCGAGATAGTGATTTCTTGAGACCTAGTTGGTCTACCTTGTTGAACCATTAGCCAAGAAGGTTTGGTTGATAAGGTAACTTGTACTTAAGGGTTTGACTATTGTTGTTTAGTCTTGCCTAGTTTATATGGATCAATGTAGGTTTGACACTTGTACTCCTTATCCTTGGTGAAGAATATGAGTAGAGAATAACTCCTCTTTGGAGCTTTTTTTTAGATCATTGTTGTTGTTATTTGGTTGAAAATTCTAACATGAAGAGTTGGAATTGGAGTTACAGTTGGACTGTTTTATTATGGTTTTCCTTACCTTCTTGTTTGGTTATGGAGTTCTGTTTGATGTATATTCTAATGTTGAATGTACAATATGGTTATCCCGGAAAGGAACAGGTAACTCTTGTTATTATCTGGTCTATTTTTCTGATGTTATAAGTTTGGGCATGGTTTATAATGGTTCTTGTTTAGGATATAGAGGGATCACCCTTGAGGAGCCATACTGTTTGCATTTATTTTGTCTCTTAGAAAAGATAAATGTGGTATAATGGATGGCAGGATTTTTGTTGTTACAAGCCATTGATAGAAATAATAGAACTTATGATTTTAGGTAGATATTGATTATTATATTATGCTCTTCTTATAAAGATGATCTAAGTTTATTAATGTGCTTCTTTTCTTTTATCATTTATGCTGATTTATGATGACTTAATGTCTCATTAAAGCAGTGTTGCTTTAATGAAACAATTAGTGGAATGCACTTCATTTTAATGATTAGTGTTTATCATGCTCAGTTCATTGAACTGACCCGTGCTAGCTATTTTTACAGATGGACAACTTAAGTGGTAAAAGAAGGCAAAAAATTATATGATGCATTGGTTGATATATGTATAATTCTTAGTAAAGAATTTTGATTCATTCTTTTGTTGAATTGTAAATGAAAGTTGTATACTTTATTGTATAAAGGTTGTTGATATGTAGTATGCCTTGAGAGCATAGTCTTGTTAAATTTACAAGTTGTAATGATGAATTGCGAGTTGTGTTTTATTTGCATGAGTTGTGAAAATTATCTCGTACTTTTATAAAGAAGATGAAAGTTCCATCATGTTGATGTTCTTTATATTATGTTATGCTTATCTTGTTATCTTTGATAAAATGGATAATGGGAATTAGTTCAATTTCCCTATAAAGAAGCAACTTGTTGAGTTGCATAATATGATGTGTTTATCTAAAACAATTTAACATAATAAGGTGATGCATAATGAACATGCATTAAGAAATATGGACATTGGAAATGATATATCCACATACTTAAACATGTAGAGAAAGATTATTTATCTCTCTCAATTGAATATAAACCAAAAAGGTTTGGAAGTATGATTACTATTTACTAGACTTCATTTAGTATGAAGTCTACTTTAATTAGTTATATGTGGTTGTTAAACCTTCCTGAAAGTTAAAGAACACTTAAATGAAACTTTGACAATGTTTTCTTGTTTGGTTAATTACCGGTTTAATTGAGAAAGCGAACAATAAAAGCAACCATAAGTTTAACGAATTTCTTCATGAAATAAATGAATCAAATTTAGGAAAGAGCTTATTGAGTGTTGGATTAGGTTATAGCAGGGTTGCTGAAATCAAGAAATAATCAAAACTAACAATGTATTAGCAATCTCCTTGGGTATGTACATCTCAATGAGGTAGTTTCTATAGGATGTTGGCACACGCCAACTATAGGTTTGTACTTTCAAGAAGGCTTGGGTCTTCTCGAGAATACAGCATTGTAGTTGACATGTGGCATCACCCTTCCGCATTGATCATCCAGATCTACACACAATAAGAACTCGACTTGAACTTAGTTTCTCTCTAGGTCAGGATAGGAGCATATTTAGGATAGGAATTAGCTTCCAATGGCTCAGGGTACGTTGGCACATCCAGTTGACTTAGGTCAACCGAGTATGCCCTTTTACCCTAAGCCATTGTGAGTGTCTTCCTATAACGAGTTATGTTTCTATCTAGGGACAGGTTTAAACATGGAACAAGTGGAATAACGATAGTCAGTAAAGACCAATCATGATAATAGAGGAGTGAGGTGAAGGACGTATTCCAATATGACGAGTATGTCATCTAGGAATAGGGACATACACAATATGTTGTAAATATTTGGCCAAAGTATCGCAAGCTGTTGGTTGTGTTGTCCTATGTCACCAAGTTTAAAACAATGTGATATCATATGAATATTGGCAACAAATATTCAGATATGTTCTTTAAAAATATCACTTAGTACCCGGTGTAGGGTAGGAAGACAGAATATTCAAGTATACGATAGGTATTCAATACATAAGATAACATAAATAGATTGGTAGCTTACCGAGTTACTAAATGAATAGATCAGTGGATCACCGAGTCATTATAGTTACATATGGTTATCTATTTGAATTCGATTGGCATGGAATGTTTGTTCTAAATAATGCTTAATTTAGAACAATGAACATTATATTAAAAAAATACCTTGTTTCTAAAGTCTTAAAATGGGAATGTTACATCTTGGTATCCGAGCTGAAGGTTGCAGCTCTTAGACCTATTGTGTCCATAATCTGATGAAACTTAAATTTTCTTGTAACAAAAAATGGTGAGAACAAGAGGAAACATTGCAACTAACCCTCCGCCTGAGGAATGAGCAAGAATCGCCAAGAAACTTGATGAGATCCTTGCTACCTGTTGACAAAAGAGATTGTTTTGCTATGCTTGAACAACAAGTAATGGGTAATGAGGAGGAATAAGAAGTTGATAACAATAATCAGCCACCTCTAGGGGACAACAGCAATATGGGTGTTGATAATAAAAATGTTGACATACCTATTCAGCCTAAGAACAAAAAGGCTAGGGTAGTAGCAAAAATCACTAATGACATAAAAAGGATAAGTCCACCCAAGTTTGATGGCACGACATTAAGAGACGGGGATGAGAATTGGCTCAAAAATGGAGAAATAATTTGCAATAAGAAATTTCTCAGAAGAAACAAAGGCGATATGGGGAGCATATCAACTTTCTCATGAAGCATCTTCATGGTGGGACAACCGCAAGGCTGAGTTGAACATTGATGAATCTAATATCACATGGGACCAATTTAAAGGTTACTTTAGGAAATGATGGCTACCACAACTCTACTATGATCAGAAAATGACTGAATTTTAGAACTTAGCTCAAGGAAAGCTAACTGTAACTGAGTATTGGGAGCGATTTACAAAACTCCTTAAGTATGTGCCTCAGTACCAAACTGATGAGAAGTTCAAGATACAAAAATTCATCATGGGATTGAATCTCATTATAGGGGAGAGGTGGATGTTCATGGCCCAACAACAATGGAATGGGTTGTTGAAAAATCCATAAGGCAGGGATAGAAATTAAAGGAAATTTTTGCTCACAAGGAGGAAGTAAGGAAGAAGAATTCCAACTCCTCTTCATCATCTCTTGCACCCAAGAAAGGACCATGGAATAAATGAAAAGTAATTTTTCATCTAATACAAACAAGAAAGCAGAAACAAACAAGTTTGTTAGTAATGCACGAAACAAATTTTCCAAGAACAATAATAATGAATAGAAGTCCTATGGGGGTCAAAACAATAACTCTAAGGCTAGAAATAAACCCGAGCCTAGGAAGGGACCTATAGGAGGCTGTTATAACTGTGGCAAAGATCATTACGCAAATCAATTTCCTTTGAAGAAGGATTATCGTAATCAGTAGCACATGATACACGCTGCAGTAGCTGATAAGTAGGATAAGAAACATGCCACACCCATAGAAGTTCTGGGTAAGTTATTTGGCTTACCAATAACTATTATTTTTGATACTGGAGCTACTGAATGTTTTATTTCTAGTAAATTAGCATCAAAATTAAAAAAGAAAAGATAGAAACATGGACTGTACAGTATGGGAATAATGTTGTTCATATGGTTAGTATGTGTCTTTTTGGAGTAATCCTTGATTTACCTAACTTTTCCACTAAGGTTGATCTTTATGTTGCACCTTTGGGGTCTTATGATGTAATCATAGGTGTTAATTGGTTAGCAAAACATAAGGCTAAAGTGGACTATTTTGAAAAATACATTAGTTGTTTCTACCGTTGGTATCCAATTTTAGTCTCCTTCACAACTTGAACAACATCATGAACTAGCACAAGACACTTCAAGAGTAGATAGATGGTTTGTATGTCATTTGTAGCTAGGGATCACACCTATATGCTTGTTTGCATTCAATATTTGAGGAAGTGGATAGCACCTTCATAAGGGTTTTGACCTAACCCTCACTATTTTAGGTTGTGCCTATCAACCAAGGCAAGAGAACCTATATTGCAGCCCTTTTATGGTAAAGGAGATGGAGATATCCTTGTGTTTTACATGTGGTATAGAAGAGGCCTTGTGAAAACATGATCAAGCATCCATTATCCAAAATCAAATGAGTTGTCCCTACTAAATGATGGATATGCTTTCAAAACAAAGCTAGGGCTGCTAAAGACATAATGAAACCCTGATATACTTTGTGCATTTTGGTGGAAGGATTGTATTCTTGTATGGACACATAATGCAATGCAGGAGTAGTACAGGTAGGATGAGTTAGTTTGAATGAAATTATATGGGAGAAGTTTAGACAAGATAAGAAATTACCAACTTATTTGGGAACCTTTACAAAATAATTACAACACCTAAACAACATAGATGTTTAAATGAGTTTGAATTGCTCTTTCAACCAAGATATGTACACAAATGGAGGCCCAAATTTGCACTATTCCACACAAACTTTGATAACCTACCACAAAAGCTTGAAGCAAAATATCAATGAAGCATCTAGAAACCCTTATTTGATCATGACCTGAGGTACACCCAAAGGTTTACAAACACCCTCAATATTCAAGGAAAGTAAGATGAATTTAAATCTGTTTATCTTCACTCAAATGAATGCTCTTCTAAATGAAATATTATAGATGCCTTCAAACCCTCTACAAGAAATGAGGCCATGTATGATCAAAAGAGATCCCAAACACAAGATTGCAACATGAGCATAAAACACAAATTGAAAACATACTGAAATACAAGTGTATGCAAGTTTTTCCAAGAGATAAAACCAGTCAATCCATAAATTTGATCAAATACACCAGCAAGGGAATGTTATTAAGACAATCTCAAAGCTTGTTGATGGATTTACAACTGAAACCAACTCAACATGATGAACATTTGATGCAAGAAGGAATTAAAAATGGCTCTCAGGTAGTTTCTCCAAAAGAAATGGATTACTTCTAGTTTTCCTCCTGAAATTCTTATTTTCTCTCAAAAAATCTCAAAACCCTTACAAAATGCTTCAAAATTACAACTTATACCCTATGCCATCTTGGATCCTTGCATCCCAAGTAAATAATATGCTCAAAGGATCAAATTTGTTACAAAACCCTATCCATTTGATGAAAAATGATATTAAACTATGAAACAGCTCATGAGAATGCTAGGGATGCACAAAAACAATAAAATATTACATGGGCTTAGATCCTTATCCATCCTAGGGTCATGTTTTTGTCATTCCAACATGCCAGCATGCATTTGCAATCATTTTCCACCTTTTTCCCTCATCATTTTTAACTCTGCAACTTTAACTTTTTACTTTTCTCGTTTTTACACGGTCAGAAAAATATTTCATGAAAAACACTAAAGGGCACTGAATTAGCTCAAATGAATGATGCCATTGCATTCAGAAGGCCAAGGGGATGTGAATTCATATAAAATTTCATGTAATTTGGTGCAAAAATGATGAATCCAAGCATCTTGGAGCTCTCATGGCGGCAAGAAATGAAAATACTCAGCAACCGTCGATCCAAATTCAACTTTAAATTTGCGCCATCCACGTGTCCAAGATCTCCCCTTTTTGCCTTTGGATAAGGTGGACACATGGCCAAATATGATTGGAGTGGGCCCCCAATCCTTAAAATGCATTTTAAACCTTTTTGAACTTCGGGAAAATTTTGAAAATTTTCCCGCTTGCCCCCTGGACCCGCCACGTGTCCTTAGGTGGGCCCCACTAAAATCCGCGGGCCAAAATAATGAAATTTTCTCCTTTTTTGAGAAAAGGAAAATTTCCTCAAAAACCCTCAGGGCCCGAACACCCGCTGCTTCTTCTACCACATGGCGGTCTCCTATTAGCTGTGGAGCCGACCTTCCTATTTTTTTCCTTCATTCCTCCGCGAGCACAAAATCCTCCTGCGGGCCCATGCTCCCCTTTTTTGCCTTTTGGAATAGGCCATGTGTCACCCCCTAATTGGCTGTGGGGGGACACCTCCAAATTTTCCGCGGGTCCATTTTTTACTTCGAGATTTTTCACCAAAATTTTGCAAAGTTTTCCACTTTCTCTCCGTGCTCCAAACCTCCACCAAATTTTGGACATGTGTCCTCCTCTAATTGGACATGGGCCTTTGGGAAAAAAATTCTTTTGTAACTTTAAGCCCAAAAACAACAAAATATTTTAAAATCCCTACCGCTCCATTTGACCTTCCTAGACACGTGTCCACTTTTCATTGGATGTGGGCCCTTAGGTCAAAATTTCCCCGAGACCTCGAATCAAAATTTTCCTCCAATTCCCCTCACCATCTACCTGATCTTCCCACCACGTGTTCACTTCCCATTGGTGTGGGCCTTCGGACAAAAAAATGACTTCGAGAAATTTTCCAAAATGGAAGAAAATTTTCTAAGTGATCCCCACCACCCACCGATCCTCCAACCAATCAAATCATGCCACATAGGCACATCACTGTAGCAAATGTGGGGCCGCGGAGCAAAATTTTCCTTTGTCAATTTTTCAAAAAGTAACAACTTATAACATTTTCCCAACCGCCTCGGCCAATAGAAACCTGCCACATCATCAAAAGGATGCAAGGATGAATTTGACAGGAAAATGACACCCGTATGCCCATCAAAACATAAAAAATGTAGGAGATGCCCTAGAAATTGAAAAAATTCACAAGGAGGGAAAATTTCTCAACTTTAAATCAAGTGAAGCATGATTTTACATTGTTTACATGCACTGGGAGCAAGATTTTAACCTCAAATTACTCGATTCGATCCACTTCGAGTTTTTCATGATTTGGCAAATGAAAAAAATGACACAACCCATATAAGTGAAAAAATTAGGGCACAAATGGGGGGAAACTTGGATTTTGTTTCAACTTAGGGAAAAATAACCACATCATGAGCATCTTGAAGGCACTCAACTGGAAAAAATGAGTTACAGATCACCCACTCGAGCAAATAAAATGTTTTTGACAAAAAATGGATATAGAAAATTAGGGAAAAGTGTGAAAACTCAGAATTTGCACCAACATATACAACCTACGTAAAAAAGTAGAGATTCAGGGTGTGGAATGTGATATTTTTGTTAGAAAAATTTCAGCTATGCAACTTAAAAAGGCCAAAAATAAAGGATGTACCTTATATGCAAAGAAAAATATTGAATCAACTAAACAGAGCAATGATATTATGGAACGATATCTCGTGTTATGAGACTTCATGATGTATTTTTCGGAAGAATTTCCGTGTCTTCCACCCAAAAGGGAATTTGACTTCATGATTGATATTAATCTCGGAACTAAACCTATTTCTAAAGCATCGTATCGAATGAATACTACAAAATTAGTAGAGCTTAAGGATCAGTTGCATGAACTTTTTCTCAAGGTTTGATTAGACCAAGTGTTTCACCACCTTGGGGAGCACCCATAAGTTTTGTGAAAAAGAAAGATGGAACACTTAGATTATGCATTGATTACATAATGTTAAACAAGGCAACAATCAAGAATAGATACCCACTCCCTAGGATTGATGATTTATTTGATCAGATGCGTGGAGCATCGGTATATTCCAAGATAGATATTTGATCTGGATATCATCAATTGTGAATTAAGGATGAAGATATTCATAAAACAACTTTCAGAACAAGGTATGGACATTATGAGTTTACAATTTTACCTTTTGGATTAACTAATGCACCTACAACATTTATGAATTTAATGAATAATATATTTCAAGAATACTTGGACAAATTTGTGCTTGTATTCTTGGATGACATTCTCATATATTCAAAAAGTATTAAGGAACACCATGAGCATTTGAAGATAGTTTTGGGAATATTAAGAAAGAGATGGTTATTTGGTAAGCTGTCTAAATGTTCTTTCTATGACATAGAAGTACACTATCTGGGACATGTAATAAGTAAATATGGAATTGTTGTAGATCCTTTAAAAATTGCATCTATAATAGAATGGTCTCAGTGCGCTTAAGAATTTACATGAAGTTAGAAGCTTCATGGAACTTGTTGGCTACTATAGGAAATTTGTAAAAGATTTTTCTAAGATAGTCTGCACCAATAACTTCCTTACGAAGATAGATAAAAAGTTTGTTCAAAGTGAGAAATGTGAAATTGCATTTAAAACCTTGAAGGAATAGTTTACTTTAGCACCTATTCTTACAAGCATTCGCATCCTAATGGAGATTTTATGGTGGTAATCGATGCATCCGGTGAAGGTTTAGGAGGTATTTTGTTACAAAATGGTCATGTCATAGCATATGAAAGTAGGAAACTTAAGTTACATGAGTTGAATTATGCTCCACATGATTTAGAACTTGATTTTACTATTCATGCACTACAAGTTTGGATATGTTACTTGTTTGGTAAGCCTTTTGAATTGAAAACTGATCACCTTGGACTGAAGTATATCTTCACTTAGCCAAATCTTAATGCAAGACAACAAAGGTGGTTAGATTTTTTGTCTCAATATGATTTTGACATCAGTTATATAAAGGGTAAAGAAAATAGAGTGGTTGATGCTCTAAGTCGTAGGAGGCACATTTATGCTCTTATAACGTTAATAAATTTGTTTAAGGATGAAGTAAAAAATGTTATGGAATCTGAATCTTACTTTCAACAAGTAAAAGTAGCACTTGTTGCAGATTCGAATGATTTGAGATATAAAGGTTTTCACTTAGATAAGGAAGGAATCTTATGATTTGAAAACAAAGTCTATGTACCTTCGCTAAATTATTTGAGAAAGAAATTTTTAGTATAATTTCATGATTCACCTTTTTCCGAGAGCCCGGCATTACAAAAATGCTTGCTGATATAAAACAAAAATATTTTTAGAAAGGGATGAAAAAGGATGTTATAAACTTTGTGACACATTGTCTTGAGTGCCAACGTGTTAAGGTGGAACATATCCACACAAATGGTTTGTTGTATCCTCATAGCATACCGTAGTACAAATGGCGTGTACTAACCATGGATTATGTACAAGGGATACCTATGTCGAGAAATAAGCATGATGTTATTTTAGTAGTTGTGGATAAAATAACAAAGGTAGCACATTTTATTGTTGGGAATCTGAAGGATGATTCTCCTATTTTGGCAAGAAGATTTGTACATGAAATTTTCAGATTACATGGAGTACCCGAGTTAATCATTTCGGATAGAGATCCTAGAATGACATCAAGATTTTCAAAAACTTAATGCAACTCTAGGAACTAAGATAAATTTTAGTTTTGTGTATCATTCGAAATGATGAGCCGACTAAAAGAATAAATCAAGTTTTAGAAGATATGTTATGAATGTATTGCATGGATCAACAATATAAGTGGGAAGAGTATCTTCCATTAGTTGAATTCACATATAATAATACATATCATGCTTCTCTTAAGATGGCACCTTTCAAGGCATTATACAAAAGAAAATACAAAACCCCTGTTAGTTGGGATAACATAGAGGATAGAGAGGTAATTGGACCTGAAATTCTTACTAAAATGGAACAACAAGTTACATTGATTCGTGAACACTTGAAAGTAGTGGCAGATAGGCAAAAGAGTTACGCTGACTTAAAGAGGGTTGATAGGAAATTTAAACTTAGTGAGAAAGTCTTTCTTTAGGTTAAATTGAAAAAGAGTTCTATAACTTTTGGCAAGGTTGCCAAGTTATAACCTTGTTATGTGGGACCTTTTGAGATAGTTGAAGTAATAAACCATATAGATTATCGTTTAGTATTACCTCCTTCTTTGTCATGAATGCACGATGTTTTCCATATTTCTTTACTTAATAAATACGTTTCAAATTTATCACACGTGTTAAATTGGAATTCCTTGCAGGTCTAGGACCTAGGTATAATTATGGTTAAACCCATACGAGTGCTTAAAAATCACCAGTTACATTTGAGAAATCGTTAGATAAGTCAATGCAAGGTCCAATGGGGCCAGTTTAATGAAGAAAGTGCAACTTGGGAAAACCTTGAGGATATGAAAACTACATTTCCATATCTATTTGAATAGGATTGATTCTGTTGACTGATAAAAACGTATGATTTTATATTTGTAATGTAATAAGTATGCTAGTTTGGGTAGATATTTATTAATTTTTAATAAACAGCTATATAATTCTGATTTCTAGAATTTAATAATGTTGTTATGTTTTTGACATATGTTAAGAAAAGTGAATAAGATGAATTTTTCCTTGTGGCAATCTATTAAAATAAGGTAATCATCGGGATGATGATTCTTTTAGGAGGGAAGCATGTAACACCCTCAACAACTGATATATTCCTCTTTGCATTCAAGTGTTGACATGTGATTTTCAGGATAATGATGTGTTCTTTGACTATTGAAGATCATGCTTGATTGGGATAAATCTTTTCTGTTCTTAAGAATCATTAGATTGAAGTTATATGGTTGACAACAATCCATTTTAACTTCGGAAAGATGAGATTGAATATGGTATTAAGATTTGTAGACCTATTTCTTCTTCTGACTCATCCTTGGATCAATTTCAGTGATCCAATAAATGGTTCAAGTCTTCTTTATAAACCAAATGGTAAAATTGACATTCAGTAGCTAAAGGAACTTAGAAGACTGAATTTTGCATGATACTAATTCTTAGTCCTGATGCAACTTGCTTTTGTTCAGTTGTATTTTTGTTCCCGATCATTGGTGATTGATCTTAGAGGGACATTAAGGACATGATCAAAATTTGATTCTCTGTGAAGAAGTTCGAGTCCTAAAAATCTAAGGACTATCCTAACGGTAACCTACACTAGGTGAGAACAACTAAGTTCTAGCTATGTTTACTTATGTGTATACTATTCTAACCTAAGTCTCTTATTTTATTATGGGATTGGCATCCTAACCTAAGTGTTATGCTAAAAAAATAAGGGAAGAATTACTAAGGGGGATACTAAGCTATTTTAGCTACTACCTATTACTAAAGGGTTGTGATTTGAACCTAACCTAAGGTGGGATTCTAATGACTAATGTTCTAAGACCTATGTTAGTAAATGTTAGATTAACCTAAGTTCTATTTTGAATCTAATCTAAACTAAAGGGGACCTAAAGGGGTCGCATGCCTTGAGGGTGATGGTTCCAAAGGAATTTAAGGAAGGAGATAAGGTTTTAAATGTTAAGGTACTGCCAGATTTGGCAGGGGGATAGTGGACTTGGAGGAGGCCTACGTGGAAACTCCACTAACAGATGGAATTGTATTTTTGTGTTGATTTGGCATTCGCTAAATTTAAGTGGTGGTGGCAAGTAAATATAGGTGGGAATTTTGGATTAACAGAATTAATGGCATTTATGAGCCTTGTTCTTTGCATGCAAACCATCTTGGAAACATAGGAGGCGGGTTTGTAGAAGGTCATTTGGTTTTTCTTGCATGGCAGATTTCGCTCTACATGGAGCAAACTGGTTCTTCGAACCAACATTTTTACCTTCAGTTCAAATCTATATTTGGTTTTTATGATCTATTTTTGATCGAGGGAAAGTATATGAAGCTTGGAAGGAAAATATTTGTTGTTGATTTTTCATGGAGGAGAAAAAGAGCTGGAAGTCTCCTTTGAGTTGGTGGAAGCACTATCAGGCATGATAGGCTCTAACTATTAAAATTATTGCATTCTTCTAAATGATTCATTAGAACAACTCTGCTCTCATGAGATTCTTGTTTTCTTGTCTGTCTGGTTATTTTGCTTGTTGGGTTTTATAGATCCTTGTGTGTTTGATTTTAATCCATGGCAAATTAGTATTGTTTGGAAACTGTCTCTCTGTATGAGTTTTAGGACAACATGCTATTAAAAATGATATGGGAAACTAGATTTGTATCTCTGTTTTTACCATCTTAATCTGTATTCGAAGTATTTAGCTTTGAACTCACTGTCGTGGAAATACATGCATATGAACTCGGGGAAACTTTAGTTCTATTTTATATTATTCTGGGTTGCATTCTTTGGATGCAGACTTGAGTTGGAAGTTTGTGTTTTGACTGTGTTTGTGTTGGAACTTCGTTTGAACGGAACCACTATTTTGGAAACTTATGTAATACTGAACTATTTCTTGAGCTCATATTTTTATCACTTTGTTCTCGCATCACTGATTTAGAAAGTTTTGAATGCACAAATGTGTACTTAGGTTTCAACTCAGACTTTTTTTTATTAACACAGAGTGTTATGGATTTGCATTTGGGTCATTTATTTTGAATCTATCCTAGTTTTTCATATTGGGTTATTCTTTAGTAAGATTGAATTATAGTTCCTTACTGGAGAAAGTACTCACCTAGGTTTGGTGTGGGAACTTGTTTGAGTCATTTTATTCTCTCTGTTGAGCTTTGGAATTTGGAAATGACTGAAGTAGTGTGGAACTTTTGTCATGTTTTGACTGTATCAACTTCATGAGATGGTATGAGTGTGGGAGTTGGTGAAAGTGATCGCTTCCCATGGTTTGGAAGAAACACGTGTTTTGGGTTGACTGTATTAAGTTTTACTAAAGAACCACTGTTGTAATTTTGTGCTTGTGAATTTCTGTTTTAATTTTTTGTTCTTGTTGCTTGGGGATATAAGACCAAGACAACTTCTATAATGGATGTTTTGGGTTCTATCTCTACCACTCTTCTGTCTCTTTTAATGAAATCTGGGTATTTTGGAATATGGTGATATTATCTTGGACACTGAAATAGTTAGGAAGGATTCCTTCTCTGTTCAGTTGTATTAATTTTTATTCTTGGAAGCGAATTGATTTCTTTTTGTATTTAATTGGTAAGCCTTTGTGAGACTTCCATTTTGGGTTTGTGGGTAATTTTAACCTTACTGTTTATGGTTTTAGGATGCAATTCTTGACTGAAATAGTGAATAAGACTTGATTTCCCTTTGTAAAGGAAAATATGTATTTTCTTATTCTTTTGAGATCTTTTATTTATATATCATTCAGGGTCTGCAGTATGTTGTTATCCTGAACTGGTTTGAAATTGGAACTCTTGTTCAGTTGAACAAAATGATCTACCATTGGTTCTTTTCTTATTATGTTACTTCTTTTCTGCCTTGGATAGATTAAATGTTCGAACTTGTCTTTACTCGAAACCATTTCGAGATAGTGATTTCTTGAGACCTGTTGGTCTACCTTGTCGAACCATTAGCCAAGAAGGTTTGGTTGATAAGGTAACTTGTACTTAAGGGTTTGATTGTTGTTGTTTAGTCTTGCCTAGTTTATATGGATCAATGTAGGTTTGACACTTGTACTCCTTATCCTTGGTGAAGAATATGAGTAGAGAATAACTCCTCTTTGGAGCTGTTTTGTTTGAGATCATTGTTGTTGTTATTTGGTTGAAACTTCTAACATGAAGAGTTGGAATTGGAGTTACAGTTGGACTGTTTTGGTTTTCCTTACCTTCTTGTTTGGTTATGGAGTTCTGTTTGATGTATATTCTAATGTTGAATGTACAATATGGTTATCCCAGAAAGGAACAAGTAACTCTTGTTATTATCTAGTCTATTTTTCTGATGTTATAAGTTCGGGCATGGTTTATAATGGTTCTTGTTTAGGATATAGAGGGATCACCCTTGAAGGAGCCATACTGTTTGCATTTATTTTGTCTCTTAGAAAAGATAAATGTGGTATTCTATTAGGATAGAATTAAGAAATAATGGATGGCAGGATTTTTGTTGTTACAAGCCATTGATAGAAATAATAGAACTTATGATTTTAGGTAGATATTGATAATTATATTCTTGCTCTTCTTATAAATATGATCTAAGTTTATTAATGTGCTTCTTTTCTTTTATCATTTATGCTGATTTATGATGACTTAATGTCTCATTAAAGCAGTGTTGCTTTAATGAAACAATTAGTGGAATGCACTTCATTTTAATGATTAGTGCTTATCATGCTCAGTTCATCGAATTGACCCATGCTAGCTATTTTTGCAGATGGATGACTTAAGTGGTAAAAGAAGGCAAAAACTTATATGATGCATTGGCTGATATATGTATAATTCTTAGTAAAGAATTCTGATTCATTCTTTTGTTGAATTGTAAATAAAAGTTGTATACTTTATTGTATAAAGGTTGTTGATATGTAGTATGCCTTGAGAGCATAGTCTTGTTAAATTTACAAGTTGTAATGATGAATTGCGAGTTGTGTTTTATTTGCATGAGTTGTTAAAATTATCTCGTACTTTTATAAAGAAAATGAAAGTTCCATCATGTTGATGTTTTTTATATTATGTTATGCTTATCTTGTTATCTTTGATAAAATGGATAATGGGAATTAGTTCAATTTCCTATAAAGAAGCAACTTGTTGAGTTGCATAATATGATGTGTTTATCTAAAACAATTTAACATAATAAGGTGATGCATAATGAACATGCATTAAGAAATATGGACATTGGAAATGATATATCCACATACTTAAACATGTAGAGAAATATTCTTTATCTCTCTCAATTGAATATAAACCAAAAAGATTTGGAAGTATGATTACTATTTACTAGACTTCATTTAGTATGAAGTCTACTTTAATTAGTTATATGCGGTTGTTAAACCTTCCTGAAAGTTAAAGAACACTTAAATGAAACTTTGACAATGCTGTCCTATTTGGTTAATTGTCAGTTTAATTGAGAAAGTGAACAATAAAAGCAACCATAAGTTTAACGAAGTTCTTCATGGACTAAATGAAGCAAATTTAGGAAAGAGCTTATTGAGTGTTGGATTAGGGTTTAGCAGGGTTGTTGCAATCAAGAAATAATCCAAACTAACAACGTATTAACAATCTCCTTGGGGTGTGTACATCTCGATGAGGAAGTTTCTGTATGATGTTGGCACATGCCAATTACAGGGATGTAGTTTCAAGAAGGCTTGGGTCTTTTCGAGAATACGGCGTTGTAGTTGACATGTGTCATCACCATTCTACATTGATCATCCAATTCTACACACAATAGAACTTGGACTTGAACCGATTTTCTCTCTAGGTCGGGATAGGATCATATTTAGGATAGGAATTAGCTTCCAATGGCTCAGGGTACGTTGGCACATCTAGTTTACTTAGGTAAACTAAGTATGCCCTTTTACCCTAAGCCATTGTGAGCATCTTACTATAATGGGTTATATTTCTATATAGGGATAGGGTTAAACCTAAAATAAGTGGGCTGATGATATTCAATAAAGACCAATCATGATAATAGAGGAGTGAGGTTAATGACGTATTCTAATATGATGAGTATGTCATCTAAGAATAGGGACATACACAAAGATATTGTAAATCTTTGGCCAAATTATCACATGTCAATTGTGCATTGTCCTATGTCACCAAGTTTAAAACAACATGATATCAGATGAATATTGGTAACAGATATTTAGATATGTTCTTTAAATGGATCACTCAATACCCGGTGTAGGGTAGGAAGACCAAGTATACAAAGTATACAATATGTATTCAATACATAAGATAACATAAAAAGATCGGTAGCTTACCGAGTTATTGAATGAATATATCGGTGGATCACCGAGTCATTACAATTGCATATGGTTATCTATTTGAATTTGATTGAATGGAATGTTTGTTCTAAATAATGCTTAATTTAGAATAGTGAACTTTATATTAAAAGATGAAAATAAAAAAATGCCCTTGTTTCTAAAGTCTTAAAATGGGAATGTTACATTAGGAGGTCCTATAAGAGTCATATCCAC
Source organism: Taxus wallichiana var. yunnanensis (assembly GCA_018340775.1). Taxonomy (NCBI): domain Eukaryota; kingdom Viridiplantae; phylum Streptophyta; class Pinopsida; order Cupressales; family Taxaceae; genus Taxus; species Taxus wallichiana. Next base: position 192,552,049 of record CM031242.1, read on the forward strand.
TCCCTTCACCACCTTTTAATCCTTGAACCTTGGCCTTAGGTATATGTAGATGTGTGCTAGTTCAATCTTCATTATAGCCAAACTCTCCAAAGATGATGTCCATAGAATCGACTCCATAGTTTCGAGATAGGCCTCCTTACCCGGCCATACATATGATTTACGTAGAATGTGATTTTCTGTGTCCCTTTTTTTTTGCATTGAACTAGAGCTGATGCATGTCATGAAATATATTAACATGATCCTTGAAATACCCTGTGGTAAATCAAAAGATAACTTACACCATGGGCTCTTCTCTCCAGACTTAATGTGGAAGTGCCCCAAGAAGAAATGTTAGTAGACTGCAAATTCATCCTCCATGTTAATAACTTTGGGTAACTCATGTGGAATGCACCATTCTCCTTCAAATGCCATATGATGTCTCCAGAACCACTTGTTCAAGTTCTCCTTGTATGTACTCAAAACACTTCTCCACAGCGTGTACTTAGTATATATTTTGGATGGAGAGTTTTTCTCCAACAAAAACTCCCATATATTTTCCCTAGGACCGTATGGTACCCCAAGTTCATTGAACACAATTAATAACAAGATTTTTCCCCAAGTTATCTTCTCACCTTTATCTACTTGGTTGCATGTTTCGTTTACCAAGTTATCTACAATGTAACTAGTGATATTCTAGTAGGTCTTGTTGGTCATTCTTTGTGTTATATGCAACCAACACATATTTATCTTATTTCAGTGATCGGTGGCCCTTAGCTTACTCCCCTGGTAAGTGGGTTACTACCCCAGCTTGCCATGTCTCGAGATATTTCGACCTTAAAATATTTTCACCCCTTCTTATACTGATATAGGGCAGTTATGGCATCAATTCCCTTGTCATATGTCAAGTATTTAGCAATTTCTAATCCCATGTCATGCAACCTTATTACCTTCCCGATTAACTTGGCGCTTATCCTCATTCTTATACCCATGAAATAGAAATAATCCTCATCAACCCATGACATTAGGAACTAGTAAAATTTCTCAGATTTATAAAGTAGGGCAACTCCAAGATTTGTATTATGCCCACACTCTCAAGAAATTTCTTCAATGAGGCATTTAAAACTCCGAGTGTCATCTTCCATTCACCAGCTTAGTCCTTATGTAAACTTCTTCGCAATGTCCTTCACACATTTTACAAGTATGGTGGTTAATATACCAAACCCTACATTGTGTAATATTTTTTCCACACCACCCTTCAATGACTCCTTCAGATATAACATTTCTACCAGTCACTCCTTTACTAGATCATCAACCTCCTTCTCTACTAATAGAGCTTTCTATGGTGGCATTACTCCTTTCGATTCTACAAATTCAAAAAATACCATAGTTGTAAAATGAAAACCTAGTCACCCTTCCATCGCATGTACGTACCACTCCTTAAATCCTACTTTCATGCCTGGGTACTCAACACCATGCTTCTCAACGTGATAATATTACTCAATCCAAAGAATACTCTTCTTTGCACTTCACAATTTCTCTCAAGTTTGCAAGGTACAAAATGACGTTAAGAACACCAAATTTAAACCGATTTTTCAAAATCCCAAAAATCCCCCTTCATTAATTGTTTCACCTACCACCATACACAAGATTAATTTCTCTTGAGCATGTTGCACACCTCATTATCTTGCACTTCAATGTCTTGTGTCTCAAACTTTTGTGCCTCGGTCATAATTTCTGGTGCACCACTACTTATTTGTCACAGATCTCCTCTACCTACACTTCCTTAAGCCTAAGTATTTTATCCAATGTGACCCCACATACATAGTCTCAAATACCACAAACTCCCTTAAATTATACTAAGCTCCCAATCCTTTATGCATGGTCTTCATTATTTAGCAATTTTCCAATTCTCATGAATTCTGAAACCTTTCTCCTTTAGTTTATCCATTTTCCATACCTCCTTTATCCACCCCACACTAAGGGTATGTGTAGTCCTCTATGCATATAAACACTTTATATTTTGATCATCTTCTAGCACGTAAACACACTTATTACATAAAATGTTGAATTAAATTAACAAAGTATGGTGATGAAGAAGTAAATACATTAAATGAAATACAGAAAGGAAATATAATGTAAATGGAAATACTACTGCTTTCACTGATTCTAGATGATTTCTTCAAATGTTGACGAAACATATAAGGGTAAAGGGCCAAGAGGAATACTTGTTGAGATGTTGGTTGTAGGTTGTTGCACACGTATGACTCTAGAATCCATAGTTGATCATGATATATTCCTTTTTTCTTGGATGAACTACATGAAATGGAACACAAGACCACTAAATAAAAGTTAAGAAATATATGCAATGGACTTCCTAGTGTGTGCTAGATTCAGAAGTGTGATACTCCTAGACGGTTGTCAATCCACCGTTTAAAACAACTTAATGCTTTGATAAAAATGGAAATTATCTTGTAGTTAAAATGATTTAGGTATCTCATTCATCTACAATAAGAAGATTCATTCACAACATGCTAAGCTATTACTAAATCTAAAGGTCAAGGTCTCTATCGAGTGGTACCGTTACTATTCAGGGTGAGATTTTGGGTGGTTTTTGTATTTGTTCAAGGTTTAGAAACTTTGTTCTTGATTCTTGTAAAGACACGAGAGACCGATGTCGGTCTAGTATGACTAGTGTCAATTTAGGTCAACTGGTGATGGTTGTGGGTAATCTGGTGTCAATATGGTTGGGGTACAGGAAAATCAATAAAAAACTTGGGTCGGTGATGGATCGAGACTAGCTAAAAAGAAAAGGAAAAGGTAAGGTTTATGTGGATCCTGGATATGGACAAGAATGATTAAGATCTAGGTATGGGCAGTGCAATGGTATGGATAAAAGATGGTCAAGTTTTCATGGAGGTAGATGATGGGGGAATGGAAAAGAGAGAAAAAGCTAAATAACATATGTAAAAGGATCTAGGAAAATGATGAATGGATAAGTGCTGGTTAACAAAACTTACTATTTGTACAAGCTTGATGTTTGGTTAGCAATGGTGGGTGATCAAACAAAATGAACATGGGGTAGTGTTGGTGATTCCTAGATGCTCCCGTGAAGGAAAACGCCTATGTGATTGCTTCGTACTAGTAATGGATGCTCGATGATGTGTGTACGGATGCTCGGTTTCGCTTGCACGCTCTAGTTTTGTCACTTGTTCTCAAAATATGTGATTATCTCTTAGAAATGTGCCAACCTTGAAATAAGGTTGTTTTGGGGTTAAATGGTAATCTACAGTGGTTAGTTCGCTTAACCGGCGGTTAAGGGAAGATGGCATTGGTTAGGGTGGGATTTCCTAGGTTTACTAAACTAGGCAGATCCCCTTGATTTTTTGGGATCTCGTTTTGTTTACTTCACAGATTAGCATGGAATATTCCTTATAATGGGTGGGAATGTGGTTAGGTAGAATGTAGGCATTGATTTTTAGGGTTTGGGTAGGTCTTAGTTAGTTATGGAAAGTTACTAAGAATGGGTATTAGGGTGAGGTGGCTAGATGAGGTGGATATGTGGGCATTATCCCAACTAGGATATTTAAATAATAAATATTGTGAGGATAATGAATTAATTAAATTAAATTAATATTAGAGTGGGATGAAAGGGGGCCATGGCTAGGTGGATGTGTTCAAGGTATTTATTTGACGAGGGACCAAAGGGGAGTGTGACCTAATTTTAGTGTCTATATTTTTCCCCTTTTTGTTACATTGCTTGTATTGGTAAGTGACGCTGACAAAAATAAGATGTGATTACCCATGTGTGGGTGAAGGTGATCCCCTTAAACTAGGAACCGATGAGGTAGAAGGAAGAATCAGTTATTGGTTTAATAAAAGGTGAATGTGATGAAGAGAAAGGTGGGCAACGTGGGAAAAAAAGGGAAAAAGGTCCACTTTGGTAATCTAAGTAATGGGTCGTGGTCAAAGATAGTAATAGTCAAACACACACACATGTATAAAATGCAAAGCATGGTACCAGTGAAGAGAAGGAAAAATCTACCTTGTCAAAGTTCGATAGGTTTATCTAAACAAGGTTAAAGTGAGTCTAGTATCCAAGGTATAGGATATGGTCAAAGCGGGAATGTTTAGGTGTGTTCCCGATACCAAGGGTTGGGTCCGGATAAATGGTCATGGAAATAGGCAAGGTAAGGTCAAGATGTGAATCAACATAGGTAATAGTTCTACAAGGTATAGCGAACACTCGAGGTCAAAGGTCACTAGTGATGTTCGAGTCCAAGAATATAGATCACGGCACAGGTAGGGCCGAGGCATGGGTAAAATAACGAGTCCCGAAAGAGGACGAGGTGAAGTAGTAAATGATAAGGTCAAGAAGATCAAGTGAAGTGTCCTAGGGAGGGATGGGTGAGGTAAAAAGGGATTTAGGGAAAAAATTGGGGGTAGGGGGTAGGGTAAAAGGTTAAGCAGGGAAAAAAGAGTGATGGGTAGGGTAATAGGGTGAAATTATGGGCAATGTGGAAGAGAGGGTGATTGATGCCAATCAAGGGTAACCGACCACGGTAAGGTAGGGCACATGATCGATGCTAGTGAAGGTAAAACTAGTGTTGGTTAGTTTAGGATGTTATAAAAAGAAAAATTCCATGTTTTTCGGAATCATTTGTCCCATGTGAAATAGAGGAAAATGACATGAGAGAGAGGGAAAGTTGGAAAGTGAGAGAGAGATATTGGGGACTGAGTTGGTGAGCCACGTAGCGGGTGATTGGTAGTGGAGAGGTGGGTCCATGAGATTAGATTGGTTGATTTTATTGGTTGGAGGTGAGGTGACAGATTGGTGATGGTAGAGGCCGGAGAGGGATCGGGTGGGCCACTGGTGCAGTGGCTAGATGTGCCACCATGGTGATGATAGCATGATGAGGTAAGCATCAAACCCTTTCTGTGTTTTGTGAGATAGAGTAGGTGAGAGGTTGGGTGGTGAAAAATTGGGTTTGGGGGAATGAAATTTGAAATGTGGGAGGGTGAATTGGGTAGAATAGGAGTGGGGAGAGAGGTAAGTGGGTGAATAGGGGGTGGGATGGGGTTGAGGGGAAGTGTAGGTGAGAATGGGTGGGTAGAAGATTCGGAGAGGGAGTTTTTGAGAGGGGAGGGTTTGGGGGTAGCAACTTTCACTGTTACGGTGACCGCCGTCACCGAGGTTAGCCGGCGTCGGTAGGGTCAAACCAATATTGGTCACGAAACAAGTGACCAATGCTAGTTTAGGGTGACCGGGGTCGGTTAGAGATAACCGGAATTGGTCAGGTTTTTGGAGAAAAAGGGGCTGAAAGGGCCCTAGGTTGAGTGGGTGAGATAGGGAAGGGTAGAATAGGGTGTGTTGGTGAAAAACCTAGTGTAGGCGGGGGTAAAATGGGTATGGGGAAATGATAGTGGGTGAGGGTGGGGGGAAATAGAAATGTGATAGGAAGGTGGATTGGGAAGAAAGAAAGAGGTGATACAGTGGGTATAGGTGAGGTATCTAGGGTGAGTGTGGGTATGATGAAGGTAAATTAATTTGATGTTGATAGACTGGATGCAGGGGAGAGATCAGAGTGTGTGATGAGAGACAAGGTGTCATCCCTACTCTTGAGAGTGTGAGGCATGGTGACAGTTGAGGAGTGGTGGTACATGGAGGAGGTGGGCCTGATTGGGGTCCGGTGCTATCGGCATGCAATCTAGCAGCCGAGTCTAATGGTCACTCTCATCGATAAATGGGATTCAATGACCAATACATTCCACACCTCGATGGGTGAGATGGCAACACCCTAGAGGACATGTTTAAGATCCTACGGTTACTAATACTGGGATGCAAGTGTACTCGATATTTTCGAGGCCTCAAAGGAGTTAATTCTTATAGTTTTGGGAGATACTTGGTAGACATGATTTTCCATAGTGCCATCTTCAGTTACGGGGGGATTTACCTATCCCATCCAAAGGATACAAGGCTAGTTGTTTTATTGATAGAGGCAATGTGTTATTTCACACTACTAGATGCAGAGGGTGGGATATTTCCCCACTCCCTAATGGGGGTTTTACATGACATAGTGATGGATTGGACCTACTTTTCCTTGGTTCCTACATTCTGGTGTAGTTATATAGAGAGCTACGGGTGTATGGGTGGCTCTACAGGCTTAGCCTATGTTATACCCTTTTACTACACTGTTGGGCCTATGAGCACATAGTTTGTGTGTGGCTAGTGGGTATGCCCTAAGTAGATGCCTTTCCACTAAGATTAGTTTGGGTGGGGTACAAGCGATGGATTCCCATGATTGGAGGGCGTCAATCAAACTAGGATACACATGATGTAGCATACTACAGTGTCTATTTTAGGGATTATCCAGTGGACATCATATGGAGACCATATGTGGGTTATCCCTCATACGGTGAATGCATGATGAGCTAGATGGCCTTTAGCTACTGAGATTGATAGAGGGGCACCATGTCGGGAGCACGAGATGATCCCAATTAATAGGGTTAGACAATAGTTTGGGCTACTACAGACATACCTCCACCCTTCCCATAGTACAGGAGAGACGACATGGAGAGGCCATTACCTCTACCACAACCGACAATGCCTACAGGGTAGGAGGAGCAGGTGATAGAATGAAAAATTGATGATTTTGGAGTGATGGAAAGATACAAACCGTGGTGGGTGGCTCATTCACAAGCAATACCACCCGTGCCGGGCAGCCGGATTTAGCCACTATCATGGTGTAGAGAGATTCCTACAGGCAGGTGGTGACCCTGATTACCTAGTTGGGGATGGTGCAGGGGCAGTTAAATAGTTCCCGAGCAGAGGTGGCTGAGTTGTGTGCATAGGTGGCAATTCTTTAAGGCTATATGGCCCAAGGTGGAGATGGGGATGGTGATGATGGTCGTGGACGCCCTACGGGCACATGTTATAGGGTTACAAGGTTAGTTAGTCACAAGTACATGCATAGATTGGGTCCTTATAAGACTAGATACGGCATAGGGACAGTGGTCCGATGGCACCACCACAAGCACCGAGATAGGGTCCTAGTTCACAGGTAAGGGGTGGGACAGGGTCCCATAGGGCAGGTACAGGGTTAGAGGCTGATGGGGCCACCACAGACATGCCTGTATCTAGGTTGCGAGAGCGAGGATGAGGCCCGATATTATCGAACCAGGCTGATGGTAGCATGGATAGATTGTCTATCGTATGTCAAGTATAGGGCACAACAGGCCTCTAGTGAGAGGACCAAGTCATGCACCCATAGCGTGGAGAGCACGGGGGACATCGAGCCCCGAGACATGGTCAAGGTGAGGCCACCAGTTCATGGAGGCTAGCTCTAGTTGATGTACTAGTAGGGACCCAACCACCACCTATGATGGGTGGGGAGATGTTAGTAGGTCATCAGACAGGAGCCGAGGAGGCAGAGGGGATAGGTGAGATGGATATGGAGGATGTCTACCGAGATGATGCCTGATATATGGCTCTCAATTTTGATGTAGTTTTGATTTTTGATATATATTGGCTGCGCATGCCGAGATTTTTATACTTTGGATCATATCTTGGCTGCGTGTCAAGAGAGTGAGGATGAGAGTTTTGTATTTTTGATCATATACCGGCCTGTGTGCCAAAGATGGTGAGGTTGTATATGAGATTTTTGGAGAGATACATTTTATTTGATATTCATGTATATTGTATGGACATCCAGATTTATATGATGAGATGGATGATTTGATGATGATGCTTTGATGTTGATAGACTGTGATTGTTTATGCATAGATGGATGAGTGATAGGTGTGTTAGGCATGGTTGAGTCAGGTTGGTGTTAGGCATGATGGAGTCAGGTCATAGGCATGGTTGAGTCAGGTTGGTGTTAGACATGATGGATTCAGGTCATAGGCATGGTTGAGTCAGGTTGGTGTTAGGCATGATGGAGTCAGGTCATAGGCATGGTTGAGTCAGGTTGGTGTTAGGCATGATGGAGTCAGGTCATAGGCATGGTTGAGTCAGGTTGGTGTTAGGCATGATGGAGTTAGGTCATAGGCATGGTTGAGTTAATTTCTTAGGTTTTTGATATGATGGGAAAGAAATGATGATGAATGCATATGTTTGGGTTTAATTTGTGCTATGTATGGTAACATGGATCATGTTGGTATGATCGCATGTAATGTAGGATTGTGGTAAATGTGATGTATTAGTTTCCACTTATTTGATGATAAATTGGAAACTAACTAGAGTAGAATGTGACTAGAATAGGTAGCAAATGGGCAAGAGGTGAATGGGTGTGAATGGGAAAAGGTAAGGAATGTGGTGATGATGATGGTTGAGCTAACTGTTATCCAAAATGAGCCCCTGCTTATTTTGGCTAACTTGCATTCATTCTTTCCTTCCTTGTGCTTCAACTTCAATTTTCACACATTGTAAGCACTCAAAAAAAATTGGAAATGGCTTCATTAGATAGGATTTTTCTTCCCCTTTCCAGAAAGGTAAAGAAGTCCTCCTAACTCATATTTTTTGAGTTATGGCTCGGTGGAGTTTGGAGGGTAATTTTTTCCAAGAAGGGCCCGCGGAGCTTGGGAGAGTTTTGTGCCAAAGAGGCTCGGGTCGGCAGAGCAAAGGAAGACATTGGGAACTTAATGCTTTTGGGCTAAAAGCGTAAAATTTGTTTGTGATCCAAAGGAGCCCACAAAGGAAAATAAATTTCTTAAGGCCCACAGTAAATGAAATGATGCCACATGTCAAGGCAGAGTGGTGGGTGTTGGAGGGACTTCTAGTTTTTTGGTGTTTGGTCAAAATGTGTCAAAGGCAAAGAGGGAAGTGCATCCCGCCGGATAATCGAGAGGGTACCACGTGTCCATTCATTAGTGGGGATCTAGGCATCGGAGGATTTTGGAATTGTTTCCAAAGTGGTGAAAACACAAAAGGCAAAAATGGAACCACATCTCTCGCAAAAATCAGAAGATGCCACATATCTCAAAGCGACAGGGCCACGGAGGATTTTTGGAAAATTCTCTAATTTCATGAAAAGGGGAAAAATGATTGTTTTGAAGCCATGGATCATATCTATGTCATACGGTCCTAAGGGGCCATGGAGATTTTTAGGAAATTTTTCCAAAATGGAAAAATTTAAAGTTTGACCACGCCGACCCCATTTTGACTCTTTTTTACCAATTTTGCCCTAAATCTTCAGAGGGCCATATCTTTCAAACTAGAGCTCGGTTTTTCAAAATTTTGGTGTCATTAGAAATCTATTGAAATTATCTACACGATGGATGCTTCAATTTTAAATTTTAATGGATTTTTGAGAGATAAAAATGGGAAGATGTTTTTGGCGGGGAAAAAATGCAGAGCCGACACCCAACCACCAAAATTGATAAAGTATGGTGTCCGTTTCTTTTCCAATGTGGTCGACTGCATCGAAAAATTGATTTTTTAGGGTGCCCTTTCTATTTTAATGAATCTTGTCGGTGGTTGGAGTTTTAAAATATATTTTCCCATGTTTTCTCATTTCCTTCATTCTATTCGAGCAATAAAAGCAAGTTTTGGCTCATTTATAAAAGGTTGTTCATCCTTCTTCTCTGCCTCTCCCTTATTTTCTTCCCTAGGGTTGAAAATGGAGTTTGAACCTCCTCCCCTACTCTGTAATGGAATTTTTTTCTTACCCATGAAATAATGCACTGTGTAAATTCTGAGCAATAAAAAACATGTTTTTGTGATGCATTTGTCCATCCTTGGCTCATTTTCTTTGTTGTTTTCCTTACCTCTCTTCATTATAGGGTATTTATGCATGTTTGGATGTTCATTGCAGGTTTTAGAGCTGTGTTCATGGAGTTTTAGAACATTTTCTATGTGAAATCCATATTTGTTTTGTGATGCACTTGTCCATCCTTTCCATTGCTCACCTCTTCTTGTTCCATGGCAGTTTTGATAGATAAGCAACACTTTCCCTCTCTCGGTGTATCATCGTTTTTAGTGTAGGATTTGTTTTTCCTTATTTTCTTCCTCTCTCTTGTCTCCTTGGAAGTTATATTAGGTTAGATTAGCTTTCCTACACTTTGGGAAGCTCAATGGTGTGAAATCACACCAAATGAATTTTCCTTAGAAAAGTAGATCCATAACTCATTTGGGGTGTTGTGAATTTACACTAATAGTTTTGGCACACCCGATGGGACATTGGGTTAGATATTTCATCTTCTCTTAGTGTCTCATGCAAATAACAACATATATTACACCACTGTTCACAACTAATAGTTTTTGGCATGCCTAGTGGGACCTTAAAGGTCTTCCACTTTGTTTTTTGTAGGTTGATGTGTTCTTGTGAAAATTTCAGCCTTTGGAGGCACTTTCTAACACATCTGGTGACTCCATCTGGTCAACAACCCATCTCTGAAGTTGCAAACCTTCATTTTCATTCATTTACACTCATTTTCATGAATTTTATTTTTCCATATCTTTCATTTTCTCCCATTCCATGAATTTGTGAAATCATGATTTCATTTCCATCATGGAATTCACATTTACAGTAGCAATACATTCCACCTCCAACATGTTTTACAACTCATTCAAATCAGCATTTTGAACAAATTCAAAATCATCATGCTTACCCATATGAGAAATATCAAAATCAATTTGGTTATGAAACATATCAAGAGTAAGGGTACACATACAATGAAGACAATCAAATGCAAGATGCTGATTTTTTTAGAAGATCCAAAGATGGAGATAAAAATGTTGTAGTCAAGATCTAAAACTCAAATGGAGGCTTTTAGAATTGGTTGCAGAGCACCTTATCCATGGGTTGGACCTTTTCCAAGACACTATAACCCTCAGGAGAAGCTGAAATTCATGATTGGGATGCTACCCCAACTTACACAATGGATAGTGGAGATAGAGGCCTATAAAATTTGGTGTTGAGAAACCTTGTCAATGGGTAAGTTCTACACCATCATTTGGTTTTTCTCTTTCCATTCCTCAAGCAACACCATCTGAATTTTGGCTTCAATTTCTAAGCTTCCCATTGAATGCTGCCCCAAAATCTAATTCCATTTCTTCACCTCCTAGTCTCCCATCCCACCTCGATTTATCTACTCTTTTCCATTCCAAACAGCCATTCCCTCCAAAGAAACAAGAAGTTATACCTCCTCCACCACCACAAATAATTGCAAAACCAGTTGAGTCACAACCCACCCCTCCTCTTGCATTCCCAAATCCATGTTGGGAAGATAAAAATCAGAATGCCAGTCAAGGAAAATAACAGAAAGAAGAAGAGCCAAACAAGGATGAAAAGATCAAAAGTTTGTTGAACTTGGCTCTTAAATTTGGGATTACAAAAATCCCCTTGATGGTGAAGCCAAAAGAGGAAGTTGGAGTTGGAGAACAAGTGGTGGACAAGGCTGATTTTTTAACAGCAGTTGAGGAAGAAAAACCAGCTCCAAACCCCATTGAAGAGGAGAAAATGGAAGAGATTAAATCATGTTTGAAGCCATTGGATGAAGGAAGCATTATTGATGAATTTTTTGCTTTCATTTGAAGGGGCTGATTTGATTGATGAAGCCATTATGGAGGTGAATAAAATAGGTCCAAAGGAATTGAATTATGAGCAAGATGCACAAGAAACTTCATGTTTCTCTCCCACTTCATCTCTCCAAAAATCTGATTTTTTGGATGAGTTCGAATTACCAAGTTTCATGTTTGAAAATGAAGTTACACATGGTGAAGAAAATGCAGATTTGAAGGCCACCATGCAAGAGGAAGAGACTTTGTTGCAGTGGGACATTGAAGAGTTTGATTTCCTATCAGACTTAGAAGAATGTTTGGATGAGGAGCCAGCTGAAATTACAACATTCTCTTCTCCACCATTCATTCTTCAACATCAAGAGCCCGCTGCCACAAAGGAGAACATTGAAGAACAACAACTTGCATTTTGTAACAACCTTTTGGAACCAAGATTGGAAGATTTAAATATTCCATGTGCTTCATGGAAAAAGGAAGGGAAGAGCAAAAGAGTTCCACCATTCCTTACACACCATTCACCCAAGGAGGTCTGTAACAAGACTCCATTTTTGGAGGATAATTTCACGAAATGGGCATATTAAATAGATCAAACCTTGCCTAATCAGGTATTTGGCTTCATTGGAGCCAAAGGAGGAGTTTCCAATGGTCATGCTTACTTCTGAGCATGAGTATGAGCTTCAAAGTACCAAGGATCAGCTGCAATACCTCTACAATCCAAATGTAGAGCAACTAAAAGAGGTATCTAATTTATTTTCAGTTGACGTACTTGCTAATTTCAGTAGAAGAACAACTTCTTGTTGATTTTTCAATCATCTAACCAACCATGATCAGCTCCAAATTAATTTCAAGGCTTCCAATTTTGAAGAAGGGAAGCTATTTTGCACAACCAATTGCAAGGTTTGTTTAGCCCACCTTTGCTTCTAGTTAGAGTAGAGTAGGTAGGTTTTCTTTTAGTAGAAGAAGTTATTTTCCACACTTTGCATATCCCACTTGGGGTATGTATGATTTCCAATTTTGTACATAGTTGTTTGCTGATTTTTTGGTTTCTCTCGCACAATGCATTCAGTGGATTTTGGTCAAGATCAAATCCAAGTTTCAGTGGGTTTCCAAGTGGCTCAGAAGTCATATTTTCATAGTTCATATCAGATTTGGTTATCAGTCTTGACTCCATGCCTAATGGATGCTTCAAAGACAACTGATCATTCATCTAGTAGAGCATGATTACCCCTCTAAGTCACCAAAATTGTTATCCAAAATGAGCCCCTACTTATTTTGGCTAGCTTACCTTCATTCTTTCCTTCCTTGTGCTTCAACATCAATTTTCACACATTGTAAGAACTCAAAATATTATGGAAATGGCTTCATCAGATAGTATTTTTCTTCCCCTTTATAAAAAGGTAAAAAATTCCTCCTAACTCCTTGTATTTTTTGAGTTATGGCTCGATGAAGTTTGGAGGGGAAATTTTCGCAAGGCGGGCCCGCAAAGCTTGCGAGAGTTTTGTGCCAAAGAGGCTCAGGCTGGCAAAGAAGAGGAAGAAATTGGGAACTTAGCTTTTTTTGGGCTAAAAGTGCACAGGCATTTGTGCTCCCGCGAGCTTACAAAGGAAAATAAATTGCTTAAGGCCCACAACAAATGAAATGATGCCACATGTCAAGGCAGAGTTGTGGGTGTCGGAGGGACTTCTAGTTTTTCGCATTTGGTCAAAATGTGTCAAAGGAAAAAAGGGAAGTGCATCCCCATCGGCTAATCAGAGGGCACCATGTGTCCATTCATCGGCAGGGATTGGGGCGTTGGGAGGATTTTTAGAATTTTTGCCAAAGTGGTGAAAACACAAAAGGAAAAAATGAAACCACATCTCTGCAGCAAATCAGAAGATGCCACGTGTATCGAGTAGTGGGGCCATGAAGGATTTTGGAAAATTTTCCAATTTCTTGAAAAGCGAAAAATGATTGTTTTGAAGGCAGTGAGATCATCCAGATGGTGCCATATGTCATGTGGACCTGAGGGGTTGCGAATATTTTTGGGAAATTTTTCCAAAAGGAAAAAATTTAAAGTTTGACCCCGCCATGAGCCCATTTTGACTTTGTTTTTACCGCTTTTTCCCTAAATCTTCAAAGGAAATATATTTCAAACCAGAGCTTGGTTTTTCATGATTTTGGTGTCATTGGAAATCTGTTGAAATTATATACATGATGGACACTTCATTTTAAATTTTTATGGAGTTTACGTAGGAGAAAAATGGAAGATGTTTCTAGCATGGGAAAAAATGCAAAGTCGACCCCTAACCACCAAAATTGATGAAGTATGGCATCCGTTTCTTCTCCACCATGGCTGAATGCATTGAAAAATGGATTTTTGAGGGTTCCTTGTTGTTTTAATGAATCTTGTCAGTGGTTGGAGTTTTAAAATCAATTTTCCCATGTTTTCTCATTTCCTTCATTCTGTTTGAGTGATAAAAGCTATTTTTGGCTCATTTGTAAAAAGTTGTTCATCCTTCTTCTCTACCTCTCCCTTCTTTTCTTCCCCAAGGTAAAAATGGAGTTTGAACCTCCTCCACTACTCTGTAATGGAATTTTTTCCTCTTACCCATGAAATGATGCACTGTGTAAATTCTAAGCAATAAATAACATGTTTTTGTGATGCATTTTTCCATCCTTAGCTTGTTTTCTTTGTTGTTTTCCTTACCTCTCTTTATTATAGGGTATTTGTGCATGTTTCCATGTCCATTACAGGTTTTGGAGCTTTGTTCATGTAGTTTTGGAACATTTTCTATGTGAAATCCATCTTTGGTCTATGATGCACTTGTCCATCCTTTCCATTGCTCACCTCTTCTTGTTTCATGCCGCTTTGATAGATAATCAACACTTTCCTTCTCCGGTGTATCACCGTTTTAGTGTAGGCTCTATTTTTCCTTGTTTTCTTCCTCTCCTTGTCTCCTGGAAGTTATATTAGGTTAGATTAGCTTGCCTACACTGGAATATATTAATAGCGAGTAGTTTAGGAAGAGGAACCAGACTTCTCCGGAGAGCTTTCCGCATTTGTAAAGGTCCCACACTTTGGGAAAGCTCAATGTTGTGCAATAACACTAAATGAATTTGCCTTAGAAAATTAGATCCCTAACTCATTTGCGGGTGCTATAAATTTGCAATAACACTAACCTCCAAGAGCCCCATGCCCTCGTAGTGCTACCTACATAGCCCCTGAAAAGGGGCCTCGACCGATGTAGTTCTCCCATAAGCTAGGGAAGAATATGAGGAGGTATGAGAATGAGTTGGTAGGTTTAAGGCATGATTTGGGTTTAGGTTTGTTAGGTGTGGATGAGTTGTGGGCAGCTTGGTATAGGTGATTTCGATTGTGGTTTGAAGAAGAATATTACCCAAAGGTAAGCATCGAGGACTAAGCCCCGTGTAAGGTAATCAATATGTAATAAAGAAGGTTAAAAGATAAGAGGGGGAAAGAAAGGCACCTGATTGGTGAGGATCATAACTTGTGGACCATACCGTAGGTAGGCTAATGAACATGAGACCCTAAAGACTTTGCATGAGTGATTATCCTAAAGGTGAATAATAGTCACATGATCACCAAATGTCACAGTTCCAAGAGGTCCTTTGAGGTGGTAGGAAATGAAGATGTGAATGGTGAGAGAGTGAAAACTGGTAGTGTACATGGTAGTAGGTATCATGCCTTTTGGCAAGAGATCCAAGGTCACAATGGGCCAGTCCATGACTAAAAGGCTTTCTGTTTTGACTAATATTTGAGATAGACTGATCGATGTGGGAATTCTATATGGGATGAGGAAATTAACTCCTTGAGGTCTTCATAAAGATGATCGATGCAAGAAGCTTCAAATTATCTCTCTCTCTCTCTCTGAAAGAGTTATATATAGTTGTCCTTTGAGGGAGCGATCTATTTATAGCAGCGATTGTGGAGAGAAATATGTCCTTTTGAGGGATTTATCCTTTTATTATAAGTTTGAATCAAGGAGTTGGATCCCATGTGGGGTTTTTAAGTCATGGAAAAGAATTAAGTGAAGAATAGGATTCTTGTTCGAAAGCGAGTGAAACGATCATGGGATTTTTATCCAAAATGAGCCCCCTACTTATTTTGGCTAACTTTCCTTCATTCTTTCCTTCCCATGTGCCTCGAAAAACTTGTACACATTTAAGGCACTCAAAAAATTTTGGGTATGGATTCATCGGATAGTATTTTTCTTCCCCTTTTCAGAAAGGTAAGGAAGTCCTCCTAACTCCTTATATTTCACAAGTTATGGCTCGGTGAAGTTTGGAGGGAAAATTTGCCAATGTGGACCCGCAGGAAAATTTTTGGCACTTAGCCTGTTGGCTAAAAAGTTCAATGGAAAATTTCAGCCTGAAATCCCACAGAGGAATTTATTTTTTGAGCCCATGGCTGAACCAGAGGGTACCACGTGTCAAGTTGGAGCGGAGGGGACATAAGGACTTCAATTTTTTTGGTTTTTGTTCAAAGAGCGTCAAAGGAAAAAATAGAAGCGCATCCCCACCAAGCTAAGAAAATGATGCCATGTGTCTAGTCAATGGCAAGAATTAGACCGACAAAAGGATTTTTGTAATTTCCAAAACCAAAAAGGGTGAAAATGTTAAAATTTGGAGCACATTCCCACCAAGCAACAAGAAGGTGCCACGTATCTCGGAGTGGCGGACCGATGGAGGATTTTGGGAAATTTTCCCAATTTTGCGAAAAAGAGCAAAATGTTATTTTGAAGCCCGTGATCCCATCAGTGAACCAGAGGGTACCATGTGTCTCGGAGTAGCGGAGGTGTGGATATTTTTGGGTAATTTTTCCAAAAGGGAAAATTTTTAAGTTTGACCCCGTCGACCCCGATTTTGACTCTATTTTTACCAGTTTTCCCCTAAATCTTCATAAGGGCATATATTTCGATCCAGAGGTCAAATTTTCATGATTTTGGTGTCATTGGAAATATGTTGAAATATTCTACATGATGGATGGTTAAATTTTTATTTTTGATGGATATTTGTAGGAGAAAAATTGGAAAACGTCTCTAGAATGCAAAAAATGTAGAAAATGCCCCCAATCACCAAAATTAATCAAGTATGGGCCTCTTTCTTGCTCTGCGAAGAAATGTACAATGAAGTATGGGATTTTTCATGGAAACCCATCATTTTCCAGGCTAATTAAATGAATCACAGGTTGGTGGTTGAAGTTTCAAATGAAATTTTCTCATGTTGTTTCCTTTCTTCTTTCTGTTTGAGTGTTAAAAGCCATATTTGGCTCATTTTGTAAAGGTTGTTCATCATTATTCTATGCCTCTCTCTTATTTTATTCCCCAGGGTTGAAAATGGAGTTTGAACCTACTCCCATGCTCTGTAATGGCATTTTTCACCTCTTACCCATGAAATGATGATTATGTACAAAATTTAGAGCAAAAATAAAAAACGTGTTTTGTGATGCATTTGTCCATCCGTGCTTGTTTTTATTTTTTCTTCTTGCCTCTCTTCATTGAAGGTATTTGTGCATGTTTGGATGTTAATTTTAGGTTTTGGAGCTGTGTTCATGGAGTTTTGGAACATTTTTGTGTGAAATCCATCCTTGGTTTTGTGATGCACTTGTCCATCCTTTCCATTACTCACCTCTCTTTGTTTACATGGCAGTTTTGTTAGATGCTGAACACTTTCCTTCTCTAGTATATCACCGTTTTAGTGTAGGCTCTATTTTTTCTAGTTTTCTTTCTTTCCCTCTCTCCTTAGAAGTTAGATTAGGATTAGAATAGCTTTCCTTCACTGGAATACCTTGTGATAGGTAGTTTAGGAAGAGGAACCAACTTTCTCTGGAGAGCTTTCCCCATTTGCAAAGGTCCCACACTTTGGGAAAGCTCAATATTTTGTATTCACACCAAATGACATTTCCTTAGAAAATAAGATCCATAAGTCATTTTTGGGGTGCTGTGAATTTTCACTAACATTTTTGGCATGTCTAATGGGACCCAAGAGGTCTTCCACTTTGTTTTTTACAGGTTGATGTGTTCCTATGAAAATTTCAGCCTTTGGAGGCACTTGCAAACACATCTAGTGATTGCATCTCGATCAACAACCCATCTCGTAAGTTGTATACATGTTTTCCATTCAATTTCATTAATTCTTCTTTCCATATCTTCCATCTTCTTCCTTTCCATGAAGTTGTGCAATCATGACTTCATTTCCATCATGGAATTCACATTTTCAATAGTAGTACAGTCCACCTCCAACATGTTCTACAACTCCTTCAAATCAGCATTTTGATCAAATTCAAAATAATTATGCATATCGATATGAGAAAAGCCAAAATTAGTTTGGCTAAGAAGCATATCAAGCACAATAATACACATATGATGAGGTAATTCAATAAGAAGATGTTTATTTGTTGGAGAAGATAAAAAAATGGAGGTTGGCATGGTGCAATCAAGGGCTCAAGCACAAATGAAGGCATTTCAGATTGGTTTTAGAGCACCCTGTCCATGGGGAGGCCCTTTTCCAAGACGCTGAGCCCTCGGGAAAGCTGGAATTCATAATTGAGATGATGCCCCAACTTGCACAATGGATAGTAGAGATAGAGGCCTGTAAACTTGGTGCCGGTAGCCTTGTCAATGGGTAAGTTCTACACCATCATCTAGTAATTTTCTCTTTACTCCTCAAGAAGCACCATCTCATTTTGAATGCCAAATTTCAAATCCAACCAATGCTGCCCCAAGCTTTGATTTCATTTCTCCATCCCCTAGTCTTCCACCTCATCTCAATTCTTTTGTCCTTTTCCATTCCAAACACCCATTCCCTCCAAAGAAACAAGATTTTCTACCTCCTCCACCACCACAAATAATTACAAAATCAATTGAGTTACAACCCACCCTCCTCTTGCATTCCCAAATTCATGTTGGGAAGATAAAATCAGAATGCCACCAAGGACAGCCAAAAGAGGATCCAAATAGAAAAGAAATGATAGAAAATCCAAAGATGTGTGCTACCAAATTCGTGATTACAAAGATCACCTTGCTGGTCAAGCCTACAAAGGAGGTAAAATTTGAAGAACAAGTGGTGGTTAGGATTGATTTTTTTCAGCGAGAAGAAGAATGAAAATAAGAAGCGAGATCAAAAATTAGTTTATTCAGATGTAGTGTCCATGTTGGCACTCTACTTGAAGAAAATGTTGATCCAATAGAAGTTACACAATCAGCCATGGAAGAGGAAATCTCTAAAAGAGATCTTGTAGCCCCAACTTGTCCTCTAGAGTAGCAGATTGAAGAGTTTGATTTGACAAACTTCATGCTAGAGGAAGAGTTCAATCAAGAGCAATATTGTCTTCAAGCAGCAAAGGAAGGAGAAGCTGCTCCAAATCCAAAAGAAGAGGAGTACATTCTAGCTATGGAGGAGAAAAATGCAGGTCCAAGAGCTTTGAACTCAAAATAGGCTATAGAAGAACCTTCAGTTCTTCCTTCCACTTCATCTCTCTTGAGTTCTAGTGTTGAAGAAGAGTTTGATCTTTCAAACTCAATGATTGAAGATGAGAGAAACCATGGTGATCAAGTTGTAAATCAAAAGAACACCATGGAGGAAGTTGAACATTTGCAATAGGAAAACAATGAGGCAGTTTATCTATCTGATTTGGAGGATTGTTTTGATGAAGAGGAACTAGTTGAAATCACACCATTTTCTCCTTCATCATCCACATTCCAAACACTTGAACGTGCTGCCATGAAGGAGATCATTCATTTGCAGTAGCCCAAATTTTATAGCAGCCTTTTGGAGCAAAAAATGGAATATTTTAATCTTCCATGTTCTTCACTGGAAGAGGAAGGGAAAGAGAAGAAGAGTTCCACCATTCCTTCCACACCATCCATCCAAGAAGGTCTACAAGAAGACTCCATTTTTGGAGTTGAATTTCGAGCTCAAGGGACATCCAAAGGATCGAGACCATGCCCAATCAGATACTTGGCTTCATTATATCCAAGGAGAATCCAAAAATAGTCATGCTTGCTTTTAAGCATGAGGATGAGCTATAGAGTTCCAAGGATTAGCTTCCATACCTCTTCAATCCAAATGTAGAGAAACTAAAAGAGGTATTGGATTTTTTTTCAGTTGATACCTTGCTAATTTGGGTAGAAGACCAGCTTCTTGTTGATTTTCCACTCATCCAACCAGCCATGATCAGCTCCAAATCATTTGCATGGCTACCCATTTTGAGGGAAGGAAGTTATTTTACACAACCAGTTGCAGGTTTTGTTTAGCCCACCTTTGCTTCCAAATAAAGTAGAGTAGGTAGGTTTTATTTTAGTAGAAAAAGTTCTTGTGCACACTCTGTATATCCCACTTGTAGTATGTATGTTTAAAAGTTTGTACATAGTTGTTTGGTGTTGTATTGGTTTCTCTTGCACATTGCATTCAAGGTAGTTTTGGTGAAGATCAACTCCAAGTTTCAATGTGTTTCCAAGTGGCTCGAGGTCATATTTTTATAATTTAGATCAGAATCAGTTTATTAGGCTTGACTCCATCCCCAATGGATGCTTCAAAGGATATTAATCTTTAATCTAGTAGGTAGATGAACCATCTGAGTCACCAAATTTTTATCCAAAATGAGACCCTTCTTATTTTGGCTAACTTGCCTTCATTCTTTCCTTTCATGTGCCTCACCAGATTTTTACACATTTAAGGCACTCAAAATTTTCTAGTTATGGCTTCATTAGATAGGATTTTTCTTCCCCTTTCCAAAAAGGTAAGGAATTCCTCCTAACTCCTTTTATTTTGCAAGTTATGGCTCAGTGGAGTTTGGAGGGAAAATTTTCCAAGGTGGACCCGTAGGAAAATTTTTGGCACTTAGCCTTTTGGCTAAAAAGTTCAAAGGAAAATTTCAGCCCAAAATCCCATGGAGGAAAATGTTGTTTTAATCCCGTGGCTGAACCATAGGGTGCCACGTGTTAGGTCAGAGTGGTGGGGGCAGATGGACTTCAAGTTTTTTTGGTGTTTTGTCAAAGTACGTTAAAGGAAAAAATAGAAGTGCATCCCCGCCGAGCTAAGAAAATGATACCACGTGTCCAGTCAGAGGGGGATTCATACCGATGGAAATATTTTTGGTTTTCTCCAAAACTAAAAAGGGTGCAAAGGTGAAAATTTAGAGTGCATTCCCACCAAGTAACAAGAAGGTGCCACATATCTGGGAGTGGTGGATCGACAGAGGATTTTGGGAAATTTTCCCAATTTTGCGCAAAATGGAAAAATGTTATTTTGAAGCCTGCGATCCCATCAGCAAACTAGAGGGTTCCATGTGTCTCAGAGTAGTGGAGGCATGGATATTTTTGGGGAATTTTTCCAAAAGGGAAAATTTTAAAGTTTGTCCTCATTGACCCGATTTTGACTCTATTTTTACCAGCTTTGTCGTAAATCTTCGAAAGGGCATATATTTCAATCCGAGCTTGGATTTTTATGATTTTGTGTCATTGGAAAGATGTTGAAATCCTCTACATGATGGATGGTTAAATTTTTATTTTGAATGGATATTTTTAGGAGAAAATGGGAAAATGTCTCGACATGTAAAAATGTCAAAAAATGCCCCCAACCACAAAAATTAATGAAGTATGGGCCTCTTTCTTGCTCTTTGAAGCAATGCACAATGAAGAATGGGATTTTTAACAGACCCATCATTTCATAGGCTAATTAAAGTGATCTAGTCGGTGGTTGAAGTTTCAAATCAAATTTTCCCATGTTTTTTCCTTTCTTCTTTCTATTCGAACATTAAAAGCTAGATTTGGCTCATTTTGTAAAGGTTGTTCATCATTCTTCTTTACCTCTCTCTTTTTTCTTACCTAGGGTCGAAAATGGAGTTTTAACCTCCTCCCTGCTTTGTAATGGTGTTTTTTCCTCTTACCCAAGAAATGATGATTCTGTGCAAACTCTGGAGAAAAAATAAAAAACATGTTTTGTGATGCATTTGTCCATCCTTACTCGTTTTTGGTTGTTTTATTCTTGCCTCTCTTCATTGCAAGTATTTATAAATGTTTGGATGTTCATTTCAGGTTTTAGAGAAGTGTTCATGGAGTTTTGGAACATTTTTATGTGAAATCCATCCTTGGTTTTGTGATGCACTTGTCCATCCTTTCCATTGCTCACCTCTCTTTTGTTTCCATGGCGCTTTGATAGATGTTCAACACTTTCCTTCTTTGGTGTATCATGGTTTTAGTGTAGGCTCTATTTTTTCAAATTTTCTTTATCTCCTGTCTCCTTGGAATTTAGATTAGGATTAGATTATCTTACCTTCACCGGAATAGCTTGTGGCGGGTAGTTTAGGAAGGAACCATCCTTCTCTGGAGAGCTTTCCCCATTTGTAAAGGTCCCAAACTTTGGAAAAGATCAATGTTGTGCATTCACACCAAATGATATTTCCTTAGAAAATCATATCCATAGATCATTTTGGGGTTTTTTGAATTTTCACTAACAAGGATCTCATCTAAAAACAAACAAAAATTATCCATGAGAATCATGTTATGTGCAATGTAAGTGGTACACATATTTAAAAGAAGATAAAAAGTGACAGTACACACATGATTATTATTTAATCATTGGTGATGTGTACGAAGTGGATAGCACTCAAGGGACAAGCATGGAAAGAGGAAAAAGGTGAGGTAGGTCTAAAATTCAACAGTATAATGGTTGAATATGCAAGGCATTAAGTGGCTTAGGTTCAAGTTTACCATCAAGTGAAGATAAATGATAAGCATCTGATCGATAAGTATGCATCACGATGTATGGTCCAAGACAATTAGGAGAAAATTTTCCCCGTTTACTTTTTCTACTTCAGTTACATGTTGATTTTATTTCAAGAAAAGGTCACTGACTTGGAAAGTTCGTTCGTGGACATGTTTTTTGTAGGCACATTTGATACATTTTGGTAAACTTGAAGATGGTCAAGAGCATTAAGATGGTGTTCATCTAATAACTCAAGTTGTGCTAAATGGTCCTGATGAAATTCATCATCATTGAGCATGTCATGAAGAGAAATGCGGAGTGAGGGAATCTGGACTTTGAGAGGTAGAACAACCTTTGTACCGTAGACTAGAGAAAAAGGTGTAGCGGAAGTGGAAGTGTGAATACTAGTGTGGTATGCCCATAGGGCAAAAGGAATGTGTGTATGCCAGTCCTTCCCAATATCATTAACCACTTTCATGAGAATTTTATTCAAGGTTTTTTTAGTGTATTCAGTTTGGTTGTTGGTCTATGGGTAATAAGGTGATGAGAAACTTAGTGAATCTCAAGGTGTCACAAATTTTTGCAATGTTTTATTTTTTAATTTCTTTTCGTTATCAGTGATGAGGCGATGAGGAAAACCAAAGTGAAAAATGATGTGATGATTGATGAACTCACATATTTTCTCTTCTTTCATGGAGATTAGTGGTATGGCTTCAACCCATTTTGTGTAGTATTTGGTAGCAGTGATGATCCATTTATGGCATTGGGAAGAATGGGTATTGATCTCTCTGAAAAGATCTAAACCCCATTGAGAGAAGGGCCAAAGGTCACGAGAAACCTATAAGGCATGAATGGGTGTATGATGAAGGTTGGCATGTTGTTGGAATTTGACATAATGCTTGACGTAGTCACAATAATTATGGTTAAGGATCCATCGATAATAGTCGAGGGGAAGAATGAGCTTTGCAATAACAAGGCCACTGAAGTGATCTCCACATATGCCATCATGAACTTCTTTGATGGAATAAGGAATTTCTGAACTCATGAGGCATCGTAAGAGAATACCATCAAAGCCATGATTATAGATGTGGCCCCCCATGATGACATAACAAGAGACATTTTTAAGAAAAGCACATTGTCCATTACGAGTGAGGTCAAGAGGTAAGACAAAGAGAGAAAGATAGTCTAAGTATTGTTTATACTAAAGATCACATGGGTCGGGGGAAGCGATTCCGATAGAGTAAAAATCGCAAGGTAAATAAGAGGGTGATTGGAGTCATTGTACGGTGACAAATATTTTAGAATCAGCAGGTGAAGTAGGTATTTGATAAGCCAAGAGTGCCATGATATCAACAAATTTTTTGGTTAAATGAGGGATGGTTTGAAGGGTGTAGTGATTGAAGGTGGTCAAAAGTATGTCGATGTGATGTTTGTAATTTTGAAGCATCTCATTACGACATTGGTATGTACCATTGACTATGTTTATGACCAATTGGGAATCACCAAAGATGTTGATGGATTTGATATCCAAGGCATAGGCATCTTGGAGACCTAATACGAGTGCTTCGTATTTGGCAATATTGTTTGTATAATCAAAATCTAGTTTGAAAGAAAAAGGCATGGGTTCACCATCAAGTGGAATGAGGATAACACTAGCCCCACCCCACACTGACACTTGGAACAATCGAAGAAGAGTGTCATTTTGTAAGAAGCTTCCTCTGCGGAAAGGGTGGTAATTGACTCATCTGGAAAGTCAAAATTAGACGTTTGATCCCCAGAAATAAGTGCATTGGCCAATTGGTTGGCAATAGCTTGGCCCTTAATGAAATTTTTATGGATGAATTCGAGGTCGAGGTTGGCCAAAAGCATAAGCCAGCATGTGGCATGCTATTTTTGATAATCTTTAGCATACATGAAGTGCAAGGATTAGTGTTGGTCATAACATAGGTTTTTGGTTGAGTAGGTAATGGTAGAGTTTTGTGGTAAGGAAAACTAAGGCTAAGAAAAAAATTCAGGGATGGGTGTATTTTGTTTCATAGTCCAAAAGAGTACGGCTTATGTAATAAACCACCTACTCCCTATTTTTTTCATTGCGATGAGCGAACATGGCCCCTAAAGAGTGATTGGTAGCTAAGATGTACAGGTAGAAAGGTTGATCATATTTAGGTGTAATGATTATGGGAGGTTAAAGAAGGTATTTTTTAAGGCCTCAAAATCTTTGTGGTAATCATCATCCCATTTAAAGGAGACATCCTTCTTAATAAGGTGATGAAATGGTTGAAACTGATAAGACAATTGTGAAATGAAATGAAAAATAAACTGCAACTTACCTTGCAGGCTACGGAGTTGTCTAAGGTTAGTGGGTGGAGGAATTTCAAGAATGGCCTTTACTTTAGTAGGGTCAACTTCTATACCATGTAGGGAAATGATAAATCCCAAGATTTTTTTTGAGAGGACCACAAAGACACACTTCTTGGGTTGAAGGCGAATGCAATATTTAATGAGGTGGTTAAAGATGGTTTTTAGGACAATGAGGTGCTCATAGTGGAATTTAGATTTGGCTAGGATATCGTCCAAAAATATCTTCCAAAGATTATGATGCACGATGTCATGGAAGATGTAAGTCATAGCACACTGCGATATTTGCACTAGCATTTTTAAGGCCAAAAGGCATGACTTGATAACAGAAGGTACCCCAAGGGGTAATAAATTTGGTTTTGTGTTTATCCTCTCAGGGGCAAGTAAGATTTGGTTATAACCCAAGAAGCTATCCATGAGTGATAGCATCTCATGACCAGCGGCAAGGTCAACTAACTAGTCAATACTAGGTAGAGGAAAGTTATATTTTGGGAAAGCTAAATTGAGGTCATAGAAATCCATGTAAATGTGGAGTCCCCTATCACCTTAGTGATAGGGACAATGTTAGAAATCCAACGAGGATAATCAATGGGTAAGATGAAGGAAATAGAAAGAAGGCATTGAAGTTCTTCTTTGATGAGAAGGGCAATGCGAGGGTGCATTTTCCTCATCTTTTGTTTGACGGGTTTGGCATTGGGAATGGTTATCATATTGTGGACCACTATGGTGGGGTCAATATCGGGCATGTCTATATAAGACCAAGAAAAAACATGGTTATGATCTTTGAGAAAAGAAGTGATGGCTTCCTATTCAATAACATCTAAAGATTGACCAATCTTTAGGATGTGCGGGTTGTCTTGAGTATGAATGTTGATTTTGATAGTTAATTCATTTAACATGGTTTGTGTCTCAGATGGTAACGACCGATGAATATATGAGTCTTCTACACCAAGGTAGGTGAGTATAGATTCATCATCCTGACATTGAACGATGTTGATCAAAGGTGTATCGTCATCGATCATTTCAGGATACAGGAAGGGAAGAGAGGAGGGAGCCTCACCCTCACATTGATAAGTTAGAGGCCCCAAGGAGATGGTGTTTATGAAAAAAAAAGTTAGGAGGAATGGATTCTAGATCCATCAACTCCGTCGGTGAAGGTGGTGATGGTGGTGAAGAAGGTGGAGAAGGGTTGATGTCCTTGATGAGTTCAATGTGATCCTTCTTGGTAGGTGGTTCAACAAAGTCGATACCACTATGGTAATTATGTTTGCATGGGTAGTACATGAATAACAATATGGAAAAATTTCTCAAAAATCCAAAACCAAAACCCTTTAATGCACATCGGTGTAGGAAGGTGTGGATGAAATGGTGATTGGTGAGTGACTGGAACTCGGGGAAAATGGGCAGATTTTTATGGTGGTTCGGGTGTGTAAGTGGTAGTATAAGTCCCCATATGTGAGACTGATACAAAGGTGAGGAGGACCATAAAGGAGGTGTTCTCCTATGCGGTGATCATAGTGAGGGTGTTGGTGAAGACCTTCGTACTCTTGTGGAGTAAGGAATGTGTTGACACTATATAGGTGATACTCCCCTACAGTGAGGCATTGAAAAATTCCTTCCAAGGGATCGGTGGTTGGTATGTGGGTAGATGGAATAGACAATGTGTTGGAGGTCAGATCGGGGGTGGAGCTTACGAATTGGTAGGCTGATGGTTTGGCTATGGAGGTTGTGGCAGTGGTAGGAATGGAGGATGTAGGTGTGGTTAAGGTAGTGGCTGGACCGGTGAGGGAGGTGTAGGTGAAATGACAGTGATTGTGGAGGTAGATGCTTTGATGGGTATGAGCACATCATTGGGTCAGTAAAGCATGTTACAAGTTTTGAAAGGTGATGGGTCAGCTGGAATGGTGTAGGTGTGTCCTTCATGCTTAAACTTCACACAACGATGCAAAGTGGAAGGGACATAACCCATGAAAGGAATCCAGGATCTGCCAAAGAATAAGTTATATTGAAATTCCCCCTCCAAGATGTAAAATAACTCTATAATAGTGCAAGGTCCCATGTGAATGTGGAGGATGACAATGCCTAGTGTAGAGGTGATAGTGTCATTGAATGAACACAACATGATAGGATGTTTATGCATGTAATTGTCAGGTATGAACATTTAAACGAATGCATGGGATGAAATGATATTAATGATAGCACCCCCATCAATCATGACATGTCATACACATATGTCATTGATGTGGACAAAGATGAAGAGAGTTGGGTCTGATCATCTGTTTGGTGCATTACGATCTTTTCCTCTGAGAAGATAAGGGAGGCTACTTGGTGAGTAGGTTGAGGTGTGGTTAAAGGTGACAATTTGGTGAGAGAGGTTACATGATGGGGTGTGATAATGGACCCTACGTGTGTAGGGTCATTGGGTAAAACCTTAATAGATTACAGGACCTCCATGAGATCTTGATGATGGGATTTCGAGGTTTGGATGAGGTCATATAAGGACATTTTGAGGGGGGATTGGTGTAGTTGTTTGAGCATCATGTGGTGTGTGACCCCATTAGAAATAGGATATGTGGGGCCGTGGATAGTGATTTTAGGTGTGGGTGCAGATGGTATGTTGGGTATAGGATTGGTTGGTGAGTTAGTTGCCTTTTCCTTTCCTTTTTCCTTCTGAGTATGGGTAAAAATGTGGATCATGTTGATCTGAGGTAGGGAGGTAGGTGAGGTACATGACCGATGAAAGGTATGGTGACACGAAGGGAAAAATTCCAATGATAGGAAGGAGCCTTGTGAGATGAGCTAGGCACATCGACATTTGGGTGGATGTTTGGTGAGGTTGTTGATGTAAACCATGTTAATTTCAAATCTTGGAGGTGGCTCTAGGATTTTGGAGGTCTCACACTGAGTGGGTAGTGAGGGAAGAGATGTGGGAATGGGTTTTGGTGAAATGGGGTCCTCATCAAGAAGGTCATCATCATCAAAGTTTTCTTCGAGAGGGCACAACTAGATATGAACATTTTTCAAAGCCTTGCAGTTCTCTACATTGTGCCCTGGCACACGATGGTAGGCACAAATTTTGGTGTTGTCAAACCCCTTTACTTTCGGCTTGAGAGAGTCATAAGGTCTGAGAGGTGGTAATGTGATGACAAAATTTTCAAGGAGGTTGGTTAATATTTTGGAATATGACCCTGCTAGTGGATCACAATGGGAAGTGAAAGTGGGTTTGGGCGTAGGTGTGGCTGATTGTTAAGGAATGGTCTTTGTAGTAGGGGAGTGGATTGAGCTATGGTTTTGGGTGTTGGTGTGATCTTAGGCATTGGCTGTGTTTTTTTGGGTAGGGGTATGGTAGATGAATTATAGGAGAGTGTGTGGTTGTTTTGACTACCTTATTGAGGGTAGTGGATTTTTGTCCTTAGGTTGTACCTTCTTAGGTAAAGGTGATACAGGCACATGAGATCTAGAGGGAAAGTCGATGGTGGAAGAGGGTGCATTACCCATAGGGATAATAGAGGTGTTGTGAAGGTAGATGGTGTAGGTCATGCCGGAGGTGTGAGGGAAAGAGACTGAAGTGTCATGGGTAGTGAAGGGGTGATCGATGGTATTAGAGGTATGGGTGGTAAAGATGTTGCAGATGTGGGAAAAGTCATGGTGGGTGCTTGGGTATGTTTGAGGTTTGTAATGGTGGAATGGGCTGCTATGTTTTTAGTTTACCAAATGGTGGAGGTTTCTTAACCATGTTAGAAGGGTGAGGTCCTACGACAAACAAAGAGAATGAATGTGCGATCGGTGAGGTTGGAGTATGAGATTTATGGGGTTAGCTCTTCTACTTGGGTGTTAGATTAGGTTTGGTATTGGCCTTGGAGGATGTAGCTAAATCTAATTTTATGGGTGGATGAGTAAGGTTGATGGTTGGGATGACCCATAAGGTAGTGCTAGGTTTAGGCGAAAAATATGATGTAAATGTAGGCTTGTGTGTAGATGCACGTTGGGTTATTGGTAGGGTTGTGGTTTGAGCCATGAGGGGTATCATGGAAGAAGTTGTGATAGAGGTGGTTTTGCATGGTTTAATTGGCCAAAATATTTTTGGGTAGATAGTGGAAGTGTCGAATGTAACATTTGCATTTGCATTAAGACAGGGGAAGCGAAGACGCCCCCAAAGTAAGGCTTTATCCACATAATCTAAGCGATCAGATAAGCATGAGAATGGCATGTCTGTAGGTGAGGTTGATGAGGACCTAAATGAAATTATTGTAAAAAAATTCTTAGAGATGGGGAATTTTCTAGCTTCGGCTTCCGTGAGTAAGAGATCCGAAAGTAGGTCTGTAGGATCTTGGGTAGCTGATGGAGAATGATCACCTAGAGGAAAAGGTATCTCTACTGGATCCTTGATAGGTGGAGGAGAAAATGGGTGCTCCTCTAGTAGGTGGAGGAGATGATGGGTGCTTCTCTATAGGTGGGGGAGATGATGGGTGCTCCTCTGTGGGTGGAGGAGATAAACAAGTATCCTTTATGGCCTAAAGAAGTATTGTGGGTGACGGTTCCCTAGGTGGAGAAGCCGAAGGTGAAATAGTTTTGATATTAATGGAAGGCCCCTCCACATGTGAGGAAGGAGGTGAAAGGAGTTCCTATATGGGTGGAGCAATAGCTGAGGTGGATTCAAGTTCAGGCGGTGGACTTCGGGCTAGGATTTCCTCGATGGAAGGAATATGAGGTAATTGGGAAGTAGCGGGTGTATCGCTGAAAATAGCATGGACCTCGTGGGTATGACTATCATGAGTTGAGGTTTCTCTCATTTGATCAGAAGAAGGGGCATGATTAGGAAAAGGTTTCTTGAAGATATGTAGGTTTTTATTGGCAGGTGCGTTAGGATTATCCAAGGTTAGCTCACCTTTCTTGAGCATTTCTTGGACAATGTTTTTGAAAGTGATGCAATTGCTGTCACTATGACCCTTTACTCAATGATAATTACAGAAATTGTGCTCTTTGTACCATGCAGGTGTGGGGTGAGAAGGGTCAAAACCAGCATGTGGTTTCATGGGAGGAAGGGTGATGGCCCCATCTTTGATGAGCTTCTCTAAGATAGAAGAATAAGGTTCCCTAATTGGGGTATATTTCCATTGTTCTCGTCTAAATTGAAAAGTATGAATTGGTGAGAGATTAGATGAGGGGCTAGCCTGATTTTACGGATGAGATGGGATGGCTTTGATTACCACTACATCAGTAGTCCCCTTGGCCTTTGAATAATTGTTTTGTGGTTTTGAAGAAGAAGAGGTACCATTTTACTTTAATACCGAGTTCTTATTGCGTAATTATATTTTCTTCTCTTCAATGGCCTTTGAATCTCAAGCTTTCATGCTATGGTGAATTCTTCATTGAAGGTTTGGAAAGTTTGGACTGTAGAGTTGGTGAGATATACCTAGCACAAGCCCACATGAAGAGTTTGATGATTTCATTTGTGGTAGTTGGCATGTGAGTTGATTGATCAAGCTATGCCAACGAGTAACAAAATCAGTAATGGATTCATCGTCATACTAACGCGTAGAGTAGAGGTCACCATGGTAACATCATTAACAATATTAATAGAGAAGTGATCCAAGAAATCTTGGGCTACCTAATTAAATGAGAATATAGAGTGCATAGGTAACCCACTATACCAATCTAATGTGGGTCCAAATCAGAGACATAGGAAAGGTTCTCGGAGTAAGGCATCAACAAGGGCGATCGGATAACACCCATGTTTAAAAGACCGTAAATGTTATTGTGGGTATTCTTTTCTATTGAAATGGTTGAATTTAGGCATTTCCCAATGTAAGGGATATGGAAGGATAGGAATGGTGGGTGTATAGGCTCATTATAAATTTCATCATAGGTGGTAGTGTTACAGGCCGAAACCGATGACTCCAATGTCTACATCTTGTCCATCATTAACTTGATTAGGTTGTTTCGGTAGGTCGTGATGGATGAGTGAATCTTATAAAGCATAAGAGGGTTAGTTTTGGGCATAAAACGGGGTGACATTCCAATATATGGTGTTACCATATAGGTAGATTGAGAAGAAGGTAGTGAAATAGGGGGTATGTACCTAGAGTG
Organism: Taxus wallichiana var. yunnanensis; assembly: GCA_018340775.1. Lineage (NCBI taxonomy): Eukaryota > Viridiplantae > Streptophyta > Pinopsida > Cupressales > Taxaceae > Taxus > Taxus wallichiana. The sequence goes on from CM031242.1 coordinate 192,582,698, forward strand.
AATAATAGATGAAACAAGAGGCTACTGATAGTACATATATAGAGGTGGAAGGGTCGTGGTGACCCTAGTGGCAATGGGGGCTAAAGATTGTGGAATAGAAAGGATGACATTTTGAAAAGGGGTAGGGGTCACCAACACTGGGGGTGGTAGTGTAGCTACGGGTATATGTGAGATAATAGGCGTGGATGAGGTTGTGTTCTGGGTGGTTGGCAAAGGTATAGTGGATGTGGTGGGTGCAACAGATGAAAAAAACATGGCATTCATAGTGGGTATAGGGCCTAGCTACAAAATGACTGGGGGTAAGGTAGATGCGGGTAGTGCAGAGCTAGATGGGGCTAATGCAGGAGTGGGAATGAGAGTCAAGGGATAGATATGGGCATGTCGTATATCAACTGACCCGAGGCATCTCGAGTGGATGAGTGGGAAAGGTAAAACTATAAGGCGGTAGGATTTTGGTCAAGGATTCATGTGAACTCCTCGTCTCTAGTAGCGATAGAGATAGGTTAGATAGGTTCCATGGCTAGTGATAAAATGGAAGGTGGTGAAGGGCTAGGTGGGAGTGGTTGACAACTGGCATGGAATATGAGGGTGCTTGCTTGTCAATGTATCAGTACCATGTGAATAGGTACTAATGTGGTAAGACTAATTTCTGTAAATGACACAGAAATACAACACATATAGGATAAATAGGTAGTGGTAGGTGAATTGGGGTTAAAATTTCAGCTAGAAAATGACACAAGCTAACTGATGCTAGTTAGGTTAAACCGACGCCGGTCACAGGTAACCACTCACTAGTCATTGTGGAAAGTGGACAGTTGGTCAAAAACAAGGTATAAGGCCAAATTTTCCAGGTATGCAAAATGCTGATGAGACTTACCAAGTCAATGGATATGATAAGAGTGATAGAGATTTTGAACAACTAAAGAAGGTGAATAGGTGTCCTTTTGGGTAGGTTAACCAAAAGAACAATGAACCGATGCCGGTTGGGTGTAACCGATGATGGTTAGAGGGTAACTAATGATGGTCATTGGACCAACACTAATTACTATGAAATTGAAACAACGATGAAGAAAATGTGGTTGTGAGTTAAAATTTGATGTGGAATCAAACCCAGAATTCTGAGAATGATGAGAATATGGTCCAGGAACACTCAGATGAAGCTGGAATACACCAACTGTGATGAGGAGCATGTAAGGGGAAATAAGAAAATGAAGAATGTGACCTCTCACCTCAAAATGCAAGCCAAGCGAAACATTAAGAAAAAAAGATCCTAAGAGTGCTTTTTCTATTATGTTTGTTTAGCTTATGCTATTTAAGGACTAACTTGTGAACTGTAAAATAGAGTTCTTTATTGAGGATGGATTCCTACGAAGAAGTATATCTACAAGGAAAGGTTTTAGGTATGTTATGGTGGGGGCAGGCCATCCTTTGATGGAGTACTGGATAGAGATAACCAGCAGGGTGCCCATTGTGCCATGATCGTGTGATCACCTACAGCTTCTTTTGGGTGAGATGTTGTTTAAGAATGTGTATATATTTTAAATTTGTGATGTTTGGGTAATACTCAAAGAGAGAAAATAAAGGAAGTTCTTTTCTACGATTCATTTGTCAACCATCAGCTGGGAATGACTTCCAGCATATAGGTTGCCATCAATTAATGTGATCTAATGTAGAAAAGAAGAATGAAATGAAATGATTTTTAAACCCAAATTGAAATGTAGAATTCAATGCCACAAATAGATGAACATGAGAAGGGATGCTCTTTCACTAATGTGATACTAATGAAAGGGAAGAAATGTTTGTTTTAAGCACTAAAATAAGATTGCTTTTAGACAATAAAAGAGAAGAAGGTTCCAGGGGAGAAAGTTTTAATGTAATAAATTTTTAGAAAAGAAACAAACATACAATGTTTTATCCTAGAAATGAAAGAATGCAAAGAACCCCATGACAGTTCCCACCGAGCTTGGAAATTTTTTTCACCTGATTCTAGATGCTTTCTTCAAATGTTCACAAAATAGATAAGGGTAAAGGGCTAGGAGGAATACCTGTTGAGATGCTAGTTGTAGGTTTATTCACGTGTATGACTCCTGAATCCATAGCTGATCATGAGAGCTTCCTTTTTTGTCGAGGAACTACCTGAAATGGAACACAAGACCACTAAATAAAAGTTAAACAATATATGTAGTGGAATGCCTAGTGTGTGCTAGATTTGAGAAGTGTGATACTTCCTAGATAGCTATCAATCCATTGTTTAAAACATCTTAATGATAATAACAATAGAAATCCTACTTTGTGTTAAAATGATTTAGGTATACAATTCATCTACAATAAGTAAATTTATTCACAAAAGGCTAAGATATGACTGAATCTAAAGGTCAAGGTCTCTGTCAGGGTACTGTTACTATTCAGGGTGAAATTCTGGGTAGTTTTGGGTATTTGGTGGAGGTTTAGAGACTCTGTTCTTGATTCCTAGCAAAGACACGAGACCAACGTCAGTCTAGTATGACCAAAGTGTCATTTTACATCAATCGGTGACAGCTTGTGGGTAACCAACGTTGGTATGGTCTGGGTACAATAAACTCAATAAAAAACTTGGCTGGGTGATAGATCTGAGGCTAGCTGAAAAGGAAGGGAAAAGGTAAGATTTATGTGGATCCTGGATATACACAGGAATGATTAAGATCCAGGTATGGGAAGTTTAAGGGTATGGATAAAATACGGTCAAGTTTTCATGGAGGTAGATGATGGGGAATGGAAATGAGAGCAAAATCTAAATAACAAATGTAAAAGGATCTACCAAATGATGAATGGATAAGTGTTGGTTAACAAAACTTACTATTTGTACGAGCTTGATGCCTGGTTGGAAATGGTGGGTGATCAAAAAATGAACTTGGTGTAGTTTTGGTGCTTCCCGGATTCTCTCGTGAAGGAAAATGGTTGTGTGATTGCTTCAGGTATTGGCTATGGATGCTCTGATGCATGTATGGATGTTGGTTCTACTTGGATGCAGCTCTAGTTATGTCACTTGTTCTCAAATGATGTTATTATCTCTCGAAATGTGCCAACCTTGAAATAAGGTTGTTTTTCAGGTTAAATGGTAATCGACGGCGCTTCCAACTTAACGGCAAAGTGGTTAATGGTAACCGGCGTTGGTTAGGGTGGGATTTCCTAGGTTTACATAAATAGGTAGATCCCCTTGATTTTCTAGGATCTCGTTTTGTTTACTTTGTGGATTAGCATGGAAGCTTCCTTATAACATGTGGGAATGTGGTTAGAGGGAATGTAGGCATTGATTTTTAGGTTTTGGGTAGGTCTTAGTTAGTTATGGCAACTTACTAAGAATAGGTCCTAGGGTGAGGTGGCTAGATGAGGTGGATATGTGGGCATTATCCCAATTAGGATATTTAAATAATAAATATTGTGAGGATAATGAATTAATTTAATTAAATTAATATTAGAGTGGGATGAAAGGGGCCATGGCTAGGTGGATGTGTTCAAGGTATTTATTTGATGAGGGACCAAAGGGAGTGTGACCTAATTTTAGTGTCTACAACTACCTTATTACAAATACCAAGATCATTTATTTATAGTAGGGCTTCATCCTACTCCCATGGAAGTAACCGGGTAACCGTGTTCCATCTAGTGCCTCTAACTGGAAAGTACTTGACTCAAATATGTGAGTGATAACATATGGTAATAACCAATGCACCTTAATCTTACATGGGTGGCACAAAAACTTTAAATCATAAAGAACTATCATTTTCCCAACCTCAAGCTTCTTATCTCTAATGTGTCTATCATGCCACGCATTCTTTCTAGCCTTTTCCTAGTTCTAAATCCAATGTGTTATGAAACATCTCTCATCTAGTTTGTATTAACTTGTAAATTATTTCTTCTAATGATTTCTCATTAGCTATATCTCCCACACACACAATACGTAAAGAAGGTAAAAATAATTCTATGGGAAGAATTGTTTTTCGGCCAAACACCAAATGAAAGGGTATGGCCTTTTTCAACCTTTTGTAGGTTGTTCTATATGCCCAAATTATAATAGAAAGTTTATCCTCCCAATCTTTCCTTCCAACATCACAATTTTTGTTAAGTTCATGCTCAATATCTTGTCGAAGACCTCAAAAGTCCCATTTTCTTGAGGGTGATAAGGTGTAGTCTTGTGGTGGGTGACCATAAATTCATCCAATAATACCTTGATTGTCTCATTCAAAAAGTGTGTTTCTTTATCACTTGAAAGACTCAATGAACATACATACCTAGTAAGAATATTTTCCCATAGGAACCTTTCTACCTGTAGCCATTGTACAAATAGTTATAGGTGTTTCTTCCGACCACCTTGTAAGATAATCTATACAACTGATGATGTAGCACGATCCAATTCTACATGTGGTTGGGGAAATAGGACCTACAAAGTCTATTTCCCATTTTTGAAATGGATATGTACTAGTAATAGGCCTCAAAGACATTTCATCTCTTTTCCCGAGTTTTCCAAGGCACGATAGTGATCACACGCCTAACAATAGTCTTTACAATCCTTATACATGGTATCCCACCATAATCCAAAGTGAGTATAATCTTACATGTGGTAGCGTCACCTACATAGACCATCTATAATATCACCATGAGCATCTTCCATGATATCTATGTGCTCATGTTATAGTACACACCAGTGAAATACATCATCTCATCCTAGTTTGTATAAGTCACCAAAGATCAACATAAAAGGTGCGAGAGAAAATTGCAATTCGTTTCTTCTCTAAGAATTTCATTCCTTCGGCACTAATCCTCACATAAAAAGATAACAATATCCTCCAATTCTAAAGGCGTGTAGTTTAACCTTTATAACTATGCATCTGACATTGTATATTCAATTGTCTGTGTGTCATCTCTGATTGAATTCTTTATAGGTGTTTTGGACCAAATTACTTTTACCCGTGTCTTTACCATGACTATAAAATCAAACTCTTGGAATAATAGAACCCATCGGCATATGTGCCCCTATAAAATGGGCTTATTTACCAAGTATTTTAATGCCATGTGATCTGTATAAAAAACAAAAGTTGTTGCTAGCAAGTACTCTCTAAACTTATGTAGTGCATAGATCATTGACAAGGAATTTCTCTCTGTATTTGTATAGTTCTCTTCTGCAAGATTCAACTTTCTACTAGCAAAAAGATAGGATGATCTATAATACCTTCTCCAGATTGAGCTAATACTATACCAATGGCCATGCCATAGGTTTCCACATGTATGTGAAAGGGTTGGTTCCATGAGGGAAATTGTAGAATAGGCATCGTAGTAAGCCTCTCCTTCAATGCCTCAAATGTGTGTTGTGCTTCTCCCTAATAAAATGTACCTTTTCCTTTTAATAACTCCTCCAAGAGGAACATCAATATTAGCATTAACTTTGATAAATTTTCTGTAATACCCTATATGGCCCAATAATGTGTGCACCTCACTCTAACTAGTAGGATCCTCTAGGCCTATGCTAACTACAACCTTAGCTTTGATCTAATAACAAACCTTCCGTGAAAATGATATGTCCTAGAAGAGTTCCAAAAGTTGTATCAAATACACACTTCTTGATGTTTAAGGAGATGCTTAACTATATGAATCTTTCAAACATTAAGCGTAATTTGTCACAATGATTCTTGACAAGCCTATATACTGTCCAATCATCCAAGTAAACCTACAAAAATTTGTGAATAAAATCCTGTAATGCTTGAACAACTATGCACAAAATTATAGTAGGCACATTCTTTAGTCTAAAGGGCATCATTTTGTATACAAAACTTCCCCATTCAGTGGTGAAAGTTGTTTTCTCTTGATCTTCCTTAGCAATCTATACTTGATGATACCTAAAGAATCCACCTGTAAAAGAGTAAATTTTGCGCCCTACAACATCTTCTAATATTTCCTCGGTGAAAGGTGTAGGAAAAGGATCAATCACACATGCAGCATTTAGCTCCCTATAGTCCACACAAATCCTAATCCCGACATATTTATTTGTCTGATTACCATCGGGCTAACCCACTCGATTCTTCTAGGGGTTTAATGATGCCGATTTCAACATCTTGTCAATGTCTTCTTTAAATTTTATGCATAGGTTAGGGTTCATCCTATAGGGTATCTTCTGACATGGGCATGCACCTTCTTATAGTTTTATCTTCATCTCACCCAAAGATTCATGGACTCCCTTTAACTCATGGTAGCCCCTAGGGAATAAGTTATGAAAATCATGTAGTAACTCAATTATCTTTTCCACTTCAAAATCAAACTAATAATCCCCAATTATGGCCTCCTTAGGTTCAACATCCATGTCAATGTTCACTTTCTTGGTATTCATAGGTTCATGATAGGTTCACACCTTCTCATCCACACTTTCTAAGACATCGCGCATACCTTCCGAATGATAAATTTCCAAATTTTCTAATTCTTCATCATCCACTATATATACCATATTTCCTTTCTCCTTCCCAAGGAAAGCATGCTCAAGTAGTGCGACATGTGTCTCATCTAATTCATTAAAACACACTCTTAGGTCTCGCCTCACTAAATAACTCCTATATGATTTTTTCATCCTTTTCACTATCTCCCATAGTCAAGCGCTCCATAACCCATAATTCCTCTTTCACCGAGGTCTAGTGTTAGTGAGAAGTATTCAAAAGTATGTATCATTCCTACGGTGAATTCTTGTTAATTTCAGTCTCCTATGCGGTTTTGCATAGACATACCAAACACATGTGCAATCGCATAAAGTGAAATAAATTTTGTGCACCCATAGTGAAGGTGGTAAAGCTTCCTTCCCCTCTCGTCCAAAGTCTCTCACACTGCTATACATGTTACTAGATAAGTTGATTACCATGATATATGCAAATTTGAGTAGGCACATTACTCATGAGGAATCGGGTTGTTAGAGAAATTATCACTTCATTCCATTCTATTAAATTATCCTTGTAAACCATCCACCAACACACTACTGCTCTTGTGCATGGTATATACTAATATATTTCTTCTATCCACTAGATCCTTCCATTATTCCTCCATGGCACGAGAGGAATACCGCAGGTCTCCTTCTCCACCGTACTGCAGTACGAGTTGTTACTCTATCCTCCTAATACAGTGAGGTTTTCCTCTTCATGCGAGATGTGCTTCTTAATTTGCACCCAACCATATCATAGGTTTCATGTGACCAATTATCACAAGAAATACTTGTATTATCACTAATATAATGTGCATCTTCCCACCGGAGGATTCCTTTCTTATATGGATTAAGTACTTTCGGATCTCTAATGGCACATACATAAATTTTGTTTAGATCTTCCGTACTCAAAGGTTCAACATAAGGTGAAAATTTCCCATATGTCAAAGGGATAATAACTCATTCTTCCTTATTCTCAGAACTTATATATCCCTTTTTGAACCATAGATTAGCATTATTTGAATAACACTAAGGGCACCCAAGTAGAGTGAGAAGTTGTCTTCTTCGTAAGCAATAAAACCTCAAATTCCCCATCGGAATTGGCCCCTTGTATAGTAATGGATGCATCCTTTAAAACTCCAATAGGAGTGTCTTTAGTTCTATTTTCCATAAAAATACATTATAGGATGGCTATAATGTAGGTCTTCCCACCTACACCCAAGCATCTAAAGTAAGAACATTAACTTTTATGCATGTGTCAATCAATATATTTCTCAAAATTTACCAATCCAAAATAGCATTCGAGTGATCTCCTTGTCATAATCCAAGCTACGAGGGGGTTTATCATGCGGGGTCTACCGTCCATTCTCAATACATGTGTGGAGTGTTTCTATTTAACCTATTCCCTAGTAATGGAATAATATTCTCCCTGCAGCATCTTACACACCTCTTTCAAATCATCAACATCTAAGTGGACCTGTCTATGTTGGCTTCTTTTGTTCCAACTTCATTATTTTTCCTTTAAACACTTTGTATTTCACCTTGAAGATTTTTGTAACCTCTATGGTTTCATGATAAAGGTCTCCTTCGATGTGTAGGATCTAGGTATCTTGCATGGAAAACCTCCTCATTAGTAATGGAAGGATTTTTCTGTAATGTTTCTCTCGCGTGCGTAGCTTCAGGTGTGTGTAGTAATCTTCACAGTACTAACTCGGGTTATGGTGTGGACTTTAACATCCATTGGTTTTCCATTACGTGTTGTATTCTAACCATCTATGTGCCCTTGTTATCCTATTTATGTTGCTTGCTAAGATGATCATATAATTCTGGGAACTCCTCATCGTTATGATTCTTTCCACAAAAATAAACAAGTAATATTGTGAGGGAATTCATGAATGTAGTGATCAGGAGATCCACATGTATAAAACATTCACCGAGGAAACTCACCTCATCCACTACCATGGTCATGGCCCTTGAATCCACCATGGTACCCTCGACCTCTAGCATGACCTCCCTCAAAGTGCCCCTTGTTCTGATCACATCACCCTTAAGTGTGATCATGATCATGGTGCTCACTTTTACCTTTAGAGTTATCTAATACTCATATCTGTCATACACCAATATCAATGGCATCATGGATATGATCAATCAACTTGAAGTCTTTGGTATTGTGAGTCATGGATCATAAAATCTTACAGTAGTAAGATACATTCTTATTGCAATTTATAATAGTGGGTAGTGTCTTACATCATGGTCTAAATGACATATCTCACAGTCTAGGAAAAATGAACACATTGATACGTTAGGACAACTTTCCTTAGTGTTCCCTTCCACTTCATAGTCTATACACCAAATCCCAATGTGCATATCGTGTTTTGAATTGGTTGATAGTTTCTCCAATCTGCTTTTCAATAGTTAAAATCTGAGATTTTAGGAATGGGCTCACTCTAGTGTCTATACTTCCCAACTACCTCGGTGCACATCACTTCTTTAAGCACTTCACCTGGATCCATATATGTCTTATGTGACAACACCCTACTAAAAGTTTAGATAAATCCTCCAACGAACCACTTTGTAGGCTATCTTGCATGGATATCATACAAAATTTTAGACAAAATCATTTTGAAATGGGCATCATATTCTTGAACACTCTTAGTAGTGCCTGCTTAATATCCTTGAGCACACTTATACTCTTTTTCTTAAACTTAGGGATATAAAATTCCTTAAGGAAAGCATCTTGTAACATTATAAAATCTACGCAAGTCTAATTAAGGTCAAAATTCTTGTACTAACCGTGTTCATGTCCTGCAACGTAGTTACAAACTGAATTTCCTTGTGCTCAGAGGTCATGAACCCTTTTGTGTGCCTTAGTATCTCACACATGTGCACATGCTTAGCAACATATTCTATTCCCCTATACTCTTGAAGATGAAGTGAAATCTCCATGTAAATATTATGGGGCTGGTGAGGACCATGACCACCGGATCCAAAATCCCCGTGTTACCTTTTCCTTAAGACCCACTATAACTAGAGCCACTTATGCCACCTGATCCTTCACTTGTAGCTGGAAGTGAACCAAAGGATTTACTTCGTTGTGTCCTAAAAGTGGTACTAAATTGAACTCCTACAGTCTACGAGTTGGTACTACTCCTGGAAGTGATTCCAAAATTTTAGGCACTTAAGTTATGTGTTGATGATATGCCTGAAAAGGTAGCTCCAAATAACAAGGAAGATGTCTTCTTGGTCATAGATGTACTTGCTATTTGATTTACTCATGTTATTCTACTACCCAAACTAGCTTGCTGACTACTGGTTATACTAGAAACTGGAAAATCAAGTGCAAGGGCTAGGTTGCTAGGTAGATTTAGATGCGTGCCCATGGCCCATGTCATCTCTATTGGCATGCTCTCATATGAGGTTGATGAGGGTTCACTATCATACTTTTTGAAATGGTGGAGTTCCAGATGCTTTGGCTCCATGCCCTCTGCATGAGCTCTAAATCCTTCACAAGCCATTTCTCTCCTCAACACCATTCATTTTGTAATCTCACAATGCTTCCCTAGCTCCCTCTCACATTCCTCATTGCACTTAATCTATCTTTCTTCTCTTTTCCTCTTTTACTGCTAGGTCCGAAATCCTTCACCAAACCTACTCCTGTCCCCATGTTTGATGGGGTTTAGCTAGCCATCACTTCTCTTCCAAATTCGTGGTTACTAATAAGATCTTAATTGCCATTGGAATGCTTTGCAGATAGGTTCTCCTCAAATAACGTAAAAATTGTAACTCATCTACCTCTAGGAAAGAATAAGTGGAAATTTAGTACTCTAAAATATATCTATTCGTAACACCATGAAACCAAGTGTCTACAACATGCTTCTAAATTAGAACAACATCATAGAAGGCATGAAATTCTTTACGTATCCAAAAAGTGTCCGAAACCTCCAATTCCTTGTAGACACATAAGTGAATAGCCACTCATAAATCTCTATCATAAAGATAGGAAAGAAAATCTCATATAAACAGTCATGTAAGTTTTGTTCCACGCACGTGTGTGCATCAAACTCAGATCCAGTGTTGAATCTCTGAGCGTATTCTTCTTCTAGATCTATTATCCACTCCTCAACACTTGATAGGGTCAACTGGTATGTCTTCATCATGAAACATCTTGAAAATAGATGAAAAGAGGTCCTGGAATGGAACCAATGATGCAGCCTAGAATTTACTATGAATAACCCACGCATTGGCACATCACTCTGCTGAGATGAGTGCTCACTTGAAGCACATAAAGGTACTAGGCCCCTCTTTAGAGTTTCTTGTACATGATGTTAGTTTGATGATGTTTAAACATATTTATGTTCACAATTAGATATAAACATTCCATAGAGCATAAACCAGATCTAGATCTTAGAGAATCATGATAAATGAACTAAACAATAACTATGATAAGATTAACCATATAAGAACCATATTCAATCATGTCTAACACCATTATCCAACCAATATGTTTTGTTGAATTAATATTGTAAAACACATAATCTTATTACACTATAAAGTATCTCCATGAGTCATGTGTGCATAAAAACCAACAACATGACTCTAAAATAATTCACTGCACACTAAACTACACAGTTAAATACATATTTATAGAGGTGGAGAATTTTCCTTAATCGCACATTCAATTATAAAAATAGGTCACATGTTGATAATAGTCATGCACCTTTACAATAACATGAATAACATGCAAGTGCTCTAAAAATAGATTTCCTATAGTTAACTTCAAGTAAAATTCCTATTATTATATTAAACTATGCATGGTGCCTATCTACCACTTATTCCCAAAATACCCTTGTGTGTAGTGCAAGTATTCATCTCTATGTGTGCTCTGCATGCTATCTCCAAAAATATACCTTAACCAAAAATAGCTAAGTCCTAACCTTGGGCGCTTGAATACTATTATAGCTCCTCACACGTCAAGCATTTTATGTTCACACACCCAATACTTAGAATATTTATGGCTTCTCAACACCTGCCATGTTGAAAAATTATAGGTTCCTTAATGTTACATACATCATCAATAGAAATAATTACTCAGACAAATTACATACTTGAATTGACGACAACACTCATATGTACCTTATTCTAAATATTTTGTTAGATTACGAAATAATTGCTAAATAAATGGAAGAAGTGTTGATCTAGTAGTTTTTAGGGTCACCCATAACTAAATATTTAGAGCTTAGTGGTTGTTAGGAATCATTCACATACTCACTACTATGCAATGAGAAAATCATGGTTGTACATGCACCACTGATGGGTCAAGATATATGTATTTTTAATCATAGTGTTTGTTAGGTGTCACCCACAATAATAATATTAATGCAATGAGAAAAAAATTTCAATACAAGAACTATTGATGCTTTAAGATGTACGTAATTTTGATCCTAGCGATTGTTGAGTTCAGCCACAACAATATATTTAGAGATTAGTCATATCTAAGAATTATTCACATGACAACTATTATTATAATGTGTGAAATTTATCTGATCTTTGCAATGGTGGGGGTCAAGATATGCGTAGTTTTGATCCTAGCGGTCACTATGTTCTTCCATAATTAATTATTTATAGCTTCGTCATATCTAGGATTATTGAAAAGAACAAATATTATTGAAATGAGAAAAAGAAAGCCAATCCTTGCACTACTTTTGAGGGTAAATACATAAGTAGTTATGATCCTAACAATCGCTAGGATCACCCACAACATATTTTTTAGAGCTTAGCGGTGGATAAGAATCATTAACAAATAAATGTGTACTTCTTATCCTAGTTATTACTACGATCAGCCACAATGATATATCTATATCTTAGTGGTCACTAGGCATCATTAACAGGAAAACTATTAATGCATTAACAAGAAAATTTTGGTAATACATCCATTATTAAGGAGTCAAGGAATACGTAATTATGTTCCTAGAGTTCATTAAGGTAAGCCACAATGAAATATATAAAGCTTAGTGGTCAATAAGATCTACCTTGAAAAAATATTTTGAACTTAGTGTTAGCTAAACACCATTCAATGGACATCTATTATTGAACTAAGAAAATAGTTGTAATACATGTTTTCTTAAGGGATCAACCTTTACTTAGGTCTGATTAGTTTGTTGCGGGATGTGTATACCTCTCTTTAATTATTTATAATTGTACTATATTTGTTAGACTATCCCTAACGGAGCCAAGTGTTGCACTACATACCCTCAAGAGGGATCAAGCCTTATGTAGTTCTCATAATATATATTACAAGTTATTGACATAAATCTATAAATCACACATTTTATTTAGAAGGGATTTACTTTGTATACATACGTCTTTTTCTTGGTATCATAGGTGATCTTGAATTATAACTCCTATGTGACCATTACAATTTTAAAACTAGAGAAATTGTAAAAAAACTCTACAACCATATTATTATTTTCATTAATTCATCCATATAGTACATGATAATTATTTGAAACATAATGACCTCACTCTTTCTATTGTTAGTATGAAGATAGAGACACCGAACTCTATGTATAATCTCCTTGGTCATTAAATATCAAAATTTCCATATGCTTCCACCTACCAAAGTAATTTCAATAATTAATTTATAACAAAATGTTTAGAGAAACCTTTCGATAGTGGTCCTAAAATTAACTTTAGTTCAATTGTCTAAAAAAGCATTGAATGAATAATATCCCTTTAAACAAAAATCTATTTTCCTTTGCCTTTTCAAGAACAACCATTTTGTTAGCTTCAAGAAATCATTGTTGTCCATGTCAAGTATTTTAGGAAACAGTTCTTGGTCCTCTTGCGAAAAACAATGCCCATAACATGTTTGTGCATTTCTTGTAAGCATGGTATACACATATTTCACAATCATTTAAGGATCATCAGATTGAATGAAAAAACGATGCCAAAACATTTGAATTGATTTTTTTAAATGTGTGAAATAATATGGTACCATGGAAAAAATTTAATGTCGGAAGGGAAAAAATGGGTTTTGTTGAAAAGGCTACAAAAATTCTACTTTTAATAGAATATAAATAATTGGGAAGTGATAAAATGGATTTTGTTTTGCATAGTTTTTCCCAAAGAAATATTTATAGCTTGGTGGTCACTAATCAACATTAACATGAAAAATATTAATGCAATGAGCTCTGTGTGGTAATAGATGCACTATCGAGGGGTCACGACATACGTAATTTTGTTCCTAGTGGTCACTAAGATGAGCTACAATGAAATATTTATATCTTAGCAGTCATTAGGAATCATTAACAGTAAAACTATTAATGCAATGAGGAAAAACCAGAAATACATGTAGTTTTGAGGGTTCAAGATATACATTGTTCTGATCCTATTGCTAGCTAGGGTCAACCACAACAAAATATTTTGAGCTTAGTAGGTGCTAGGCATTATTACAAAGAAAAATATCAATGCAATGAGAAAAGAGAAACAAAACATGCACTATAGAGGGGTCAAGGCATACGAATTTATATTCCTATCGGTCTCTAAGGTCAACCACAACAAAATATTTATAAGCTTAGTAGTCACTATGATCAGCATTGAAAAAATATTTTAAACTTATTGTTTTCTAGGTATAATTCATAGCACATTTATTATTGAGCTAGGAAAAGAGTTCCATTACATGTTTTCTTCAGGGGTCACACTTTAATTAGCTTTGATTAGTTTTTCATGAATGTGTATACCTCTCTTTATTTATTTATAATTGTATTATATTGGCTAGACTATCCCTGGTGAAGCTAAGTGTTGCACTACATACCCTTGAGAGGGATCAAGCCTTATGTAGTTATCATACTATTTACTATAAGTTATTGAAAGGAATATATAAATTACACATTTTAATGATAAATGAAATATCAAAATCCATGGTGATCTATAATTAGTCAGTAAATGAAGTCTCAAAGGCCATGGTATAATGAATATAAATATAATGAGCACACTCTTTATAGTGTTAGTATGAACATACAGACTCTAAACCCTATGTATAATCTCCCTTGTCATTAAATATCACAATTTCCCAAGATATCACATCTCCCTATATCCATATTATTATTTTCGATTAAGAAATAAAATCCTGACATCTTATGATTTTTACTTTATTCGATATATAATTAGATTATTTAACTAAAACAACTAGAGCCTATAATTTTAATTTGTAATTATTGCATATGTCTTTCTAGATCTATCAAGTAAGTTAATCATAATTCAAAAAAATTAGCCTGAATTCTCAAATTGTGGGTTTTATAGTTTCTGATTCACTTTTTTTGAGGAACTTACACATATGGAAATATTTGTATTTTTCCTTTGTCATCACATATATGTTTTTATAAAATTGTATTTCCCACAATTTCCTTATGCAAGAAAACAATTATTGTAAACAAGCAAACAATTATTTGTGTTACTATTACTATTTCATATACTGAAGTTACTATCACTATTTCATTACTTTATTTTAATTTATAACAAAATTTCTATAAAAACCGCTCCGATCCAAAATCCCCGAATAAATCATAGCCCTAATCGAACAAAATCTATTTTCCTCATTATTTTTATCAACACCTATTTGTTTTTCTTCCAATAATGATTGTTGTCCATGTCAATTATGTTATGAAACATTTCTCAGTCCTCTTGCATAAAAATTCCCATAACATGGTTTGCATTACTCGCAAGCACGGTACACACATATTTCACGAATTATTTATGGATCGAAAGATAAAATGAAAAAAAATTGTCAAAACCTATCAGTTGAGAAGTGTTTTTCAAAGAGAATTAAAGAATAGATAGAATTAACTACTGGAAGTAGTAAAAATAGGGTTTCGTTGAAAAGTATGCAAAAATTCTACATTTACAAAATTTTAAAAATTTGGAAGGAACAAAGGTGAGAATGCATATTGATTTTTAATACCTCACAAAAATAAATAGTGCTCAAATTTTTGAAATCAAACCATGATCATATTTTCCAATGGATGATTACACTTATGGATTTTTTCCCTTATGCCAATGTTCTTGCCAAAAGCTTCAAAAATTTAAGTGTATAAGAAATATACTAATAAATGAAAATCTATAGTTACATGGAACCGACACTTCCAACTACCACTTTCTTTGGCACATAAATTACAAAAGGACACACATATGCCATTAAATTGATTTATATTTAATGGCTAATTAATGGATATCAAATGGTGCACATATTGTGAATATCGTTTGAAATTTACATTGTTTAGTTTAATGTTCAATTAATGTTAGGGGAACCACAATATTAACCATATATGCCACATGCAAATATTATCAATATTATCAACATTATCATCAAAATAACACCATGCTCATTGTCAATATTATCATCTATAAATTACATAGTGAGTATATAAGTATTCCATACTTTGACTATACTACCAATTATATGTGGTTCAATTAATGTCTCACATATTGAATTATCCTATTGTCCTAATATATATATATATATATATATATATATGTTTACCGACATCATTTTAAAATTGTTTTATTTCACAAACAGTATCTTGGGATGTGTGTGTCAATGCTCTTGGTGGCACCCATGATGTTGATCATTGGAATTGTTTTGAAATAAAAATAAGAATGCAAAATAGAGAAGTATTAGCTAACTCTAATGCATGATATTTTTCTTACATAATGTATACCATATTTTATAATGGAATGAATGATGCAATACTATATTACTATGGTTAAAAAATTGTAATTTACTTGGGTAAAAAGTCTTGCAACTTGAAGTTGTACATCCAATATTTTCTCCATTATCTTTCTCTCTTGTTCCATTCTTTCACGCTCAATTTTAACTCTAATTGTAGACATCAAAATTAGGTCACACTCCCTTGGTTCCTTTTCAAATAGCCAACTTAAACATATTCACCTAACCATGACCTCCGTAGCCCACATTAATATTAATTTAATAATTTACAATTAAATGAACATTCATCCTCAATTCATTCATTATTTAAATACGTTAATTAAAAATAATTTCCACCTCACCCCACCACCTCACCTAGACACCCAACCAAAAACCTATTTTTATCATATTTCCCCCTTTTCAATCACCATAACTAACCACATTCCCGCTCATTAAAAAGTAACATTTTGGTCCATGAGAATAGACTGAGCTGGTCCAAGAGGATCGTCAAGATCTAGCATTTTTAGTAAACCTAGTATTTCCCACCGTAATCGACATCGTTGAACCCTAAACCGACTCCGATCACCCTAAACCACCATCGCTACCTTATATTCCTTTTGATAACCTTGTTTCAAAGTTTGGCCACATTCTCAAGTTTTGGAATGAAAGATATTTACATTTAAGAAAGAACCAGAGCCCCTTTTTTATGTCCAAACAACCATATCCAACACCAAGATTGATTCAAAGGCATTTACATTCACAACAAAATTTAGGGAAGCACTACCATGGTACTGACCACCATTCCACGAGATCAAACATCACCAAAGCATCTCCAACCACCTCTCCACCACTACAGGCATTTAGAATACATCTGAAATCCAAGTAAGTTGGTTTCTCCTCTATTACTAGTAGTTGTATTCTTTATTTTCTTTCATCTATTCACTTTGTTCTTACTTAGATCTATCCCTCCTTCCTCTCTATCAACCACCCCATCACACCCCACCTAAAATTTGTAAAATCCTATCCCAAAACCATATCCCTCCCGTAGAACTTACAAACATCCTCCAAAATCTCTATGTAATCACAAAGAGGACCCAAAACTCATTCTACAACATCTTCCATTCCCCACGACACCGACACTCGATTAACCCTAAACTGTGGTTGGTCCATCCTACACCGATATCGGTCTACTTAATTGATATTGGTCATTGTGACTGTTAACCCAACCTAACAACTCAACCCATAGCCTACCCCAAACCTCACTCAGAATATTACCACACATGTTTTGGACCTATCACCTCACCCTCCCCCACAAATACCTTTCCAACTCTCTATTCCAAGATAGAAGAGAGCCCAAACATCCTCCACCTGACTTCCTGTCACTTTTCACGATTCGATATCTCAGTTACCCTAAACTAATGCAAATCATACCTAAACAATCATCATCACCTTAGCGGTGTGGGTCTTTGTGTCTGATAATACTATTCCAGACCAACAACATAAGTATCACACCCAAAAAAACCTAAAATATCACCCAACCTTAACAAGGCTCATGTGTGACCCGCAAACCACTGCGCACTACCTACAACCCAATCCAAAGCCTTTTACTTGCATAGTATTTTAGTATTTAATCAGATCGATGTTGATAGTAATATGAGGCACCCAAATCAAAATGCTAGCACTAGATTATTTTATTTTGATGTTTAATTTATTTTATATTGATTTATAAATAGTGGATTGACAACCTTCCGGAAGTATCATACTTCTGGATCTAGCATATTATAGGTATTCCACTTGTCATATGCTATTTAACTCTCCTTTTGGGTCTTGTTGTGTATTTCGGTAGTTCCTCCTAGCCAAAAGGAAGCTCTCATAGTTATTATTGGATCAAGAACTCAAAATGCATGCAATAACCTTCAAAGCTAACCATCACAACAAGTATTCCCCTTGGTCCACACCCTTACCTATTTTGTCTAAATCCTTAAAGAAAATGGTGAAACATTTTGGCACACCACGTGTAACATCCTCATTTTGACTTGTTCTATTGTCTAAAATGAGGATGTTACATCTTGGTATCAGAGCTAAAGGTTGCAGCTCTTGGTCCTATTGTGTCTATAATCTAATGAAAACCTGAATTTTCTTGTAATAGAAAATGGTTAGAACAAGGGGGAACATTGCGAATAATGCTCCACCTGAAGGAGGGGCGGCAACAACCCAAAAACTTGATGAGATCCTTGCTGCCTGTTGGACACAAGAGATCGTTTAGCTATACTTGAACAATAGGTGATGGGAAATGAGGAGGATGAAGAAGCTAGTAATAACAATCAGCAACCTCCTTGAGGACAACCCCAATATGGGTGTTGATGTTAATGCTTTGGGAATGCACTGTCCAAATTAAAATAAAAAGGCTAGATTGGCGGAGAACTCACTAATGATATAAAAAGGATAAGTCCACCTAAGTATGATGGCACCACATTAGGAGATGGAGCTGAGAACTGGCTCAACAAAATGGAGAAGTACTTTGCAATAAGGAACTTCTCAGAGGAAACCAAAGCTATTTGGGGAGCCTATCAGCTTTCCCATAAAGCATCTTCGTGGTGGGATAGCCGTAAAGCTGAACTAAACATTGATGAGACCAATATTACTTGGGATCAATTTAAAGGCTATTTTAGGAAACGCTAGCTGCCACAACTTTTCTATGATCGAAAATGATAGAATTTCAGAACTTAGCTCAAGGGAAGCTAACGGTAATCAATTACGGGAGCGGTTTACAAAACTCCTCAAATATGTACCACAAGATCAAACCAAGTGCGAGAGAGTTCGAATATGAAAATTCATCATGGGATTGAATCCGTGATAGGGGAGAGGTCGATGTTCACAGTCCAACCACTATGGAAGGAGTTGTTGAAAAGGCCATAAGGCAAGAATAGAAATTAAAGGCTATTTCTGCTCATAAAGAGGAAGTGCGGAAGAAGACTGCAAATCCTTCTTCAACCTCTCTTGCACCCAGAAAAGGACCATGGAAAAAGTTTGGAAACAAGAGTAAGTTTCCAGGAGATAACAGTAAGAAAGCAGTAGTAAATAAGCCTGCTGGAAACGTAAGGGATAATTTTGCTAAAAATTATAACAATGGGCAGAAGCCCTATGGAGGACAACGTGACAATTATAAGGCTGGAGGCAATTCTGAGCCTAAAAAGGGACCTGTAGGAGGCTGCTACAATTGTGGCAAAGATCACTATGCAAATCAGTGCCCTTTGAAGAAGGATGATCGTAATCAACAAAGATAAGATACATGCTTTGCGCATGCGCATACAAGCAAAAAAAGCAAGTAACACCTATAGAAGTTCCTGTAAGTTATTTGGCATACCTGTCACTATTCCTTTTGATACAAGAGCTATTGAATGTTTTATTTATAATAAACTTACTTCTAAACTTAAAAGAAAAGCTGGAAAATGGATAAATCTTGGGTATAAAGATGGTAATAACTCTGTTCATACAAAGTGAGTATGTGTCTTTTTGGGGCAATCCTTGACTTACCTAACTTTTCCACGGAAGTTGACCTCTATGTTACACCCTTGGGATCGTATGACATTGTCATCATCGTGTCAATTGGTTAGCTGACCATAAAGCAAAGGTAGATTGCTATGAAAAGAACATAAAGTGTTTAGATGATCACTAGAATCAAAGAGATTCAAGGGTGAAACAGAAATTTCAGCTTAAAAGTGTCATCCTATGCAGCTTAAAATGGCTAAGAATAAAGGATGTACCCTTTATGCGGTAAAGATATCTGAATCTTCGTAAGAAGATGGTGATTGCATGAAGCGCTTCCTCTGTTACAAAGTTTCGTGATGTTTTTCCTAGTAATTACCAGGGATTACCACCCAAGAGAGAATTTGATTTCACCATCGAAATCAAACCAGAATGTAACCTATTTCCAAAGTGCCTTATAGAATGACTACTACGAGTTAGTCGAGCTTAAGGCACAGATTCTGCAAGAACTTTTGACTAAAGGCTTGATTAGACCAAGTGTTTCACCTTGGGGTGTGCGCTGTGATATTTTGAAAAGAAGGATGGAACACTTAGGTTGTGTATTGATTATCGGATGTTGAACAAGGCAACAATTAAGAACAGATATCCACTTCCTAGGATCGACAATCTATTTGATCAGATGCAAGGAGTAGCGGTTTATTCTAAGATAGACCTTTGATCCGGTTATCATCGGTTAAGGATTAGAGAGGAAGATATTCATAAAACAGCTTTCCCGAACAAGGTACGGACATTATGAGTTCACGGTTCTACCCTTTGGATTAACCAATGCACCCACAACCTTTATGAACTTAATGAACAATATTTTTCAAGAATATCTGGACAAGTTTGTACTTGTATTCTTGGACGATATTCTCATTCATTCTAAAAGCGTTGAGGAGCACAATGATCATTTGAAGATAGTTTTGGGAATTTTGAGAAAAGAAAGTTGTATGGTAAGTTATCCAAATTTTCTTTCTTTGATTCAAGTTCACTATTTGGGTCATGTCATAAGTAAAGAAGGAATTCTTGTAGATCCTTCAAAAATAGTGGCAATAATCGAGTGGCTGCACTTTGAAAGAATGTGGATGAAGTAAGAAGCTTCATGGGTCTTGCTAGTTACTATAGAAAATTTGTAAAGGATTTTTCTAAAGTAGTTTGCACCAATAACTTCATTGCAAAAGAAGGATAAGAAATTCATATGGAATGACAAGTGTGAAGCGGATTTCAAAAGTCTAAAAGACCGGTTGACTTCGCAC
This sequence comes from Taxus wallichiana var. yunnanensis, assembly GCA_018340775.1. Lineage (NCBI taxonomy): Eukaryota > Viridiplantae > Streptophyta > Pinopsida > Cupressales > Taxaceae > Taxus > Taxus wallichiana. The sequence goes on from CM031242.1 coordinate 192,603,618, forward strand.
CTATGTTAGCTGTGCAGACCTAATGGGAGTTTTACGGTTGTAATCGATGCTTCGGGAAGGCCTTGGAGCTGTTTTGCTTCAAAATGATCAAGTCATTGCATATGAAAGTAGAAAACTCAAGTTACATGAGCTGAATTATGCCCCTCATGATTTGGAGCTTGCTGCCATTATTCATGCACTTCAAGTCCTGAGACACTATTTACTTGGGAAACCTTTGAGTTGAAAACTGATCACTTAGGACTGAAATATATTTTTACTCACCAACTCAATGCCGACAGAGAGAAGGTGGTTAGAATTTTTATCACAATATGATTTTGATATTAGCTATATCAAAGGGAAGGAGAATAGAGTAGCTGATGCTCTAAGTCGTAGGAGGCACATTTCTGCTCTTATAACATTAAGAACTCAGTTTAAAGATGAGGTAAAAAGTGCCTCAGAATCAGATGCATACTTTCAGCAAGTAAAAGCAGCGCTTGCTGCAGAACCTAATGATGAAAGGTATAAAGGTTTTCATTTTGATAATGAAGGAATCTTGCGTTATGAAAACAGGTATATGTACCTATGTTGAACGATTTGAGAAAGAAGTTGTTAGTTGAATTTCATAATTCACCTTTCTCTGGACACCCGGGTATCACAAAGATGCTTGCTGATCTGAAACAACAATACTTTTGGAAAGGTATGAAAAAGGATGTCATAAATTTTGTGACCCATTGTTTGGAGTGTCAGCGGGTTAAGGCAGAACATATGCACCCTGCTGGACTGTTATATCCTCATAGCATACCGCAGTACAAATGGAAAGTAATAACCATGGATTTTGTACAAGGATTACCCATGTCCAGGAATAAACATGATGTTATCCTGGTAGTTGTAGATAAACTGACTAAGGTAGCTCATTTCATCACTGGAAATCTAAAGGATGATTCACCAGTGCTGGCCAAAAGATTCGTACATGAAATTTTCAGATTGCATGGTGTACCAGAATTGATTATATCTGACAGGGATCCAAGAATGACGTCAAGGTTTTGGCAAACACTTAATACAGCTCTTGGAACAAAACTAAACTTCAGTTCTGCATATCATCCGGAAACGGATGGACAAACTGAGAGGGTAAATCAAGTGTTGGAGGACATGTTGCGAATGTATTGCATGGATCAACAGTATAAATGGGAAGAGTATCTTCCATTAGTTGAGTTCGCATACAACAACACTTATCACTCATCTCTTAAAATGGCACCATTTGAAGCACTTTATGGAAGAAAGTGCAGAACTCCTGTTAGCTGGGATAGTGTTGAGGATAGAGTGGTAATTGGACCAGAGATTCTCACGAAATGGAACAATGAGAAGTTAAGTTGACTCGAGAACGATTAAAGGAAGCAAATGGTAGACGAAGAGCTATGCTGACCTTAAGCGGGTTGATAGAAGGTTTGAGCTTGGTGAGAAGGTTTTTCTTCGTGTTAAACCCAGAAAGAGTTCTATAACTTTTGGCAAGGCTGCCAAGTTGTCACCTCGATTCGTGGGACCTTTCAAAATTGTCGAAATAATCAATCCTGTAGCTTATCATTTAGCATTACCACCTGCTTTATCTCGCATGCATGATGTTTTCCATATTTCTTTGCTTAAGAAATACGTTTCAGATCTGTCACATGTTTTAAATTGGAATTCCTTGCAGGTCCAAGACCCAGGAATAATCGTGGTTAAACCCACACGAGTGCTTGGAAACTCACCAATTGCATTTAAGAAATTGTGAAATACAACAATGTAAGGTCCAGTGGGACCAGTTTAACGAAGAAAGTGCAACTTGGGAAAATCTGGAAGAGATGAAAATTGCTTTTCCTTCTCTTTTTCAACAGAATGAAATCTGTTGACAAAACATTTCTTTTATGAACTTATTTTTTTAAAGTATTTATGAAAGCCAGATGAAGGCAAACATTATTCAGGTTGAATAAAATGTGTTGTGACATTGATTTTTGGAACTATTCAAGTTGGAAAATAGTCGCATTGATTTGTGAACTAATAAATTGGTTGACCTGAAGGTTAATTGAATATGTAATCATCGGGACGATGAATCTTTTTAGGAGGGAAGCATGTAACACCCTGAACTGTTGTTACTTCCTCCTGAGCATACAAGTGTTGATATGTGATTTCTTTGTAAAAGGATGTGTTCCTTTGATTGAGAAGTCATGCTTGATATGTACTGTATCTTCTTTGTAGATTGCAGATCTTTGACTGAGTCGGAATATGATTGGACTCTTTTATTTCTTTCATTTTACGCCTGAGTTTAATCTGATCTCGGAATGAATTATGAAGTTATCCATCTATAAGACCTAGCCTTGGATCAGTGGTATTGATCCAAGTGGTGCTTTAAGTTATTCGTGATGAATTAAAATTACAAGACCTTGAGCAGGTTGCAAGGTCTGGATGCATTGGATAAGCTAGTCCGGAGTATAACTCAGGCTGATCATGTTAAATGAATTGGTTCCCGATATCGTAATATATCTGGAAGGTCTTGATCGTGGACCAGGTAATAATTCAGTTACATATAATTCAATAGCCTTTTTGGCAGTGCAGGAGTAAACCCTGTTCGTGAATGTATGTTGTAGGTTCTTTTTCTGAGCATTTGAAATGTTAGACCTGACTGGAATTATTAATGTTAGTAACCTAAAACTAAACCTAACCTAGGGGTTAGATTAGTGTAAATCTAACCTAGACCTAGGCTAAGAGCTAATGTTCTAAGTTAGTATCTATGTGCTATGAGGTTAGACTAGGTGTTATCCTAAATCCTAACCTAAGTTACTAACCTAACTATTGAGCAAGGATTAAGGGGACCTATGGAGGGGTGCGAACCATGGGTGGCAGTTTCTATGTTATTAAATACGTGGATAAGCATGAGGGACAGGTAATTTGGTGGAGGTTTTAAAACAGCTAACTTGAGCCGACGTGGTAGGTCGCCAAAGTTGGAAATGGTCTTTGATGTGCAATTGTCCATCGCCAATAATGGCAAGTCGGTGGCAAAGTGGAGATTAAGCAGAAATTGGGAGTAAATGCAGCTAATGAGCTCGGTAGTCGAGCTTGGATTTCACGGGAAGGCATGCAAAATGGAAAGTTAATGGTTTGTTTGGTTTTACATGTGCTCCAGCTTTTCCTTCTCTTCATCATTCCGGTTCTTTTTGCACCGATCTTCTTGGTGTTGCATGGCAAGTATGAGCGTAACTAGCTCTTTCCTCCTCGTAAGGAAAATATATAAGTCATGGAAATAGAAAAATTTTGTCGGTGGCTCTAACTTGGAAAAGGAGGAGAAGGTTAGAGCTCTTTTCGGGTCTCCGCTTGAAATATTATGCAAATATCCAGGCATGTTAGGCCCTAACCTTTAAAAATCTTGCTCTCTTTCAAATGATTTCATTAGAACAACTCTGTTCAGATGATTTATATGGTAGCCTTGTGTGATTTTGTCACTGTATCTTCTTGCTGGTTCGATTTTTCAATTTAAACCTTGATGGGTGTATTTATTTTTCGAACTGTTGCAATATTTCTTGGTGTTTTGCATTCCGGCTTTAATTTGTGAAATATATATGCAAGAATGTGTACTGGGCTTGCTCTGTGAGAGCCCATGAATTATTCTCTTGATGGGTACAGGCTACTGTTGATACTTGTTGTCAATGTTTACTGTTGATACTTGTTGTCAATGTTTACTATCGATACTTGTTGTTAATGCTTATTTTTGATGCTTGTTATTGATACTCATTGGGAGGAATACTAATGGACATTTTGTTCAGTTAATTGGACTTCTTTGTAACTTCTGTCGAGGTTATTAAGGTAGTGGTTACTGAATCTTATTGGGTTTCACTTTGCTATTTAAAGTTATTTGTGAATGGATAACTTGCTGTGTTACAGTACTTCATTGCGACCGTGCTGAAGTTGTTTTTCCCTTGCATTGTGGTTATGGGATGCAACCCGTTGATAGTATGCAATATATATATTTATTGTACTCGAAACGACTCTGTAGAATCCATTGAATGATTCGTGTATTATGGACCTCTGTTGAAGCTATATGTATATATATTTGAGTATTGGTAATTTGATTTTGTTGGAGTCCTGAAGGAGTAACAGGTATACGACCTATGTTATTTTGTATGAATTTTTGGTACAGACTCTTGAGTGTACTTTACGTTTCCTTTCTGTGCAAACTTGTGCGAAAATATTGAAGAGGCTCAGTTGGGAATCATTATTATTATTTATCTTGTATACTGTTACTCGGGTTCAGTTGAACCCTTGACAGGTAACTATAGTATCTGCCTCTATTCAACCTGATTGGTACACTTGTTGTTTTTGCACTGTTGGGGTTCCTTGAGTATGGATAGATATCATGTGTCCTGGCTCTGTTGAAGTGAGTCGCGAATACCATACTTTAAACTCTGAATGCGTCCAGATGAGAATAGATATGTTATGGTTCCTTTCTGTTTATTCCAGTTAGATGAGGCTGTGCATGTTGCGGGAATTCTGTGTGATTATCTCGGCATAGTCTTAGGGAAACATCAATTGCTTAATGCCATGGAGTCTATTGTTGACTGCGATATAATAGAAGTTCTTTGATTTCGACCTTGGGTCGAAAAGCCTTACTGTGTTTAGTAGGGACTAGCATGGGCTGTAGGTTGATGTAAGGGATTGTTGGCGTGTTTACATCTTCTGTTGCATGTATATCTATTCATGAGCTTGATTGAACTTAGGAGTCGTCGGCTGCACCTCAACAGGCAATGGCAGTGAATATCCTCTTGTATGTCACTTCGTGTGGGAGGTCATGCAGAGTCTGTTTGGTAGATAGTCATCACTATTGGCATGTTAGCTACTGTACGGGAGTTTTGTTATATTTGATTTTATCAAAACAGTGGTTCTCCTTGTGGCTCGTCTGACTTATTCGTATGCATGTAAGGTGAATGCTTTCCATTTGAGGAGATGGTACAGTCATGAACTTGTTGAAGGGAAATATGAATGACTTGTTTTCTTTCTCTTCTGTTATGAAAATATATGTCGATATTTTTATCTAACCGTTGGAACTGTTTTTAACATATTGATGGAATCATGATTTGATATGATATTCCTTTTACTGTTGAATGAAATGATCTGTCTGAAGTTTGTTGTTTTTGGAATTCAGATGGATAGATGATTTGGATACTTTCGTTCTTCTTGATCCCTAATATTTTGATGGAATATTTGAGAAGTATTTAGGACTATTCTGTAACGATAATAGAGTTACACATTTGTAGTCATTTTTGTATTACAAAGGCATAGTCTGAAACATGTATACTTGTTTGGTGAATTGATCTCATTTAAACAGGTTGTTTAATGAAAATAGTTGGTGGATTGCAATTGTTTTAAGAGTTAGTGCTTATCATGCTCAGTTCATCGAACTGACCCATGTTGACAAATTTTGCAGATGGTCACCGTAAGTGGTAAAAGCATGCAGATCTGACAGGATGTTCAGATTGTTTAACTTGGTTTATGATGAATTCAGTTTGATTTTCTTTAAATGTACTATAAGAGGAAAGATGTTCTTCTTCCGTTGAGTATTGTATCAAGTATGTTGAATGCATAAAATGTATTTGATTAGTTCTGAAAGGAATGGAAATTGATATTTGTTACTTATGTGTTTGTATTCTTATCTTGATAGTTTGACCTTCTTCGGTTCAAATATCTTGAGAGCATTGTTATTATTGTATATATTTGGAGACTTTTGTGATTGTCAATATAAGCTTGCAAGAATATGAGACTGAATTCTTATGATTGTTTAGCAGTTCCTGTATGTTCTATCAGAAGCTAAACTGAAATTTAGATCACTGTCTTTCTGAAAGATAGGGTTAAAATAAACCTAAGCAGAATGCTAAACAAGCTGAATTAAATTATTAATCCCTAGTCTTGATTATGCCAGGACAACATTTAATTGGATTCTTAATCATTATATCTTGATACTAATAAGTACGATATAAATTCAGTTATGAGAACTGATATAAACCTAGATGGGGTTCAGATGGCAATCTCATGTGAAGTTTATGAGATATTGTCCAATTTCGTTGATTTAGAATTATGTATATTCTATGAACTCCTTGATGAGACCATAATCTTAATAACTCCTCTGTGTAATGGGTTTTATTGAGAAAGGTCATCCTAAGATGAGGAATCCAGGGATCGGGAAAGGCTAACCTTAGGGGAACGTCTTTAATATAATTTAAACTCAATGTGCGTAACGCTTATTAATAAGTAGATCTTTCCGAGGCGGATTTAAAGGTTGACGGCACAAGTCAACTGCAGGGTTGTACCTTCGGGAAGATTAGGATCTTCTCGAAGATACAACAATGCAGGTGACTTATGACGACACCCTTTGCATTGATCATTAAGATTTACACCTTTAACTCGAACAAGTTACTCTGGGACCGATTAGGAATGTGGTCATGTTATAAGGCTGCCTAGGAGACTCGGGGTATCTTGACACACTGGTTTAATTAGGATTGACCCAGTATGTCATCTTATCCCTAGTCCTCGGGAGCATCCATGTAACGTTGTCACCTTTCTAATCCATTCCCGAGTGATTAACTTGGGATAGGAGGGACTGATCAAGTCGGTATAAGACATTCTACATAACATAAGAATGGGGTGAAGGACGTATTCCAGATTGACGAGTATGCCGTTAAGGAATACGAGACATAAGTAGTATGTTTCAAATCTTTGGCCAAAGTATCGCAAGCTGCTGATTGCGTTGTCCTGAGTCACCTGGTCTAAGGGATGAGATGCCGATGAATAATGGTAATGCTTATTTAGTTAGTTTCTCGACAGAGCATTCTCAATCCTGCAATAGGGAAGAGAACCGCAAGAGTGATGTGTTAAATAAAAATGCCAACTCTTATTACTCATGAATAGATCGGTAGATTATCGAGTCATGGAATGAATAGATCGAGGTACTCCGAGTCATTACAATTTCATATGGTTATCTCTGTTATAAGAATGGTTATTTGATTTGTGAGTTCTAAATTATGTATTTAGAACCAGTGAAGCATTTATTTCTCAAGAACTCAAAATGCATGCAACAACCTTCAAAGCTAACCATCACAACAAGTATTCCCCCTTGGTCCACACCCTTACCTATTTTGTCTAAATCCTTAAAGAAAATGGTGAAACATTTTGGCATGCCCGGTGAGACCCATCCAAGGTTCTTTGTATTTTTATTCATTTCTAGGTGATATTTGTGTGTTTGTTTCCCTTTTGAAAAGCTTCCACATTAATTTTCTTCTTTGGAATCTTCCTCTCTTTCTATTATCTAAAATAAATCATGTTTTTGATGTTATAAAAAGAATACTTATTTTCTTTCATTAGTATTACATTAGTGAAAGATAATTCCTATTCCTATTCATCACTTGTCACATTGAATATCACACTTCAATTTGGTCTTAAAACACTTGCATAGCATTTGGATTCATTGCATTTTAGATCACATTAAAATGAGGGCAACCTATATGATGGAATTCATGCCCAACTGATGGTTGACATAACTTTATTATAGAATACACATTCTCTCTTCTCTCTTTTCCAAACTACACAATTTGAAATATATACATCTTCTTAAAACAACATCCCACCCGGAAGAATTTTTCAATGATCACAGATCAAAGGATCGATAGTGGGCACTCACCAAGTTATCTCTGTGTAGACACTAAAATTAGGTCACACTCCCCCGGTCCCTTGTCAAATAACCAACTCAAACATACGCATCTAACCATGGCCCCTTCCACCCCACACCACTATTAATTTAATTAAATTAATATATATCCTCACAATATTTAATATCTAATTACCTTAATTTATACTCCACCACCTCAACTAGACACCTCATCAAGCCACCTCACCCTAGACCTATTCTTGGCATGTTTCCATAACCGACAATAACTAAGTCTTACTTGCCTTAATGAGATAAGATTTTTCTAACCCTAAAATATATCTAACCACATTCCCCACATTAGAGGGAAGTTTCCATTCTAACCCGCAAGAACAAAAACTAATTGGGCCCAAGAAATTAGAAAGATCTACCCATTTTAGTAAACTTAGGAAATCTCTCCTTACTCAACTTTGGTCACCCCTAAACCGACACCGGTCAACCTGAACCGTTGTCTCATTATCATTTATTCACCCAAACAACCTTGTTTTTGGGTTAGTACCTTTCAGAGAGCAAGAGGACAAGAAGAGAGTTACATATAAGTATAACCAAAGTCTTTTCACGTATCTAGACATCCACAACCAAAGATTAGGACAAATCCAAAAGTATTGCATCCACATAAACATTCCAGGGAGCACTATTGTGGCACCAAAAACCATTCTTCTGATCAAGTGCCATCATCAAGTTTGTACTACACAAGAAATATACCTTTTACTAGCATAGTCTATTTTAGTATAATAGCCTTGTTACTTCTGTTATTAGTTTATACTTTGCATGTTCTTTTCCAATCTTCTACCTACTTGTAGACTCATCCATTCCTCTACCCACACCACCAAATCACCCATTTTTTCCTCCCATACCACTCGAGTATACCTAAGATCTTTACGTAACTCCCCATCCACCCTTCCATCTCTTTTTAGCTCCATTTCAATCCCCACAATTAGATCTTAGTAAATTATTTTCACCTGACCTTACCGCCATCGATCCTTCTAAAACATTGTCGGTTATATACCGATCGATGTTGGTATTTTTGTTTTACACCTTTTCTAATAACATATCCAACCTACCTTCTACCAAGTGACCCAAATAACCTGTAACCTAACATTAACCATTTCTAACACCCTAAAAACTACCTATCCTCGTTATATTAGATTTTCTTATTGTTCTTGAATGACATACCTAAATCATATCAACTACAATAGGAATTTACTTATTTCTTGCATTAAGTTGTTTTTAATAGTGGATTGAAAGCCATCTAGGGAGTATCACACTTGCCAGATCTAGCACATGCTAGGAAGTCCACTGTCATATATCATTTAACTTCTCTTTTATCATCTTGTTTTCTATTACAGGTAGTTCCTCCTAGCCAAAAGGAAGCTCTCACAATTGGCACTAGATCAAGAAGTTAGAACGTGCATGACAACCATCAACCAACCAACGATAAATAGGTATTCCTCCTTGGCCCTTACCCTTATTTGTTTTTTCATTCAAAAGGTAAAGAAAATGGTCAAAAATTTTGTCACGCCTGAAGGGGACCCATAAGGGGTTCTATTGCATTTTCTTCATTCCTAGGAAAATTTTGTGTGTTTTTTTCCCTTAAAAAATATTACACATAAATCTTCTTCCTTGGTAATATTCTCTTCTTTCTAATTGCTCTAAAGGATACATTTTCTTTTGGTACATTTAAAAAGAACCACTGTTTTGCTTTTTTTTGCATTTAGTGAAATACAATACCCTCTCCTATTCACCATTTGTGTCATCAAACATAATCTTTTGATTTGGGCTTAAAATTGGTTGCATTATATTCTGATTTACTGCATTTAGCTCACATTAAAATGACGGAAAACTATATGCTAGAAGTCATGCCTAGCTGATGGTTGATACAAACAATCATAGAAAGCACATTTTCTCTCTCTATATATGTCTTACTAAACTTACACAAAATTTGAAATATACACATCTTTAGTAAACAACATCTTACCCAGGAACATCTGTCCACAATCACATGATCAGATTGTAAGGTACTCCCCAGCTCGTTTCCTCTATCAAGTCATCATCTAAGAGGATGGCCCACCCCTGCCATAAAATACCCAAAACCTCTCCATTTAGATATCCTCCTTCGTAGGACACCTTCCTAACCAAAAAATTCTATTCTAAATACACACAGTCAGTTCTAAATAGCATAAGCCAAACAAACATAAGAAAATCACTGTTAGGATCATGCTTTTTCTTAGCATCCTTCTTGACTTGTGTTTTGAGGTGTGAGACTACAAATGTCCATTTTTCTTCTTCCTTGCACACTCCACCATCATATTTGGAGTATTCTGATTGTGTCTCGAGTGTGCCAGGGCCCCATCTCTTCATTCTCAAGTTTATGAGCTTCACTCTCCACTTAATTTAATCTATAAAACCCAATTTCTTCATTTCTTTCCATTTCACACATATCGATGTCGGTCCAAAGACCGTCACCAGCTCACATCTCGACCGTCATTGGTTAAACCCTAATCGATGTCAAAATTTGGATTTCTAGTTAACTTACCGTAAATAGCCTTCATCACTCTTTTTTTTCTACTTTCTCGCCCTCGTGGCATCATCATATTTCTCCCTGCTTCATACCTACTATCATACATAGTTTCCCCGATACACATCCAACATTCTTGTTTCATTCTTTGAGACTGGTTTTCTTCCATAGTGACTCAAGATTGCTTTTGTAACCTTTATCAGCTTTTCCTCAACCATCACCAATCAACTCTGACCATCATCACTTTCTTGTGTTTGATTTCCAAATCTAGGCATTGACCATATTCACCTTCTAGATTCCATTATTATCTGTTATTACTATTTTCTATGTCATCTACAGAAATATAGTCTTACTAGGTCAGCACTTGTTCACATGGTGCTGAATCCTAGCCAGACTAACACCCTCATATCCCATGCTAGTCATCAACCACTCCCACCTAGTCCCTAACTACCTTTTGTCCTATCACCCAAAGATCAAACCTTAACTACCACCATTACTACAGTGATCAAGATTTTACATGACTCCTTGATCGTAATCCCACGGCCTTACAGCTTATACCTTTCCCACTCTTCTATCTAAGACTTCTCGTGTCGGGATATATGGCATGCTGGTATTTATATATCCTACCCTTATTCCCGCTTTCTCGGCATCATCCCCTAATAATGTAGTGTTAACCTCACCTACTTCACCCCTGGTAGTTTCCCAACTAGGACCCATACCCACCATGACTGTTGCATCTATAGTATCACTTGCGCCACATATCTCGTTGTCCCTTCATCGACCACCCATGCCATAGCCTAGTCTACACCCATTATCTCATAAATACCCATTGTAACACAATCACTAGTGGTTTCAAAGTGACCCATTATCCATTCCCGAATCTTTTCCTCTCCATCCCATAAACACTACCCCTAATTTCTACTAGAGCCATGGCGACCCTCCCACCTACATACACATACTACCAACAACCCCCTATCTCATCTTTCACCCATTCTAGATACATACCCTCTATGTCAGCTTCCTATTCTCAACCTCCCTATTCAACATCACCATGAAATGGAATGCATCCCCATCACAGTTCAATACCAAGGTTCCCTTACTACCAATGACCTCATCAAATTAATTATGGAAAATATGAATACACTAGAAGCATCGCTTTCTAGCTCACTCAATTCCCTCACCTATGATTAAATTTGTAATGAGCCTATTCACGTGTCCATTCCTATTCAACCATACCTTGTACATTGGGAAATGCCAAAATTCAACCGCTTCAATAGCAAAGAAGACCCACAACAAAATTTTTGGTCCTTTAAACATGGTTGTTACCTAATTTCCCACGATGACTTTTTACTTTTAAGGAATTTCCCAATGTCCCTAATAGGACTTGCATTAGATCTGGTACAAAGGCTACCAAGAGACTCTATCTACTCATTTAATCATATCCCAAGCCTTCCTAGATCACTTCTACATAAAAATTGTTAAGAAGGCTACCGTGAATGATCTTTATTCCACATGACAGTATGGTGATGCATCTATCACTCGAATTCATCACTGCTAGCATAGCCTAAATAACTAACTCACATTTAAATTGCCTCAAACTGAAATCATAGAGATATTTACTCGGGCTTGTGTTAGACACATTTCACCAACCCTGCAAGGATAGACCTTTCACACTTTTGACAAGGCATTCACCATGGCACGGAAATTGGAAATTTGTGCTATCGAAGAAAAGAAGATTCAACTTTGTAACAAGAACATCACGTTCAAATCAAATGATGCTTCTTCATCTTTAAAACCCCAAAACAACTATTCAAAACCTAAAGGGTCTACCAATGCTGTAATTCTCAAGGCTGGCCCTCCTCATCAATCAAACCCAACCAAACCTCCTTCTAATATTTCTCCTATCCAATATTTCTAGTTCAGACAAGAATAATGAAATTACACTTCTATAGGAGAATCATAATTTTTCTGTGTTGGAAAAACTTGTTAAATTTGGTGTCATTACCCTTCCACCTATAAAACCACATACTGGTTTTGATCCTGAGTGACCCATGACCACATGGTATAAGGAACATGACTTCTATAAATATCATCATGTCAAAGGTCATGGTGACAATAACTGCATCACATTCAAGAATATCGTCCAAGAAATGTTAGAAAATGAAGATCTAGTCTTGGATAGCCCGATGCACATGCTAACCAAAACTTACATATCATCAAGAATCCATTCCCTAATCATGCCCCATCTTCCAACCAAGTTGGTGATACCTCAAACAATGATAGCAATGTCCGTGAGGTCCACACTATTTTCGATGACATACCAGTTACTTCCCAATTGCCTCATGTTCCTTCCATAGATGAAATCTTAGCCCACGCTCCCTACCTATACAAGAACCTATTTCATCTACTCCTCTACCCACAAAGGAACCCCCTTCATTTTCCCCTTCACCCATGGAAGAGCCTATAATCAGCACGCCACCTTTGACCCCTCAAAATTTTGAATAATTGTCAGTGGCACCTCTCCTACTCATAGATAATGTAGATCCACCATCTACACCAACACAAATAGAGTCCAATTCATCTATCCCATCCTCTCCTATACCCATGGAGGATTCTATAGAAGTACTAGTGCCTTTAGATGACCACTCACCATCAGACCTTCAAGAGCCTATTGACCTACTTTTGTCTCTCTTACCCACAGAGTCTGAGGCTAGCCATTTCCTTGTATCTCAAACACATTTTACGGGATTTCCACTCGATCCAAATAGGCCCCACTTACAACCACACCATTATCATGCCCGGCCACTCACCTAGATTATGTTGATAAAGCCTTACTTTGGGAAACCTTCTACTTCTTGTTTTAACACAAATGTAGTTGTCACTCACTGACACCTCCACTATCTATCCAAAAGTGTTTCGAGCAACCAAACCAAACACAACCACAACTATTGCAATACATTCCATGGTACCACTCATGGCCCAACTCACACATCTTCCCATAGCCCAACATATATCTACACCCAAACCCATGCCTATATCATCTCCCTTACCTAAACCTATCACTACCTTAGGGGTCATACCAACAACTAGCCTTACTCACCCACCCATCAAATTAGATTTAGCCACATCTTCCAAAACTAACACTAAACTTACACCGCCCCTAAAAGAAGATCCAATCTCCTCGATCTCATACCCCAAACTTGTCAACCATGCCCTTATCACCTTCACCCTTCTCGTCCATCCTAGGACCTCACCGCTCGATCCCGACCAAGAAACTTGTGTCCACTAGTAAACCAAGAATGCAACAACCCATTTCCTCATCATAGACCTCTAATATACCCAAGCAACCCACACAACTTCTGCCCTCACCAAGAACCTTATTACTACCCATACCTCCACTACCATCAATAACTTCTTCACTACTCATGACACTTTCTTCCCTTTCACTCAAGCCTCCCGCCCAACCCACACCACCTACCTCCATAACACGTATGTTACCCCCATAAGTAACCCACCCTCTTCCACCATTGGCTTTTCCTCCATATCTTGTATGGCCATATCACCTTTTCCCAAAAGGATGTAACCTAAAACTAAAAATTCACTACCCTCTAATAAGGTAGTTAAACCAACCAAACCTTCAATTGTCAATTCTTCTACCATGCCCCTACCCAAGAAGACACAACCAACACCTATGATTGTACCACACACTAAACTAGTAGACCAATGTACTCTTTCTCTCTGTAAAGACTCTTCCTCCATAATCAACCGCACTTGTTCCTAAACCCACATTCACCTCCCATTGTGATCCACTAAAGCGGGGTTGTATGCCAAAATCCTAACCAATCTCCTTGAAACTTATGTCATACATTACCACCTCTTAGACCTTACGAACCACTCAAACCCAAACCAAAAGGGTTTGATGAAACAAAAAATTTCACCTTCCATAGTGAACCGTGACATGTCAGAGAACTATAAGGCCTTAAAACTTCCCGAGTCCAATTATGTCCTCCCGAAGAAGAAATTTTGATGATGATGATCTTCTTGATGAGAACCCCATTTTTCCTTCAAAAATTTCCACAAATATTCTCTCATTATCTACTCAACAACCAAAATCTCCATCCCCAAAAATCTCTGATCCACCCCAAGATTTGATATTAACATGGTTCGTATAAGAGAGTTGGTCAAAACACCATCAAAATGCCAATGTGCCCTACTCATTTCATAAGGATTGTATCCCCCACTAGGTATTTGTCCCTCATGCTGTTATACCTTCCATGACACACCGTATTCATCAACCTCTCCTTAGATTAACATGATCAACATTGCCACCCGTGCTCAAAAATAAAAGGGCAAGGAAAAATAAATTGGCCCATCAACCAACCCTATACCCAACATACCATCTGTACCCATACCCAAAGTCATCATTCAAGGTCCTACATATCCTATTTCTGATGGGGTCACACATCACACAATACAAAAATAACTACACCAATCACCCCTCAAAATGTCTTTATATGACCTCGTCCAAACCTCGAGTCACATCGTCAAGCCCTCATAGAGGTCCTTCAATCTATTGAAGTCTTACTAAATGACCCCACACCCATAGCCTCCATCATTACCCCTCACCATGTAGCCTCTCTCACTAGGTCATCACCTTCCTCTACACCTCCACCCACTGCCAAGTGGTCTCCATCAACTTTTCATATGACGATATCACTCCCTTCCATTCTCGATGACATCGACCTCGCTCTTTTCATCTTTGTCTTTATCGATAATATATGCATACGATGTGTTATGATCGATGGTGATGCTAACATGAACATCATATCCTCCCATGTATACGACCAAATGTGTATACCGCCAATTACTTACATGGTAACCCTATTATGTTGTATTCCTTCAATGATGTCATGATCTCTAGCCTAGGTACCATTGTTCTCCATGTCCACGTAGGTCCCCACACCATCCCGTAAATTTTCTATCCTAGAAGGGGATTTTCAATATAACTTGCTACTTGGACGACCTTAGATCCATACCATGGTTTGTGTCCCTTCTATTTTACATCGATGCCTCAAATTTGAACATGAGGGACATAATTACACCATCCATACTAACCCCTCTCCTTTTAAGACCTGTAACATGCTATATTGGCCCAATGATGTGCTTGTTCTGGTAAAGAAAGTTTCCACTATCACCACTTCACGTTCACCCATGAGCTCATCCACCAAAATTGCCACTACTTCTACTGCATCTAACCTTGTTATCCCCACTATAGCGTGTAGCCTCTACCATTAGTGCCCCTATTTCCCCATCATCTAGTGATCCATCTATACCCACTACCCACATACTAACTACTGATCCCTTAGAAGGTGTTTTTCAATGCCTCACTCTAGGGGAATACCACCTATACAATATCAATACCTTCCTCACCCCACAAGAGTATGGGAATTTACGTCAACACCCTAGCTACGACATCCGCATCGGTGACATTTTCCCTTATGGCCCTCCCCACCTTCGCACCAACCTAACATATGGGGGACTTGATATGGCCACCTATAAACCCAAACCTCCATCCCAAGCCCAACCATTTTCATCTGACCTACACTCCCTCACTAACCACCGCTTCGCTCACACTTTCCTCCACCAGTGCATGTGGAAAGGATTTTTCTTCGCTTTTATGAACAAGGCTGTCATATGGTGTTTTCCTATACCTCTCGTAGACATAATGACCAGAGTGGAATTGGTTTTGACACTCCACCCTCCAAGAAAGTTCACGTCAACATTATCCAATATGAGAAATCTTCCCTCTCATTTTCCCACATTACCATTCTTCACCACGAGTCCATAGATCCCGAGTCTATTCCTCCTAACTTTTTTTTCATAAACACCATTTCCCCGGGACCACCGACCTATAAACGTGATGGCGAGGCTCCTCTTCTCTCCCATTCCTATATCCTACCATGATCAATGACGATACACCTTCAATAAACATCGCTTCAATGTCGTGGATGATGATTCCATCCTCACCTACCTTGGTGCAAAAGAATCTTATATTCATCACCGTTATCCTATGAGACATAAACCATGTTGAAAGAATTGACCATCAAAATCAACATTAATACTCAGGATGACCTACACATTCTAAATATCGCCAATCCTTAGATGCTACTAAATAAGAAGCCTTCACCTCTTTCCTTCGGGACCATAGCAACACATTTTCTTGGTCTTATGTAGATATTCCTGGTATTGACCCAAAAATCATGGTTCACAATATCGTAACCATTCCTGATACTAAACCCACTAAAAAAAACCTATGGAAAATGCATCCTCACATTGCTCTTTTGGTCAAAAAGAGCTTCAATGTCTTCTCTCGCTTTCTTAATGTTACCCATTAGTTATCCCTAATGGATTTCTAACATCATTCATGTCACGAAAGTGACAGGGGGACTCTGCATTTGCATGGATTTCCATGACCTCAACCTCGCCTATCCCAAAGATGATTTCCCACTACTAGGCATTGACCAACTAGTTGATCTCACCGCTGGCCATGAAATTTTATCGCTCATGGATGGTTTCTTGGGCTACAATCAAATATTACTAGCTCCTAAGGATCAACACAAGACTTCCTTTGTCACCCCTTGGGGACTTTCTACTATTGAACGATGCCCTTTGGCCTCAAAAATTATGGTGCTACATATCAGCAAGCCATGAATCAAATCTTTAAAGACATCATGCATCACATATTGGAAGATTATGTCGATGATCTACTTGCCAAATCCAAGCATCAAACTAAACACCTGCCCATTCTTAAATTCATCTTTGACCGCCTCATCAAGTATTGTGTTTGTCTTCAACCAAAGAAGTGTGTCTTTGTGGTACTTTCTAGAAAAATCCTAGGTTTCATCATTTATTTGCATGGCATAGAAGTTGATCCTACTAAAGTCAAGGATATTCTTGAAATGCCACCACCCACTAATCTCCGTCAACTTTGCAGCCTACAAGGAAAGTTACAATCAATTCATCATTTTATCTCACAACTTTCTCGACATTGCAACCATTCCATCATCTTCTCAAGAAATATGTTTCATTCAAATGGGATGATGAATTCCATAAATCCTTCAAAGCCTTGAAACAATACCTCCTTCAACCACCAGTGCTCATTCCTCCTAAGGATGACCAACCCTTCTACCTATATATTTTTACCACTGATCATTCTTTAGGTGTCATGCTCACTCATCGCGATGACCAACACCGAGAGAAAGTGGTTTATTACATAATTGTACTTTCTTAACTATGAAACTAGATATACCCATGCTTTGTAAAACTTTTCCTAGCCTTAGTTTTTTTATTGCCACCAAACTCCGTCATTACTAATACTGACCCATTACACTATATGTATGCCAAACCTTATCAAAATCAACATGCCACACATTGGATTATGCTTCTGGATGACCTCGACCTTGAATTCATCCATCAAAAGTCCATCAAGGTTCGAGCTATCATCAACCCATTGGCTGATGCACCTATTTTTGGGAATTAACCTCTAACTTCGACTTCCCAGATGAGTCTATAGCTACCCTTTCCCTAGATGAACCCGCTTACCAAATGAAACTCTTCTTCGATGGCTCCAAGTGTCAGCATGGGGGTGGGGCTAGTGTTATCCTCATTCCTCTTGATGGTGAACCTATGCCTTTGTCTTTCAAACTTGATTTTGATTGTACAAACAATATTGCTAAATATGAAGCACTCGTATTGGGTCTCTAGGATACTTATGCCTTAGATGTTAAGTTAATCAACATCTTTGGTGATTCTCATTTGGTCATAGACCAAGTCAATTATATATACCGAAGGTTAATGAATGAGATACTTCAAAAGTGTAAGCATCACATAGACATAATTTTCAGCACCTTTACCGTTATGCACTTCAAACCACCCCACGTTCTAACAATAAATTTGTAGATACCATGTCCCGATTGTCTTCTTAGATACCTACTTCAACCAACGACTCTAAAAGTATTTGTCACTATACAAAGGATACAATCACCCTCTTATTTACCTCATGAATTTTACTCCATCTAACCATTGCCCCTAACCCATGTGACCTTTGGTATAAGAAATATGTAGACTATCTTTCCTTTCCATTCTACTTCTACCGATCTCACTCGTAATGGACAACATGCCTTTCTTAAAATTGTCTTGTATTATTGCATCATGGGTGGTCTTCTTTACAAGCGTGGTTTTGACGCACTTATCTTACGCTACCTTACAAGTTCTGAAGTTTATTACACCATTAAGGAAGTCCATGATGGACTTTTTGGGGGTCACTTTAGTATTTTGGCTATTACAAAATGCATTCTTCACCTAGTCTATTATTGGCCAACCCTCAACCATGATTATTGTGATTACATCAAACGTTGCATGAAATTCCAACTTGTTTATCTTCATCACACACCTAGTCATGCCTTACAAGTCGCACAAGACTTTTGGCATTTCTCTCAATGGAGTTTGGATATTTTTGGTGAGATCAATCCCCATTCTTCACAATGCAACAAATGGATCATAACCACTACTAAATATTACACTAAATGGGTAGAATCCATTCCCCTCATTTCCACCAAAGCTAAGAAAATATGTGAATTCATTAACCATCACATCATTTGTCGTTTTGGTGTCCCTCACCGCATTATCACTGATAATGGAAAACAATTCAAAAACAAAACCCTACGCAAACTATGTGATGCTTTCACCATGCCACTTAGTTTCTCTTCACCTTATTACCCAAAAACAATGGTCAAGCCGAATCAACCAATAAAACCTTGAACAAAATTCTTATGAAGGTAGTCAATGATACTGGGAAATATTGGCATATGCACATTCCTTTCACCTTGTGGGCTTATCGTACTAGTATTCACACTTCAACTCTTGCCACCCCCTTTTCTCTCGGTCTATGGCACCGAGGCTCTCTTACCTCTTGAATTCCGAATCCATCTCATTTCATCTCACTACAAGACATGCTCAAAGATGATGACATTTTCTAGGATCATTTGGCATAGATTGAATTATTAGATGAGCATCATCTCAACACTCTTGACCATCTCCAAATCTACCAAAATGTATCAAACGTCCCTATGAAAAACGTGTTCACAAAATAACCTTTCGTGTCGATGACCTCGTCCCGAAGGAAAATCAACATGTAACCAAAGAGGAGAAAAGTAACGAGGAAAATTTTCTCCTAATTATCTCGAACCCTATATCATTACCCATGAATATAGATCGGTGATTATAATTTCTCTTCACTTGAAAGTAAACTCTGAACTCCGATCCCCTTAATGCCTTGCATATTTCACCATTCTATTGTTGATATCAAGTCCTATATCAATTTCTCAATTGATCGCTCGCCCCTTGAGTGTTGTTCACCTTCCATATTACCCATTTTGAGGATCCACAACTAAACAAAAATCATGTGATTACCTATCACCTTTTAGCCTTGTCTTCAATATGAGTACCACGACTCTACTCATAGCATGATTTTCATGGATAAATTTTGTCTTCTTCCAGATGGAATCCCATGGACGTTCATCACTCAAAACCACCTCTTCCACAATTAATATTTGTGTGCTATGGTATTGTGTTCTAAACAAGAACCTAATCATCCTCTATAATCTTTTCCATGAATTAAATTTCTAAAAACAAAAAGGGATACCACTCCTTGAGTCAAACTTCCAACAAAAGATAACTCCCTCAAAAGAGACATCTCTTCTTTATATTGTACCACTATCAATAGATTGCTCCCTTCAAGGATAACTATATAAAGTCATTACAAAAATATAATAAATATTCAAAATCTTCCCGCATCGATCAGCTTCACGAAGACCTCAAGGAGATAATATATTCATCCCATCTAGACTTCCCACATTGATCAATCTATTAAAAACAAACAAATGAAGAAAAAGATGAAATTTTCGTCATGGACTTGCCTATTCTTGATCTTGGGTTTCTTGCTAAGAATAACATCATGTCATACACTAAGTTACACTAAACCACCCATTCTCACCTCATTTACCTTCTTATCCTAACTCCCTCTCTACTCAAGGGACTCACCGCAACCACAACATTTCGTGATCATGTGACTTTTCTTCACCCTTAGAATAGTCCATTATGCAAGGCCTGTAGGGTCTTACATTCATAAGCCCATCTGGGGTATGGTAGACTCATTAGGGTTCTTATCAATTAGGTGGTTCTTTTTCCACCTCTTACCTTTCTACCTTCTTCATCACCTATTGATTCTCCTATAACAGACCAGCTCATCAACACTTATATTTAAAACAAATCAATCATGCCTATGACCTGAACTCAACCATGCCTATGACCTACATTCACCTATGCCTAACACCTATCAATCCATTCCTCTACTTCATCATAATCTTCCCTAGCTTATGGGAGAACTACATTGGCCTAAGGTCCCTTTTCATTGGGACTATGTAGGTAGCACTTCGAGGGCATGGGACCCTTGAAGGTTAGCTCAGCCACCCTCTACCCTAACCAATTCCATCTTTCCCTTTCCTATTCACTCTCTACCCTAACCAATTCCCTCTTCCCCTTTCCTATTCACATTCTACCCTAGTTAGTTTCCTTTTTATATCAGTAATTAGAAATTAAACCAAACAAACAACAATTGCTTGACATCTTTACCATCATCACTCATACATTCATTTCATCTTGTCTACAATTTCTTTACCATAATCATACATTTTCCTATAGATGATCTTAACATGATCCCCACCATCATTGATTGCACAAATTAATGAATTAGAAATTCATCCATGCCTAACTCTAACACAATCCATGCCTAAATAAACTTGACTCAATCCATGCGTGTGACCTGAATTAATCCATGCCTATGACTGACTCCATTCATGCCTATGACATGACTCCATCCATGCCTAAATAGACCTAACTCTGCATGCCTAATCCACTTGATTCCCACCTATCTATATATAGCAATGCAAATTTAAACATGTACACAATCCATACCATAAACACCATCATCTATAAATAAGATAGTCTATATAAAAATACATGTGAACATATATCCCAATAACAATCACAATCATATAAAATTACTCAAATACATCCTCACTATCTTCTTGTGCACGTAGGCCGGTATATCATCAAAAATCTCAAAAACTTTCATGTACATCCTCACTCTCTTCGGCACACATGCCGATATATATAAAAATACACAAATATATAAAACAAGAGGTACATATGGATATCATACATCACCACCGCTTGCTATCCTCCATATCTATCTCACTTGTCTCCTCCTCCTCCTCTACCCCCGTATGACAACCAACTAGCATCTCACCACCCATCATCGGTCTTGGCTGGATCTCTACTTGTACCTCACCTGCGGCTAGTCTTCATGAACCGGTGGCCTCACCTTGACCACCCGTCCCCAAGGCTCAATGGCCCCCTATGCTCTATACACTATGGGTACATGACCTAGTCCTCTCACTCGAGTCCTTTTATGCTCTATACCACCCATAGGATAGAAAATCTATCCCCGCAACCATCAAAATATCTTGATAATCTGACCTCACCTAAGGCATCTCTCAACCTACCTATCGGTACTTTCTATGGTGGTGCCATCAGCCTCGACCCCTATACCTATCTCTTGGGACCCTGTCCCATTGATACTTGTAAAGAGGGACCTTATCCCTATGTCTGTGACTGTCCTGAGGGACCCTATCCTACTCCTACTTGTACTGGGCTCAAGGGCCATGACCTGCACCTTTGTAGTGGCCAACTAGCCCTATAAACCTATAATATGTGCCTGTAGGGTGGCCACCTGCACTTCCATACCTATCTCCACCCTATGTGGGAACCTATCCCTACACTACCTAGGCTCGTAGGGTGGCCATCTCGTGCTCGCAAAATAGAAACTTGTGCCTCTAAACTCCGCTGCCGCCCGCACTATCCCCAACTATGTAATCAGGGTCACCACCTAACCTTGTAGGGAATCCCTCTACACTGTGATGGTGGATAAATATGGTTACCACTGGCCTCGGCCGGTACTACTCACAAATTTCCATCCCACCACCGCTTGTATCTATCTATAACCCCGACATCATCAATCAATTGGTCTCTCACCGCTCCTCCTATCCTCGTCGGCATTGCCGATGTGGTAGAGGAAGAGGCCTCTCCACATCATACCTCCTATACTATGGGAAAGGTGGTGGTATATCTTGAAGCATCTGAATCGCCATCTAACCTCGTCTACAAGTATCATCTCATTCTCTCCTACACATTGAGTCTCTATCCATCGAAAATTGTAGCTCATGTAGCTCCTCTTCCATCCACCCATATGATGAAAAACCCACATAGGGCCTCCAAATGATGTCCACGCTGGATAACCCCTCTAGAAATTTCCTGTAATAGGCTACATTTTGTGTAGCTCTAGCTACTCGTCGAGCATCCCAATCATAAGCACACATTGCCTAAAGCCAAATTAAAAACCCCCGATCGAATGCATCACCTTGGTATACTAACTGATGCACACATACAATGTGCTCATACACCCAGCAATGGATTAGGAAATTACAACACAAGCTAAATCTTTGTAATCGCCCATAAGCCCGTAACTCTCTATATAACTAAACCAGGAATGTGGGTGCCCATGGAAAATGAGTCATGTCCTCCACCATATCGTGCAGAACCCCCATCAATGATTGTGTGAATCACCCACCCTCTATATTTGGCAATACAAAGCAACAGTCTACCTCCATCAGCAAAACTACTAGCCTCATCTCCTCTGGATGGGCCCGATACATATCTCCATAGTTTATACTCCCGCTTATGGGACCTCATCTCCACCAAGCCCTCACCAAACATAGCGATCAACTCCTAAGAGGCCTCTCGAGGAGATAGAATACACATGCATCCCCACTATCGGTAGACATAGGATCCTATACACATCCTCCAGGGTGACTTTTATCTCACCCATCGTAAAAATTAAATGTATATTGGCTGCTTTGAGCCCCATCTATCGATAAGAGTGACCATCAAACTTGGATCTTGGACCACATGCTAGTAGGGTCTGACCCCAATCAGCCTAACCTCTGCAACATGACGTTAGTCCTTAGATGTTGCACCCTTGTACATCCATAAGCAAGGGAGGTACCTATCCCACATCTCAGTAATCGGTCCTCACCTACACCACACAAAAAAAAATTATTGTCAAAACCTTACCATACCAAACACACCCCTTACCTCATAAACCTCGTATCCAACCCTCACTTCTTATCGTACCCACCCAACCACTTACCCCTTGCTAGACTAATATATTCATGCCATTTATACCTACTCCCCTATTTTCCTCTCATGAAACCTACCCTTACATCTCATGAAATATCCTTACCTCTTACACTCACTCTCTATTTCCCCATTTCCCCATAAAGTCACCGACATCATTCAACAATGACCATTATCATTCATGTGTAACCGCATCGATCACCCATCACTTGACCGATGTCGTCCAAATACCACTGCGGTGTTGGCCAACACTTGACCTGCATCGGTCATTGTCATAGTGCCAAATATGTCCAAACCCCCCCATTTTTCCCAAATTCTCAAAATCTACCCTAATCCTCCACTCTAACCTACCCAAACCTATCCTAGCTTCATTCCCAATCCTATTTAATCTACATTGGACCTCCCCACCCCTCATTAACTTCTTTTTTTTTTACCCATACATTCCCAATAATAAAATTACACCCAAATTTTCACCCAACCCCATTTCAATAGCCTATTTCAACCACAAATATAGGAGCAAATAGAATCCTACCTCATCTTAGTTTCATCGGCATGTAGAAAATATGGCCACTACGCCTGGTCCACCCGAACTTTATCCTACCTATGTCATGTCTAATCACCAAATCCAATCCTCTTGACCTCCACCCAATCACAATTTATCCCCATGTGCTTGTGGACCCATCTACCTAGCTCCTTTAACCAACCAGATCTCTCCACCTCAGCAAGATATCATCCCTCGTCCTTTCCTCCAAAAAATCACAACTTGTTCAACGCTCTATCATTTTCACAAAATCCAAAATGTACAAATGAATCTATATTATATGGATTTTTATTTTTATATACCCACGTCAACCTAACCGACATTGGTTATACCTAAACCGACATCAGTCATGTGCCCTAGCACACCGTGGTCGGTTATACCCAAACTAACATCGGTCATCTACCCTAATAAACCATGATCATCTTACCTAGACTGTCACCGATTACGTATGACCAACATCGGTTACCTTTCATACTCTTGCCCATACCCTTTCCCCATTTTTGACCCAAATTAACCAACCCAGCCACCGTTTGGCCTTACCCACCCTTATCACAACCTACCTCCAAGCCTACATTACCTATACCTATCCTTAATTGCATTTAGGGACTTGTTATTTTACCCGTACCTCAGCCCTACCCATGCTATGACCTCGCTACCTAGACCCAAAACATTGTTAATGACCTATGACCTCATGTGCTCATTATACCTTGCAACATTGTTACCTATGTTGTTTGACCTAATGACCTTACCTTTCCAAATGTTGTTTCGTTTATCCCGACTCCAACCTTTGGTGTACCGTAACATACCTACACATTCATGTACTGACCTCTCAAGTGCTTCGCACCATATCTTATACCTTGGATACCGGAATCACCTCAACCTTTTTGGATAAACCTATCAACCTTAGACGATGTAGAGTTTGCATGCTCTTCAACTCAGTATCATGCCGCAGCTTTGTGCATATGCATACATTTTACTATCGCTACCTTTGACCCTATCCCATTACCTTGATTTACTGATTGGACCTTTACCGAGTTACCCCATTGTCCACCTTCCTCTTCATCACATCCACCTTTTATCAAACCACTCACCAATTCTATCTTCTACCTCATCAGTTCCTAGTTTGAGGGGATCACCTTCACCCACACATGGGGTAACCACATCTTATTTTTTTCAACGTCACTTACCAATACAAGCTATGTAAAAAGGGGAGAAATTTAGACACCTAAATTAGGTCACACTCCCTTGGTCCTTGTCAAATATCCACTTCAAACATGCTAGTCTAACCATGGCCCCTTCCACCCCCACATCACTATTAATTTATTTAATTTGATTAAATTAATATATATCCTCAAAATATTTAATATCTAATTACCTTAATTTCTACCCCACCACCTCACCTAGACACCTCACCCTAGACCTATTCTTGGCATGTTTCCATAACCAACAATAACTAAGTCTTACTTGCCTTAATAAGCTAAGATATGGTCTAACCCTAAAATCAATCCTAAAATCTCTCTAACCACATTCCTACTCATTAGAAGGGATTTTTATATTCTAATCCACGAGAACAAAAACTAACTGGACCCAAGAAATTAGAAAGATCTACACATTTTAGTAAACTTAGGGAATCTCACATTAACCGGTGTCGGTCATCCCGAAACCAATGTCGGCCAACCCGGTACCATTGTCGGTTATCATTTATTCACCCAAACAACCTCTTTTTTTTGGCACATTCGATATCAAGAGGACGAGAAGAGAGCTTGCATGCAATAAGAACAAAAGTCTTTTCATACACCTAGACATCCATAGCCAGCATCAGGACAAATCCAACAATATTGTATCCACCAAAACATTTTAGGGAGCACTATTGTGGCACCAAAAACCATTCTTCTGATCAACTGCCATCACCATTCAGCCATCAAGTCTATACCACAATAAGTATACCTTTTACTAGCATAGTCTATTTCAGTATAATAGCCTTGTTACTTCTGTTATCAGTTTATACTTTGCATGTTCTTTTCCAATCTTCTACCTACTTGTAGACTCAGCCATTCCTCTACCCACACCACCAAATCACCCATTTTCACCTCCCATACCCCTCTGAGTATACCTAAGACCTTTACAGACCTCCCCATCCACCCTTCCATCTTTGTTTAGCTCCATTTCAATCCCCATAATTAGATCTTATCAAATTCCTTTCACCCCACCTTATTGTTGCCGGTTATCCATGACCATCATCGGTCCCTTCTAAACCATCATCGAGTTATACCCAACCGATGTTGGTCTCTGTGTTTTACACCTTTTCCAATAACAGAGCCAACCTACCTTCTACCAAGTGACCCAAATAACCTAGAACCTGACCTTGACTAGTTCCAACACCCTGACAACTACCTACCCTTCAGATTTGACTATAACCTAGCATGTTATATTAGATTTTCTTATTGTGCTTGAATGAGATACCTAAATCATATCAACTACAGTAGGAATTTACTTATTTCTTACATTAAGTTGTTTTAAACAGTGGATTGACAACCATCTAGGGAGTATCACACTTCCCGGATCTAGCACACACTAGGTAGTCCACTTGTCATATATCATTTAACTTCTCTTTTTTGGTCTTGTTTTCTACTATAGGTAGTTCCTCCTATCCAAAAGGAATCTCTCACAATTGACATTGGATCAAAATGTTAGAACACATGTGACAACCATCACCTGACCAGCATAAACAGGTATTCCTCCTTGGCCCTTACCCTTATCTATTTCATCATTCAAAAGTTAAAGAAAATGGTGAAACACTTTGTCCAAGACCCCATCAAAGGACGACCTGCCCCCACCATAACATAACCTCGAACCTCACCTTTAGAATTTCCTTGTTCATAGGAAGCTTTCCCAACAAAAACTCTACTATGAATTCACGAGTCAATCTCTTAAATAGCATAAGAAAAACACACTAAATTCACTTGTTGGATGACGTATCTTTCTTATTTTGTGCTTGACTTACGTTTTGAGGTGTGAGGATATGATTCTTCATTTTTATCTTTTCCTTTCACACTCTGCCATCACAGTTGGATTATTATGACTCTCTTTGAGTGTGTAAGGACCTCATATTATCATCCCTAGGCTTTTGGGTTGATTATTCATCCAATATAAATTCAAAAAAATACATTTTTATTCATTCTTTAGATTTCATAGTTACCACATTGGTCCAACGATCGCCATCAGCTTTACATCTGACCGCCATCGGTTTACCTAACTAATGTCGGTTCCTTATTCTTCTGGTTTATTTACCCAAAGAACACATATCTCATCTTCTCTTATTTTTAGAGTCTTTGTGTATCCTTGTACTCTTTGTACTCTGATAACAGTCATCAAATATAACTTTCATGTCCGATACCATCATCATTTTTACCTCATTTGTTGAAACTATTTTTTTCTCACAATGCCAGTACTTGATTTCTTGAACCACCATCGGTCACCCCTTAACCACCATCGCTAGTGTAAACAACATTGGTCACTCTAACTTTATTTTAATCAAAACATTTACCAACTTCACCTCTTAAATCTATTTTTTCCCATCTTTGTTGTTCCTTATGTCATTTACAGAGTACAATTCACCTGATATACGATGATTCACATGGTGCTTACTCACAACCAAATTAACACCCTAATATTTCACACCATCCATCAGCCACTCCCACCTAGTCCATAAATGTCTTACATTCTGTCACCTATGGATCTGAATCATCTCATCCCCATCTCTACCGGCAACAAGGAGTTCTTGAGACTCCTCGACCGAATCTGCTTCCCTCTCCAATACTACCTTGCTCATTCTTCCACCCGAGATTCCTTAGGATAGTTAATATATGGCATGCACATATCTATCCCTCATACTCTTTCCCCAACTTCTACATCATCTAGCACCAGATCGGCACTACCATCATCCACTTTACCACCTGTGGTGTCTTAGCTAGATCCCACAACCATTATAACTACAACATCTACGTCATCTATTGCTCCTTTGACATCACTTGTCCCACCAATAACCACTTTAAGTATATCCCCATATGCACCTATTGCTTCACATATACCCATTGCATTACAACCACCTTCGGTGTCGGTAGCTTACACCCATTTTCAAAACCTTGTTCTTTTTATCCTACAGTCCTTACCCCAAACACCACTATAGTTTTTACGACTACCCCACCCACTTACACATACTACCAATAACCCCTGATGTCATCTATCACTTATTCTGGCTATGTTCTACCTACATCTATTCCTCCTGCATAGTTCTCATACTCAATGCCACCATACACTAACATACCACATACCTCATACATTCAACATCAACCTCCTTTTTCTACAGGGGCACCCAGTCATCCTAGCCTACTAACGACCTCATTAAAATGATGATGGAAAATATGCAAACCTTAGAATCATTTGTTTCTGGATCTCGTAATTCTTTAACATATGATGAAATCTGTAAACAAGCCTATCCATCCATCTATTCCCATTCATCCCTACCCTATAGATTGGGATATGCCTAAATTCAATCGAGTTCAACAAGAATGAAGACCCACAACAACACTTGTGGTCATTCAAACATGGGTGCTACCTAATCACCCACGAAGATGCTTTGCTCCTACGAAATTATCAAGTATTTTTATGGGACCGACATTAGATTAGTATAGTGGCATACCTCAACATTTCATTTATTCCTTTAATCTAGTATCCCAAGATTTCTTAGATCATTTTGCAATCAATGTTACCAAGAAATTCGCCATGACCGATCTCTATTCAACCTAATAGTATAAAGATGAATCTATCACATATTTCGTTGCCCGTTGGCGGAGTCTTAATAACCAATTAACATTCCAGCTACCTTAGACTGAAATTATTGAGTTGTTCACTAGATATTATGCTAGACACATCTCACTAACTCTACAAGTCCAAACCTTTTGAACCTTTGATGAATCATTCACCATGGCACAAAAACTGGAAATTTACGCCATTGAGGAAAGGAGATCCAATTAAAAATAGGAACACTCCATTCAAATCAAAATATTCTTCTTCATATTCAAAACGAAAAAATACCTATTCAAATCCCAAAGGATCTACCAATGTGGTAGTCCTCAAAATAGGTCCACCTCATCCTTCTAATCAGGCCCAACCTTCTTCCAATCTTTCTCCTATCCAGGCCTTTCAGCTCTAGTGGGAGCATCGAAGTACACTTTGATTGGAGAACCCTTTTCTTCGGTCTTGGAAAATATTCTTAAAGCTAGAGCCATTACACTTCCTCCCATAAAACCTCATACAGGTTTCAATCTTGCCCATCCTATGCCTATATGGTATAAAGAACATGAGTATCTGCTTAATTACCATCACATTAAAGGACATGGTGATGGTAATTGCATAACTTTTAAAAACATTGTCTAAGAGATGATAGATAATGGATACCTTATCGTGGATAACCCGATTTCACAAAAAATAAAAATTTACACATCTTTAAAAAAACTACCTAATCATAAACCATCATCTAATCAAAATAGTGAACCTTCATCTAGTGATAATAATTTCCATGAAGTCCATGTGGTTTTTGATATCATACCTGTCATTCCTTAAATCCCACCTACTTCATCTATTGAGGAGATTATTACACAAGCACATATACCCACAAAGGAGCATACCTCTTCTAATACTTCACCTAGAGAGGAGTCCCCTCATCTCCCCTTCTCTCACGGAAGAACCCACACTTCTACCAATGTCATTTCATTTTTTGACTCTCGACTCTTTAAACCATTAACACTTTTTATTCTCCCATCCATGGAGAATCGCCATCACCTTCTCCTCCACTAATGTAGAATTCAATGTCACCCAACCTATTGTCCCTCCTACCCATGTGAGACTCATCGGACATACCACTACCTATTGGGGGATGTTCTCCTTAAGATCCCATGGCCCCATCGACGTGATATCATCTCTATTACCTCTTGATTCGAATCTAGTAAATTCCATGTCTCACGGACATATTTCATGGGGATTTCTACCCAACCCATTCCATCCTCTTCTTCCATAGTCCCGTTTTCATGGTTGGTCGATCATTTGGATTACGTTGATCATTCCATGCTATGGGGACATCTTCAGCTCCCCATTTCAACCCAAATGCAATTTTTTCCTGAAGATACTTCCATGATCTACCCAAAGGTATTTTTGGAAACCAAATCAATGCTAATCATACCATTTGGGGTGGATTCATATTCCTCTTCATCATCCCTAATTCCATCCAAACCTCTACCCATGAGTAAAATTGTTCCCAAACCTAAAATCCTACCCACACCTATCCCTCACCCGCATCTAGAACCATCACTACTCTGGGTTTCATGTTGACATAAATCCTTTCTCACCCACCTATCAAATTGGACTTATCCACGTCTTCCCAAGTCCGCAAAAACATTATCCTCCCACCTAAAAGGAAAACCCAACCTTTTAGGCCACGTACACCGGTCTCGCCTACCACACCTTTTTCACCTTCCCCCTTCCGTCCATCCTGGGGCCCCATCCATCAACCTTGACCAAATAGTCTCTTACCCAAGGCTAGTCAAAATATAAGCAGCCTATTGCTTCATCACGAGCCTTCATTACGCCTCATTCACCCAAAAACCAAGCACCCTCACTTAACCCATAAACTTATTACCACTTATACCTCTAGTAGTTGCTATAACCACAACCTTTCCTATACGACTTCAGCCCCTGTTGTCTACCCTACCTCTACCAACTGTTTCCACCACAACTTGGTTGCCCCATGGGTAACCAATCCCTTCCACTATCTGCTTTTCCTTCGCATCATGTACCCCCATGTCACCTTTACCCAAGAAGGTGTAACCCAAAGATAAGAATATGCTACCCCCAATAAGGTAGTTAAACTAACCAAACCTTCCATCGCCATCTCTTCTACCCCAAATTTACCCAAGCAGATGCCAACAAAACCTAAGACCACTCCACATACCAAACTAGTGGACTGACCCCTTCCCCCTCCTATAAAGCCTCTTCCCTCATGATCATCCACATCTATACCCAAACCCACACTCACCTCCCATTTTGATTTGTTAGAGGGTCCTACGCCAACATTTTAACTAATATTTTAGAAACTTCCATCATCACATTACCACCACTTCAACCTTTTGATCCTCTCACACCCAAAAAAAGAGTTTGATGAAAAAACATTTGTGCCTATCATCGTGTGTCGGGACATGACGTCAAAATTGTAAGGCTCAAGACCGTTCTTCTCCAACTTTGTCCTCTTGAACACAATTTCAACAATAAAAACTTACTTGATGAGGACCATGACTCAACTTCACCTATCACCACACATCATCATCCTTTAATGGTTCAGTGACCAAGATATCCACCTCCACAACCATTTTACCCACATCCAAAATTTGAGCTCAACATGGTATGTATTAGAGAATTACCCAAATCACCACCCAAATTTCATTGCACCCAACTCACTTCACAAGATTTTTATCCCCGATAGGTTTCTTATCGTCATGCCATTACACCACTCATCCTACACCTTCTTCATTTCCCCCTCCCCTCGGTTAACATGGTTCACGTTGTCACCCGCACTTATAAAAACAAGGGAAAATTAAAAGAGACCAACCCATCAACCACCCCTATGCCCAATATATTGTCTACACCTGCACCCAAAATCACCATCGGTGGACCTACCTACCCTATCTAATGGGGTCACCCATCGTGTAATGTTAAAAAAATTACATCATTCCCCTCTAAAGATGTCATTGTATGATCTTGTTCAAACTTCTGAATCTCATAGACAAGCCCTTATTGAGGTTCTGCAATCCATTAAAGTTTTACCCAATGACCCCACACCAGTGGCCTCCATTATTACCCCTCACCACGTGCCTCGCTAACCAAATCATCTCCTTCCTATACCCCCATTCCAACTCCTCATATTACCACCCTTAGCTTGTATGATGAGGAGATTGTACCTCTCCAGCTTAGATTACCCCGATCATGCCCTATTCATTTCCTTCTATATCGATAACATACGCGTCATGACACATCATGATTAATGATGGTGCTAGCATTAACATCATCTCCTCCCACGCATACAATCAAATGTGTATCCCTTCTAACTGTATGCATAATAACCTAGTTATGTTGTGCTCATTCAATGATGCCATCACCTCCACCCTTAGCACCATTATCCTTCACATTCACGTAGGCCCTCACATTGTCCTGGAACTATTCTACATCTTAGAAGGAGAGTTCCAGTATAACATATTTCTTGGTAGACCCTAGATTCACATCATGGGTTGTGTTCCTTCAATGTTACACCATTGTGTAAAATTTGAGCATGAAGGACATAACTACACCATCCCCACTGACCTATCACCATTCAAAACTTGCAACATGTTGTACTAACCCAATGATGTACTTGTACCAGTCAAAGCATCTACCACCACTCCCACTTCTCCTTCACCCACAAGCCCATCCACCAATGTCACCACCACCTCTCCTGCATCTAATTCTTCTATTCCTACTTTTTCCATAGCTTCCACCACCAACCAATCTAGCTCCCAACCAATTGATACCCCTCCTGTCTAATCGTCTAGTGAATCGTCTATCTCAACTACCCACATACCTACTACCGATTCCTTCAAAGGCATTTTTCAATGCCTCACTCTAGGGGAGTACCACCTATACAATATCAACACATTCCTTACTCCGCAAGAGTATAGAAACCTGCATCAACACCCTTGTTATGACTACCACATAGGAAAGGTTTTCTCTTATGGTCCTCCCCACCTTCGCACTAACCTAACATATAGGGACTTGACACTACCTCCTATTCACCTAATCCTCCTTCCCAAACATGACCATTTTCAACTTACCTCCAATTACCTTACTAATCATTTCCTTTCCCACACTTTCCTTCACCATTACACATGGAAAGGATTTGACTTCATTTTTACGAACAAGGCCGCCATCATCTGTCACTTCCTATACCACCCATAAACAAAATGACCGTGTGCGACATTGGCTTTGTTGCACCACCTTCCAAGAAATCCCACATTGACCTCATTGAGGAATAAAACCTTCTTCACCCCATTCACCAATGTCACCACCTAACCCATGAAGTCCATAGATCCCGAATCAATCCCTCCTAAAAAAAAATCATAAACACAATTTTCCGGGACCTCGACCTATAAATGCGATGGTGAGGCTCCCTCTTATCTCCCCTTCCTGTATCTTGACATGATCGATGATGATACACCTTATATTAACATCATTAAATGTTAGGACAATGATTCCATCCTTTCCTACCTTGGTACAGAAGATTCTTATATTCACTAGTCATTACCCTCTAAGACGCAAACCATGTTGAATGAATCGACTATTGAAATCAACATTGATACTCAGGACAACCCACACATTCTAAAGATAGGCCAGTCTTTAGATGTTGCTTTGAACAAGAAGATTTTACCTCTTTCCTTTAGGACCATAGCAATGCTTTTGCTTGGTCTTATGTCGATATGCCTAGTATTGACCCAAAAATCATGGTCCACAATATTGTAACCATTCCTGATGCCAAACCCATAAAACAAAAGTCACTGAAATGCATCCTCACATTTCTCTTCTTGTCAAAGAAGAACTTCAATGTCTTCTCTCAGTTTCCTTTATCCTGCCCATAGATTATCCCCAATAGAGTTCTAACATCGTTCATGTCACAAAAGCGATAGGTGGGCTCCACATTTGCATAGACTTCCGGATCTCAACCTAGCTTGTCCCAAAGATGATTTCCTCTACTAGGAATTGACCAACTAGTTGATCTCACCGTCGGCCATGAAATTCTATCACTCATGGATGGTTTCTTGGGTTATAATCAAATATTAATTTCTCCATAAGATCAACACAAGGCTACCTTCATCACTTGTTGGGGACCTTTTGCTATCGAGTCATGCTTTTTGCCTTAAAAACACTGGTGCTACATATTAGCAAGCCATGACTTATATCTTCCATGACATCATGCATCACATATTGGAAGATTACATAGATGATATTCTTGCCAAATCCAAACATTGGGCCAAACACCTGACCATCCTTAGGGTCATCTTTGACCACCTCATTGAGTATTGTGTTCATCTTCAACTAAAGAAATGAGTCTCATGCGGTTATTTCTGGAAAACTCCTACATTTCATCATTTCTTTGTGTGGCATAGAAGTCGATCCTACTAAAGTCAAGGATATTATTGAAATACCGCCACCCACTAATCTTCGTCAACTTCGTAGCCTACAAGGAAAGTTGCAATCAATTCATCATTTTATCTCACATCTTTTCGACCGCTATCAACCATTCCATCATCTTCTCAAGAAATACATTTCATTAAAATGGGATGATGAATGCCATAAAGCCTTCAAGCCTTGAAAAATACATCCTTCAACAACCAAAGGCTCATTCCTCCTAACGATGACCAACCCTTCTACCTATATATTTATACCACTTCCCATTCTCTAGTACCATACTACTCATCGTGATTACCAACATTGAGAGAAAGCATTTTATTACATAATCCATACCCTTCTTGACTACGAAACTAGATATACCCATGCCGAAAAACTTTAACTAGCCTTAGTTTTTGTTGTCACCAAACTCGCCATTACATACTCAACCATAAAACCTTCGTCATTACTAATACTGACCCATTACACTACATGTATGCCAAACCATGGTTTCATCATTTATTTGCATGGCATAGAATTTGACCTGCTAAAGTAAAGGCTATTCTAGAAATACCTCCACCTACTAATCTCTGACAACTTCGAAGCTTGCAAGGTAAGTTGCAATCAATTTGTCGATTCATCTTGAAGCTTTCTAACAACTGTTAAAAAATTCATCATCTCCTCAAGAAGGACATCTCATTCAAATAGGATGATGAATGCCATAAATCCTTTGATTCCTTAATACAATACGTTCTTCAACCACTAGTGCTCATTCCCTTAAGGATGACTAACCCTTTTACCTATACATTTCCACTACTAACCATCTTTAGGTGCCATACTTGCTCATCACGATGAGAAACACATATATCAAGAAGGTTATTACATAAGTCATACCCTTTTTGACTATAAAAATAGATACACCCATGCCGAAAAACTCTTCTTAGCCTTAGTTTTCATCACCACCAAACTTTTCCATTACCTACTCAACCAAAAACCTTTGTTTTCACCAATACTAACCCCCTACACTACATGTACACCAAACCCTATCAACATCAATGTGTTGCATGTTAGCTCATGCTTCTTGCTGACCTCGACCTCGAATTCATTCATAAAAATATATCAAAGGCCAAACCATCGTTGACTAACTAGCAGATGCACCTCTTTTCAGAATCAACCCTCTAACTTCAATTTCCTGGATGAATCCATAGCTACCCTCTCCTTGGAATATACCACTTACCAAATGACCCTATTATTTGATGGGTCCAAGTGTCAGCATGGGGGAGGGGCTGGTGTTAACCTCATTCCACTTGATGGTGAACCTATTCCTTTATCTTTCAAACTAGATTTTGATTGTACAAACAATATCACCGAATAGGAAGCACTCGTATTAGGTCTTTAGACTACTTATCCCATAGACATTAAGTCAATCAATATCTTTGGTGATTGTTAACTAGTCGTAAACCAAGTCAATGGTATATACCAAAGTTGTCGTAATGAAATACTTCAAAAGTATAAACATAACATAGACATACTTTTGACCACCTTTGATTGTTACGCACTTCAAACCACCCCACATTCTACCAAAAGTTTGTGGATAAAATGGTCTGCTTGGCTTCTCGGATACCCACTTCGCCCACCACTCTAAAATCTTTGTCATAATATAAAGGGTACAATCACTCTCTTATTTATCTCATGAGGTATATTTCATCGTAACCGCAGCACTGACCCATATGACCTTTGGTATAAGCGGTTTACAGAAACTATCTTTCCCTTTCCATTATACCTTATGAAATCAATCGTAATGGACAATGTTCCTTTCTTAAAAGTGTCTCTCGCTATGTCATCATGGGTGGTCTCCTTTATAAGTGAGGATTCAATGGTATTCTCTTACAATGCCTTAAAATTTCTGAAATTCCCTACACCATCAAGGAAGTTCACGACAGAATTTGTAGAGGTCACTTTAATGGTTTAGCTGTCGCTAAACACATTCTTCACCTTGGATATTATTGGTCAACACTAAACTACGATTGTTGTGACTATGTCAAATGTTTTTGAAATGCCAACAATATGCTAATCTTCATCACACACCTAGTCATGCCTTACAGTGCACACACGATACCTTTGGACTTTCTCTCAATGGGGCTTGGAACTTGTCGAGATATCAATCCCCATTCTTCACAACACCATCAATGGATTATAACCACTACTAAATATCAGACTAAATTGATAGAATCCATCCCCAAATTTCTACAAAATTTGAGAAAATATGTGAATTCATCAACCATCACATCATTTGTCACTTTGGCATCCCTCACCATCTCATCACTGATAATGGAAAGCAATTAAAAAAACCCTACATAAGTTGTGTGAAGCTTTTGGCATTCAACTAATTTTCTCATCAGCTTACCACCCATAAACCAATAGCCAAGAAAAATCAACCAATAAAACTTTAAAAAAATTCTTATGAAAGTAGTTGATGATACTAGGAAGGATTGGCATACGCACATCCCCTTCTCCTTGTGGGCTTACCGCACTAGTATTCGCACTGTAACTAATGCCACACCTTTTTCTATGGTCTATGGTACTGAGGTTGTCTTTCCTATCAAATTCTAGATTCCATCTATCTGCATCTCACTACAAGACATGCTCAACGATGATGACTTTCACTAGGATCATTTGGCACAACTTGAGTTATTAGATGAACATCATCTCAATTCTCTTGATCATCTCCAAATATACCAAAAATGCATCAAATGTTCCTATGAAAAATGTGTCCATGAACGAATCTTTCAAGTTGGTGACCTCCTCCTAAAGGAAAATAAACATGTAACCAAAGAAGAGAAAATTAAACGGAAAATTTGCTCCTAATTGGCTTGGACCCTATATCATTACCCATGCCTATGGATTAGGTGCTTATCATTTTTCTTCACTCGAAGGTAAACCCAAACTTGATCCTCTCAATGCCTTGCATCTTCAACCATTTTATTGTTGACATCAAGTCCTATATCACTTTTTGTCAATTGACCGCTCATCCCTTGAGCATTGTTCACCTTCCATATTATTCATTTCGAGGATCAATAACTTAACTCAATCATGTGATTATCCATCACCTTTTAGCCTTATCTTCAATATGAGTACCACGGCTCTACTCATAGCATGATTCTCATGGATACTTTTCATATTTTTAAATATGGAATCCCATGGTCGTTCATCACTTGAAACCACCTCTTTCATAGTTAACCTCTGTGTGCTATGGTTTTGTCTTGTAAACAATAACCTAGTCTTTCTCTATAGTCTTGTCCGTGGCTTAAAATGTCCAAAAAAAAATGGGATTCAACTCCTTGAGTCAAACTTCCAGAAAAAAAATGACTCCCTCAAAAGGGACATCTCTTCTCTCTACCTAGCTACCACAAATAGATTGATCCTTGAAGGAAAGCTATATAAAATTATTACAAAAACATAATAAAATGTTGATAATCTTCCCGCATCGATTAGCTTCACGAAGACCTCAAGAAGATAATATACTCATTCCATATAGACTTCCCACATTTATCAATCTATTAAAAACAAACAAATGAGGAAAATGAGAAAAAAATCATCATGGACTTGTTTATTTCTGATCCTAGGTTTCTCGCTAAGTGAACATACTACTGTACATTAAGTTACGCTAAACCACCCACTTTCACATAATTTCCTTTTTACCCTATATTCCTACCGCTCAAGGGACTTGCCACAATTGTGACATTTCGTGATCATGTGACTTTCTTCACCCTTAGAATAGTCCACTATGCAATGCCTTTAGGGTCTTGCATTCATAAGCACATCTAGGGTATGGTAGACTCATTTGGTTTCTTATCAATTACGTGGATCTTTTACCACCTCTTACCATTTTCCTTTCTCGTTACTTATTTATTATCCTATACAGACCGGACCATCAACACTGCATTTTCACCTAGGACTCAACCATGCATATGACCTAGACTCAACCATGCCTAAGACCTAACTCAATCATACCTATGACCTAGAATCAACCATGCCTAAGACCTAACTCAATAATTCCTATGACCTACATTCTAACATGCCTAAAAACTACCAACCCATTCCCTACTTCATCGTATTCTTCCCTAGCTTACGGAGATCTATATCAACCCGAGGACCCTTTTTGTCGGGGCTATGTAGGCATCACTATGAGGGTATGGGGACCTTATAGGTTAGCTCAGCCACTCTTTACCCTAACCTATTTTCCCCATATTCCTATTCACATCCTACCTTAGCTAGTTTCCATTTTATATCAACAATTAGAAATTAAACCAAACAAACACCACTCAATAAACATTTTTAGCACATCATATACATCACCATTTATATCCCATGTTAAAGCAATAACTTGGACATTAAATCAAAATTAAAAATAAGACTTCATCATGCCTATGACCTGAATCCATCATGCTTATGACTTGACTCTATCATGCCTATAACTTGACTCCATCATGCCTATGACCTGACTCCATCATGCCTATGACCTAACTCCATCATGCCTATGACCTAAATCCATCATGCCTATGACTTGACTCCATCATGCCTATGACCTGAATCAACCATGCCTATGACTGACCCAATCATGCCTAGACAAACATGTTTCCACCATACCTAATACACCCAATTTCCATCCATCTTCAAATAAACAATCAAATCCTACCAACATGAGTACATCATACACAATCATCGATTTCATCATAAAAATATGTGTATCCATCCAATATACACTAATGTAGATAATATAAATTTCTCAAAATCATCATATATAGCCTCACCATATTCATCACGCAAGCCGGTATATGCTCAAAATCTCAAAACTCTCATATACACTGTCGCTCTCTTTAGCACGTAGGTCGGATATATAATAAATAAATAATAGTGGAAGTACGCACAAATATCGATCACCTCCTCATCATATACCCTACATACATGTCTCACCCATAGCCTCCTCCTCCTCTTCTCCCCTGGGGACATCTAGCTAACATCTCACCACCCTCCATGGGTCTTGTTATGACCTATGATGGCCCCTCACTCGGCGCTAGCCTCTATAAACTAGTGGCCTCAACTTGTCCCCTGTCTCTGGCTCTCCACCACCTATACTCTATACGTTGTGAGTGTGGGACCTAGTCCTCTCACTTAAGGCCTACTATGCTATGTGATGTGCATATAGGATGGTACGTCTATCCCTCCATCCACCAGGTGATCCTGATAAGTACCGTGCCTCTCCAAGGAATCCCTAAACCGTGTCATCTAAATCGTCTATGGAGGTGCCATGGGCCTTGCTACCACCTGTGTACTAAGACATGTTGTTTTCCTCGGTCCTTGTGACTTTAACTCTTGTCCACTGAACCTATGTGCCATGTACCACCACATGTACCTAAGCAATTGCCAACTTTGCCTATAGTGTATTCACACTGCCCTGTAAGGTGGCTATCTATACATGTGATGTTGCTAGCTAGCTCTGCAACCCCATAAATTATGCCTACATATTTGTAATATGTGCCCCATCCCATCCTAGCCCTTTTACATGTACATGTGCCATTATCCTCTGTAAAATAGTTACCAACCTTTTCAAGGTAACTACTGTTCTTGTGTAAGTAACCAACTACACTCCCAATGTTGTCATCTGTCCCTGTAGTACATCTCTCTGCATTGTCACTGTAGCTAAATCCATCTTTGCCTGGCCTATGGAGGTACCACCTATAACTCCATAGCCCACCATCATTTCTTCCTATCAGGTCACCCACATGTCATCGATCTAGCCATCCATCGACAGCATCTCCACCGACTTGCTGGATCTGTAGGGTGAGGTAGAGCTAAAGGCCTCTCTACATCCTCTCGGGGATACCATATAATCAAGGCGGAAGCACATCCTGGACTAGTCTAAATTATCACCGGACTCTATCCAATGAATCATCTCATGCTCACCGGCACATCTACCATGTATCCACCAGACTAGTGGTAACCCCTGAAGCTCCCACCTCATACCTCTATATGTTGGGCATCCCACATATGGACGCCACACAATATCTAATGCATATATCCCCTCCAAACTCTTCCTATAATGCACGACATCATAGGCCACCTCCTTGCCTCGTCAATGGTCCCTAGCTACCAACCACCTCCTATTCCTTCTCTATGTCCATCTCTATGTTAATATGCTACTCACAATCCCGTAGCTACACTATCACAATGTCCTTATAAGCCCAACAAGACAACAAGAAGGTACAACATAAGCCGTAGTGATGCATCCTCTGATAACCCGAGATCTCTCTATAAAACTCCACTAAATAGGTAGGTGTCTAAGAAAACTAGACCCGATTCTCGACCATCTCCCGAAAAACCCCCATCAAACCTCGGGAAATCGCCACCCTCTAAATCGTAAAGGATAGTACCTATTACCACCATCATCAATACTACCAACTGCATCTTCTTCGGGTGTCTTTTACATCACCCTATATACAA
Source organism: Taxus wallichiana var. yunnanensis (assembly GCA_018340775.1). Taxonomy (NCBI): domain Eukaryota; kingdom Viridiplantae; phylum Streptophyta; class Pinopsida; order Cupressales; family Taxaceae; genus Taxus; species Taxus wallichiana. The sequence goes on from CM031242.1 coordinate 192,644,445, forward strand.
GGCTTGTGCTTATGCTCAATCAACTCCGTCACCATATTCCTGAACACAATGATCATCTCCTCGAAGGAAACATCTTCTAAAACTATATAGACCGGCTCAACAATAATCGAAATCGCAATATTCATTATAGATCCTCCAATGTGATCATCATCTTTCCGGTAGGTAAGTGGAAAGTGTTGGTCATGGCATCCCATCTATTGATGAGCGTGACCATGAGGCTATGATCCTATCAGATTTGCCTATACTACCTAATGCCAACGAGGCCAACTGCTCAAATGTGCCTCCACTCCTCCAAGGTGAGACAAGGTTGTATCTCCCCCAACAGTAGTGGGAACTGTCCCACATCGTCACCGATGTTGTGCCTATGCCCATATAAATCAACCATGTCAAAATTCCACACACCTATCTATTCCATACCTACTTCCCTAACCTATCATCTACCTTAGGCCCGCTTACCCCAACCCCATATTACCTTACCTAAGACATCCCTTACCTAACCCCTTTCCTCTTATCTCTCTTTTGGTCCCTCTTACACCCCATTTATACCCATTCCTATTTCCACCCACTCTTTACCCTCCTAATCTAGCCTCAACCCATTTACTTTGACCGATATCGGTCATTACTAATTGCTATTAGTGTCGCATATGTCGACATCGGTCACCTCACGGTGACCGATTCTAAGCTTATCCCAACCAAAATTGGTCACCTTGATCGACTTTATTCTCTATTTTGGGCTCCACAATTGAAACCCATGCCCCTAATTTTTAAAAAATTTAAAAATAGACCCTAAAACCTACCCAACACCCAACCAACCCACCCAAAATTATTTTTATTACCTTAATAACCTATGTGGCCTCTCCCCATACCCAAATCCATTTTTTTATTCACATTTTCAAATTTTTTTGAACCCCCATTATTTTCATTTTTACCGTAAAACATTTTAATCCAAAACTATAAATGGATTAAATCTTACCTCTACATGTAGGTGCCTCCTCGTCCAAGATGTCGAGTCTTCCCATTGTTGGTTCTCCCACACCTCCACCCATTATTGTCATGCCTCCAATCAAACTCTCGGTCCTTTGACCAATCCAATCACTCTAAATGATCTCGTGGCCCCATCCACCTACCTCCTTCACCCACTCAGATACCTCCAACTCAGCATAGTACCAAACCTTGTCCTTTTCTTCACAAAAATACTTAAAATAATTCACTCTGTCATTTTCTATAAAGTGGATAGGTTAAAATGAATCCGTAATATATAGATTTTTACTTTTTTACCCTACCACCAACCTAAGCGATGTCGATTTAACTTTATCGACATTGGTCGTGTGCCATAGTCAAAAGTGGTCGGTTTCCTAGATCAGCGTTGGTTTACCTTAACCGGCGTCAATTATCATTTTTGACCCTCTCACTCCACAATGCACCACATCTACTTGCCTGTAAGCTTTTTTCACCTAACCCACCATTTTTCCTTACCTTACACCTCCCCCATGACCTTATTACTTATCACCCAACTTCACCATCAGTTGGGGTATGTTTATGCCCCTCATGTTGCCCTACCTACAACCGACACTACCCCCACCTACCTACACAACCGTTGATTATGTGGACACTCCAATTAACTCAGTCGTTGCATCTTGCGATGACAACACATGTGTTGTTCAACCTAGTAATGATAACTACAACCTAGTAACAATAACTACGATACATCATTTTAAAATTGTTTTATTTCACAAAGAGTATCTTGGGATGTGTGTGTCAATGCACTTGGTGGCACCCATGATGTTGATAATTGGAATTTTTCTGAAATAAAAAGAAGAATGTAAAATAGAGAATTATTAGATAACTCTAATGCATAATATTTTTTTCTTACATAATTTATACCATATTTTATAATGGAATGAATGATGAAATACCATATTACTATGGTTAAAAACTGTAATTTAATTAGGTAAAAAGTCTTGCAAATTGAAGTTGTACATCTAATATTTTTTCCATTATCTTTCTCTCTTGTTCCTTACTTTCACTCTCAATTTTAAGTCTAACTGTAGACATCAAAATTAGGTCACACTCCCCTTGGTCCCTTTTCAAATAGCCAACTTAAACATATTCACCTAACCATGACCTCCCTAGCCCACATTAATATTAATTTAATTATTTATAATTAAATTAATACTCATCCTCACTTCATTCATTATTTAAATACCTTAATTAAAAATAATTTCCACCTCACCTAGACACCTCACCACAAACCTATTTTTAGCATATTTCCCCCTTTTCACTCACCATAACTAACCACATGCCCACTCATTAAAACATAACATTTTGTTCTACAAGAATAGAATAAACTGGCCCAAGAGGATCACCTGGCACTTTTAGTAAACCTAGGATTTCCCATCGTAACTAATGCCGGTCAACCCTAAATCAATTTTGGTCACCCTAAACCATCATCAGTTACCTTATATTCCTTTTGATAACCTTGTTTCAGAGGTTAACCACATTCTCGAGTTTTGGAATGAAAGAGATCTACATGTAAGAAAGATCAAGAGCCCCTTCACACATCCGGATAACCATATCCAACACCAAGATTGATCGAAGGTATTTACATTCACAACAACATTTCGAGAGGCACTACAATAACATTGAGCACCATTCCACAAATCAACTATCACTTGCATCTCCAACCACCTCTCTACCATTAAAGGCATTTAGAATACATCTAAACTCCAAGTAATTTTGTTTCTCCTATGTTACTAGCTAGCGATTGTATCCTTTCTTTTCTTTCATCTATTCACGGTTATCACTTAGATCTATCCGTCAACTCCTATCTATCAACCACCCCATCACACCCCACCGAAACTTCGCAAAAGCCTATCCCAAAACCATTTTCCTCTTTTAGACCTCACAAACATCCTCCAAAATCCTTGTGCAATCACAGAGGACCCGAAACTCAATCTAAAACATCTTCAAGTCCACCACAATCACCGACACCGGTTAACCCTAATTATGGTTGGTCCGTCTCTACATCAATATCAATCTACTTAATCGATATCGGTCATTGTGACTATTAACCCAACCTAACAAATCAACCCATAGCCTACCCCAAACCTCACTCAGAATATTACCACACCTGTTTTGGACCTATCACCTCACCCTCCCCATAGAGACCTTTCCAACTCTTTGTTCCAAGATAGAAGAGAGTCCAAACATCCTCCACCTAACTTCCTATCACTTTTAACATTCCTACCTAAACTCATATCGGTCCTCCTCAACCGGTGTCGGTCTTTGTGTCTAATAATTTTGTTCCAGACTAGCAACATAAGTATTACACCCAAAACAACCCAAAATCCCACCCAACCTTACCAAGGCTCTGTCTGTGACCTACAGACCACCTACACTACCTACAACCCAATCCAAAACCTTTTACTTTCATAGTATTTTAGTATTTAAATGGATTAATGCTGATATTAATATGAGGCACCCAAATCAAAATGCTAGCACTAGATTCTTTTATTTACATGTTTAAGTTATTTTATATTGATTTATAAACAAGTGGATTGATGGCCTTCCAGGAAGTATCATACTTCCCGGATCTAGCATACGCTAGGCAGTCCATTGTCATATGTTATTTAACTCTCTTTTTGTGGTCTTGTTGTGTATTTCAAGTAGTTCCTCCTAGCCAAAAGGAAGCTCTCACAGTCAACATTGGATCAAGAAGTCGAACACACGCAACAACCTTCAAAACCGATCGTCATAATAGGTATTCTCTCTTGGTCCACACACCTATCTATTTCATCTAAATCCTTAAAGAAAATGGTGAAACAATAACATTCTCAATTTCTTTGATTATATGATGAAGAGATGCATGTTATTTTCTATTACCTCTTTCAAATCTCCATAAGAGTTTCTTTTTCTCTTTACACATTTGCATTGAATTCCATTTTTATTCAAAGGGGTTTCTTGGTTTTCTCCTTCCAAATTTTCAATGTTGATAGAAGGGATTTATGATTTCCCTCTCATATCTTTTTAGAAGTATAAGTGCTTATATTAACCCTTTATTTTCCATTAAAACCAATAACCTTGTGTGTTTTCTATGTAATGTGATCCATATATTCATAGAAAATCCATGTTGAATGTGTTTCCAATGTTGTGTTTTCCAATTGTTTCTCTTTCTTGAGGGTTTTATTCAACCTATTCATCTTGTATTTGCATTGCATATTGTTGGCCGAGAAAATTTGTTGGGGGACAAACTTGTGGATTTATTTCCAATGCTATTTGAATCTAAGTCCTCTACTTAATCGGTCTTGCAATCATATATGCATGCATGACGAAAGGTGGATTTTCTGGTGGCCTTGTCGCTAAAGATCCAATAGGGGCACTCCACCTGAACTCTGAACAAAGATAGAAATTTCTTGCTAGAAAGGAATTTTTCAAGAGAGTGGGAAGGGGAATGAGAAAAGATGAGAGGGGATTAATGTTGTGGGTATAAAATCATAGTCCCACACCAATTAATAAGAAATTTCATACACGCATTAAAGTTAAGAATAAACAAACCTCAAAATGGCAACAAGATGAGTTAATATTGAGAACTCAAAGTTTCTAAAATCTCCTCATCGAAAAGGCATGAAATCCCTTCTCCGTGTATTGATTCTTGAGAAGAAAGTATACATAGCATGGAAATGGAAGAGATTTGAGAGTTGGGGAAATGGAATAAAATGGCTATCTCCTCTGTTGTATCTAAGTATAATGCACTCTTGAGTCTATAAAATCAATCACCAACCCTTTCAAATGGGAATGTATTAACAATTTATAGAATGAAAGATGACTCTTCATCTACCCCCAATGACTTTTCATATACCTTATTACAACTTATAACCTTTTACATTCATGGGAAACTTTTAAGTCCCTTTTTATAACATAAATGTGACTTAATACATTAGGACCATTAATACATATGAAAAATTACAACCCCAACATAAAATTAGAACATGGAGGATAGAGAATGTTGGGGGGAAGGAGGAGGAAAAGAAAGGATGTCGCCCCTAATGAAGTCTGCAGATCCTTATTGATTGAAAACTTAAGTGCAGTGAGACTTTGAATCTCTGAATCTACCACCTCCTGAGAAAATTATTCAAATTGTCATACAGAAGCCTTGGAATGAGTTTTTAAAAACACTTCAAAATTACTTCACCGATGACCATGAGTGCTAACTATGAATACGTAGGAGCTCGGAAGAAATCATGTCATGTTGAATGGGCTTCTTTTTCAGATGAATGAAAATTCCACCCTTCATGTGATATACCTATAACCCAAACCATGAAATTCTCTCAATGTAGTGAAACCTAGATCCTCGAACGTCTTATACCACAAGAGGCTTCCTTTAGATGATGCATAAACCCCACAAGCTAAGTGTTGTCAAATGATTCCATTGGTGACTGTGAGTATCAAACATGGAGATCCCTTCAAGAAATACTAAATCTTTGGAACAAACCCTATCTTGATCCCCTTACAACACTGCCACACTACTTAGTTGATTTGGACATGATCTTGATGAACATTCGATGAATTTTGATTGTGAATTCCACCTCATACATATTGATTGAAGCATGAAATGAGTGTTGAAAGACACTATTGAGATCCATAAAGATAGAGACTTCATTGGTTCCCCCTTCGTGAATATGAACTTCATTATTTCTTGACACTTATTGTATTTAGAAAGGGAAACTATTTTTGGCAAGTGTCGAGATTTTCCCTCCCTAGTCTCCAACTATTGATGGTATAATGAATGCTACACTCCTGAATGCCCCCTCTATGAAATTCACCCTTTTGGGATGAATTGTTATTTTTAGTAAGCACTGAAAAAGTAACTTACTATTTTTAGCAGTGTGAAAAATTGGCCCCTTTGATCCTTGACTGGTTGTGATTACTGAGAATCTCCTTCCTTTTGCACTCCTCCCACTTTTGGACCAATTTTCTATTTTTGGCAGGTGCTCGTGAGACCACTTACTATTTTTAGTAAGTGTCAAATTTGGACCAAAATGCCTGTTCTGATGAACTTCCAACTGCAGTGCATCCTCTGTGTCTAGTGTCTCCTTCGCAGGTTCTTTTGTTGATGAATTTCCAAAACAATAGGCCTCTATGTAGAAGACCTACTATTTTTAGAAATTGGGCTTCTAGGGATCATATTAATGTGGAATGAAGTTTTTGATATGTTTTTTGCCCAATATCACCCCTTTGAAATTTTGTGCTTACCCGATCAATAGTTTAGGATATTTTAAACTTTTAATTTTTGACCTAATGCAATGCTTCTAGACATGACAACCATTGATGGACCTTGAAAATTGTAGGTCTATTTTTATCCTCCATTTGCAATGAAATTTAAATTTTTGATATGGTTTTTTCTTCTTATCTTACTAGTGAAATTTCTCTTCGATCCGGTTTCGGTTTGACGGGAAATTGAGGTTTTTCCTTCGTAGAGCCGAAGTGAAATTTCTTCACTATGAGCATTTCATGTTGTGAACAGGAGGTTTGAAGGTGTGTTTTTTATGTTTTTTGAGAGTGGAGAACTCAAAAATAGATGGTGGATCATTTTGCATATTGGTTTGAAATATTTCTTTGATTCTTCATTCTATGGCAATGGAGTTTTCAAGCTTCTTCTTCTTTGTTCTTCATTCTTTCTTCTCATTTCAATCAATTATTCCTCTGTGACCTGCATATTACCATGAAGAAGAAGTTTTCCATTCTGTGAGGTATCTAGTTCTAGGTTCATCAATGGTGGAGTGGTGGTCAAGTTTTAGATAAAAATTTATAGAGAAAGTTGTGCACATAGGAGCTAGATGTTAGATGTTAGAATCAGGAGGGATTTTTAAAATTTTGAAATAAAGCACAGATGGAAGATAGGCACATTTTCATTTCATTGATGTCCCTAACCAAAAAGGGATGTGAGGGACATCAAACTCCATGGAAATAAAGGAAACAACATGTAGAGTAGATCCGATGACATGGGATTAAAACCAAAATAATAGATTTAACGCACCGAGGGCTTGGAAACTAGTCACATGGGTGACCAGAAGTCTCCTTAGGGGATGGGCACATTTTTCCATGTTTTATTTCCCTCAACTCAAAGGCACATTAAGGAAATCAAATTCCATGGTGATCAAGGTGATGACATGTGGCAAAGAGCTGAAGGTTGAGAATGAAGGCTCAGTGAGCACCTAGGGGCTAAACTAGAGATCCCGGAGGTTACATGAGTGTCCAAAGGTCTTATGGGGGCTAGGAAAATTTTTCCAACCTTTATGTCCCTAACCTTGAGGGACATGAGGGATACAAAATATATCCAAGCTCCTGGATCTGACACATGTCCTTCCAAAATTTGACTAACTCCCAAACTCGCTTTAAGAGGGAAACTTGAAATGGTGATAAATTGAGCTCTCAATGGACTTTTTGATGAAATTTTATATGATATATATTGTAAATGGCCTTATGAATACAATAATGTGGATTTTGGGTCTCAATTCCTTTATTTTATTCCTTAAAAATTAGATTTTTTATTTGTTACCCTACCTATGCATGAGAAAACCCGCTTGTAGACCCATTGCGTAGAAGTGTTGTGAAAAATATAATTTCACAATCTTGTAATTATTGGAATTCACTTTGCTAATATGTTTTTTTTACTCCTAAGTCCATCCAGAGCTCCCAAATTCACCTTCTAAACCTCAACAATTGTTTTGGCCTGTGCATTGCCTAGGCCTGTGAACCCTGATTTTAGTGAAACTATCCCAACTTCTCTGGATCCTTCTTGAATCTTCCTAAATCAAATCCATGATGTTCCTAGGCCTTTGATTCACCTCTATGTCTAGTTTGAATTTTATTTTCTGCTCCATGGGGTCACTTCATTCCTAGGAAGGCCAGTGATAGCCCTTCCCACAACTGTCTAAAGTTTGCATTTTTCAATGAACCCTTAAAATCACCTAGGGGCTTGATTTGACTTTCCTAAATCACCTAGGGAATGAATTAACAAAAAATTGGAGATTACTTGGACTGAATTGGTAGACCCATGGTTCCTCGGAATGATAAAATGTGAAAATTTTGGTACAAGGGTATTGTTGTCATGCTTAGAAATTATCGATTTCTTTGTTGCACATTTACACAACAAATGGCTCTAGTTTTGGGACATGAAATGGACTAAGAGTAGAAAAGACATGAAATGGAGAATCCATAATCTCAAATTTATACAATATGATTCATTGACCAGTGCCTTATCCATTGGGCCCTATGGATTCATGTAAAACTTATGACAAAAGAGAGAGGGAAAAGAAGAAAACACACACACAACAAAAATGATGAAAGGAAACAAACAAAAAAACACAAAAGGAAAAAACATAAACAAAATTCACCTATGATACAAGTCCAAGGAAAACCCTCTTTCATTTGAATTACTTTTCATTCCTCAAAAGTTACCCATGAGTGGGAAACACTTGAGTGATGTTTTTCTACTAAGACATTGACTAGTTCCAGGATAGTAGCCTCATTTCCTTAATCTGTTTATGAAATCTAGGTTCTTCCATGATTTTATTTTTACTTGGTAGGAGTGATTCTACACGAGCTTCTTTATGTTGAATCCTTAACTTAGAAATCCAATTGCCTTCATGCTCTTTGAAATCAGTTTCATAGTACCTATTGCCTTCCGTGTTTATCCACATAGCCGATCCTTCATTGAGCATATCATCGCTTCCCCGAAGCCAATTTTCATTTAAATTTCTTGAATATTCTATGTTACTTTATTTCTTGGATCTATGCTCATTGAAATCTTCTCCATGAAAAATCTTAGATTCATTCTTTATCTCTACTCCACTATGGGGTGTTTGAGTACCAATGGGAGGATTAGAGGAAAACTCAAACTTGTCTTGTATGGACATGGCATGAGTTAAGAGATCAAGAATCATCTAAAGGTATTCCACAACTTCTACTACATCTAATAGTTCTTGCACAGAGATCTCCTTTTTTACTTTCTGTAGCTCATCTTTGTACATCTTCAAAGAATATTTATTTTACAGCTCAAGGAAACTATTTGGAGGGATTAGTTCATCATCTTGGGAATCACTGCATTCTATCACTCCTTCATCAAGAAGATATTCAGCTTCAAAGGCCTCAAAACCCTTGCTTAAATTTCTTCATCATGGAAAGAGTGTTCCTCTTCAAATGGGAAAGAAAATACCTTGATTTCATCATGAATAAACACATAAGATGATTTTTCCATTTGATATTCACCAAGAACCTTTTCATCTTCTTCATTTTTGTGTCATCTAGTAATTTGGGGTTTCCCTCTTGTAACTCGAATCTCATCAATGCTTCTTGAAGGTCCATAATTCTCTAGGAAGGCATGCCTATCCCTATCAATGTTAGGGAATAAGAGATAAAATATGTGGAATAATCCCTCACAGAATCACAATGGTAGAAACTAATATGCAATAAATATTATAGATCTCAAATTAAAGTACAAAATAAAATAACACAACACAAAGAGATATTATTTAACATGGTTCACCAAATTTGGGCTACGTCCACCAAGAATTACTTGCTCAAATTTTATTACAAGCCACCGCTCTCTCAATACAATACCCAGATCTGTTTGGAGCTATCCTCAACAAACTCTACAGAATTCACACTGAATTCAAAACACATCTGCAATGTTACATCATACCTACCATATGTACAAAACAATATAAATAGACAACTACTTAAGCGTTTTACAAAACCATGGGTATCAAAACCATGGGTAAAAATGTCCCATAAACCTATGGGTCAAAATCCCACCCATATGAGAAAAGCATGTTTCTCAGTATAAAGGGCACATTTTAAGGCCAAACAAATTTTTCATAGGGGCTGCACCCCAAACCTTGGTGAGACAACTATGGAAAGTTTACAATGCTCTTAGTGTAAAGTCTACAACACTTTCTTACATGAAAATAGGCTCCACAACCTAACAATATCCCACTTGGAGACTATTTTCCTCTGAGCAAGTTTCTCAACACTTCACTAGTGTCCGTGAAGACCAACTAAAGTTGAACACAACTTTATTTTTTCCCTTATGACCACCTTGGTCATCATTTAGGAAGGATTCTGACTGGTATGAAACTTCTCTAGCTTGAAATTCTCTTCCTCTAAAGTTGTCCTAATGAAATGGTACCTTAACTATATATGCTTCATCCTAGAGTGGAAAGCAGAGTTCTTAGCTAGGTGTATAGCACTCTAACTATCACTATGCAACTTCCTTTCCTCCTGTTTATGCCCCAAATCCTCAAGAATTTTCTCTAACCAAATCATTTCTTTTCTTGCATTTGTGGCAGCAACATGCTCACCTCTGTGGTTGACAAAGCCACCAGGTTCACGTAGTCATGAAATCCAGCTCACTATTATCCCAACTACAATGTAAACATAACCTTTCATGCTCCTCCTACTGTCTACATCTCCAGCCATATCTGAATCTACATAACCACACAAAGTGGTGTCTAATCCACTATAGCACAAAACTATCCCCATGGTCCCTCTCAAATATTGAAGGATCCACTTTATTTCCTACTAGTGATATCTACATGGATCACTCATAAATCTACTCACCACTCCCACTACTTGGGAAATACCAGCTGGTGCACACCATGCCATACATCAAACTGAAAACCGCTGATGAGTAACATACCTTGGACATCTAATTTCTCTCCTAGTCTATCTTGGGACATTTCTCCTTTGATAACTTGAAATGGCCTACCAAAGGAGTCCCAACCGGTTTAGCATCCTGCATATTAAACCTCTCCAAGACCTTCTTAATGTACTCTTCTGAGATAAAGTCACTTCTGTTTCTTCCTATCCTAAGATATCCTCATACCAAGGATTTGTTTGGATGCCCCCAAAACCTTCATAGAAAAGGATTCACTTAGATGCTTCTTGAGTACTTTTATTTCTTGCATGTTTTTACCTACAACCAACATGTCATCCACATACAGACAAATGATAATATAACTACCATTGTCAAATTTCTTTGTATACACACAATGGTCAGAATTACATCTAATATAACCTTGCTCCATCATGAAGATATCAAATTTATTATACCATTGACGTGGAGCTTGTTTCAAGCCATACATGCTCTTCTTCAGTTTGTACACCATCTCCTCTTTACTTTTGATCTCATAGCCCTCTAGTTGCTACATATATAGTTCCTCCTCCAAATCACCATGGAGAAATGCGGTCTTTACATCAATCTATTCTAAGTGAAATTCTTCTGCTACTGACTATTCCTAGAACAATTCTAATAGAAGTCATTTTTATTACGGAGAAAAAATCTCATCAAAATCTATACCTTTTTTCTCTGCAAAACCCCTTTACCACCAAAAGGTCCTTATATATTTTCTTTCCTCCTTCTTACTCTTTGACTCTGAACACCCACTTGTTTTGTAATGCTCTTTTTCCTTCGAGTAGCTTCACCAAATCCCTATCTAGTTCTCCATGAGAGCCTGATGCTCCTCATCCATGGCTTGCTCTAACTTCTTCCTGGCATCTACCTACATTGCTTCATCAAAAATCTCTGGCTCTCCACTATCGGTGAGTAATATATAATAAAGAGAAGGATAAAAATGTCTAGGTTATCTTCTTACCCTAGAATACCTCCTCAATATAGGAGTTTGGGGATCTTGTTGAGGAGGTTCCTAAAATTATTCATGTGTCACTTTCCCATCCATAAGATCCTCTATTGTTGCATATTCTTTCTTGGATTCTTCCCTATTTTCCTATGCAACTATTGTTTATACATGAATTTCTCATTAAAGACCACATCCCTAGATCGAATTATTTTATTGTCCTTAATACTTCAACATTTATATCCAAATTCATCACCACTATAACCAATGAAAGTACATTTTTCTGATTTAGCCTCTACCTTGGTCCTATCATCCTTGTCTATATTGAAAAACACCTCACATATAAAGACTCTAAGAAATGAATAATCAACTTTCTTACCATACTAAGCCTCCTCAGGTATGCCTCCATCCAAGGCACTTGAGGGTCCTCTGTTTATCAAGTACATATTTGTACTCACTGTTTCTATCCAAAAAGAAAGAGGTAGTCTTGCATGTAACATCATGCTCCTAACACGTTCCATTATTGTTTTATTCATCTTTTTTGACACCCCATTTTGTTGTGAAGTTCATGGAACCATATTTTTCCTACGAATTCCATTCTTATAACAAGTAATCATCAAATTCATTGTTGTAATACTCCCCTCCATTATCTGACCTAAGACATTTTAACTTAAGACTTGTTTCATTCTCTAACAAGTCTTTCCATTTAAAAAAAGTGTCAAATACATCACATTTTTTTCTAATACAATAAACCCAAACTTTCCTTTTTGCATCATCAATAAAAGTAACATAATAACTTGAACCCCCAAGAGATGATACCTGAGCCAACCCCCACACATAAAAATGCACCAGATCTAACTTACTCTCTTTCTTTGTAGGTCCAACCTTGAGAAACCTTACTTTTTCCCCATATATGTAGTCCTCACAAAACTCCAAACATGTTTTTGTATATTTAGGAAAATCCTTCTTTATGATCTCCATGCCCTTATGGCTCATATGACCAAGCCTATAGTGCCACAATGTTGTATCTACTTTTGAAGCCACAAGATTATAAACATTAGTGCTATAAGTGGTTAAATACAAGGTTCCAACCTTCTTACCTCTTGCCACCACAAGAGCACCCTTGGTAACCTTCCAAGAGTCCGTTGTAAATATCACAGTATAACCATCACTTCCCAACTGCCCTACCGATATCAAATTTTGTCTTAATGTAGGCACATGTCTGACATCCTTCAATAGCCAAGTATTCCCATTCTACATCTTAACCTAAACAGAACATTTTCCAACTATGTTACAAGGCTCATAATCACCAAGAAAAACGTGCCCAAAATCTCCTTAAACATAATCAACAAAATAATGCCTATGTGGAGTAGAATGGAAAGAAGCCCCCAAATCTAAAACCCAAGATTCAGTAATATTGTGAAAAGAAAGAATCAAAGCATCCTGACATACATTACCCATTGCCACATTTACCTCTTTGTTTTCTTCTTGTTGTTTCTTCTTGTCCCAAATTTCCCAACAGTCCTTCTTTGCATGCCAAACTTTCCACATGATGCAAAGATACTATATTGCTTTTAGATTTTGACCTTGTTTGAACCTTTGATTTTCCACGGCTTCCTCTATTCTTATGTCTCCCTCTAGTTTCCATTGTCAAAGGATTCCTTGAAGTAGAAGATTCCCAGAGTTTTTATTCTCATTTACTCACTTAGAATCACCCCTATAACATCCTTAAACTTCAAATTTTAATTAGATGGAACCGAGTTGCTTACCATCATTACCAAGTTATTCCAACTCTCGGGTAAAGAGCATAGAACTAATAAAGCCCTAACTTCTTCATCAAAATCAATTATAACTGAAGATAGCATATTTACAACCGTATTAAATTAATTTAAATTATATGCTACTGAACCATTCTCATACATCTTCATATTAAAGAAATTTTTCATTAAAAACATCTTATTAGAGGTAGAGGGTTTTTCATACAACTTCCTAATTCATCCATTAGTTATTTTGTAGTTTTTTCCTTTGAAACATTAAATAATATTGAAGATGCAAGACACGGCCCAGATTGTCCCAAGTGTATTCCTATCCAAAAATCCCAATCCACATCTGTCATGCTTGAGGTTTTGTTCACCTTCTCGGATAGTGCAATATAAAGATCCTTATGATAAAGGTAATCTTCCATCTACATCTTCCAAATACTGAAATTATGCCCATTGAATTTATCAACCATAGATCTTCCATCATCTTCCATAGCTCCCACTCAAGATAAAACTTTCCCTATGATTAAACACTTCAAAAAACCAAACCAGGCTCTGATACCAATTTTTAGGAAATAAGAGATAAAATATGTGGAATAATCCCTCACGAATCGTAATAGAGAAACTAATATGTAAAAAATATTACTGAGATCTCAAATTAAAGTGCAGAATAAAATAACACAACACAAAGAGATGGTATTTAACATGGTTCACCCAATTTGGGCTACGTCCACCAAGAATTACTTGCTCAGATTTTATTACAAGCCACCTCTCTCTTAATATAATACCCAAATCTGTTTGGAGCTATGCTCAACAAACTCTTCTAATTCACACCCGAATTCAAAACACATTTGTAATGTTACATCATACGTACCATATGCACAAAACCATATAAATAGACAACTGATTAAGTAGTTTTTACAAAACTATGGGTATCAAAACCATGGGCAAAAACCATCCCATAAACCTATGGGTCAAAATCCCACCCATATGAGAAAATCATGTTTCCCAAAGTATATCGGACACGTTTTAAGGCCAAAAGAAAATTTCTCGAGGGTTGTGCCCCAAACCCAGCGCGAGACAACTATGGAAAGTGTACAGTAATCTTAGTATATAGTCTTCAACATTTTCTTAAATGAAAACAAGATCCACAACCTAACAATCAAGATGTGAATATCCTCTTCCTCCTCGGTTGTCACAAAGTGATTCATCTGCCTAGTATCTTGGTACAAGATGTCGGTTCCTATACTTCCAGACTTTCACCATGTGTCATCTTCTTCTCTGGAAAAAATTTCTCCATGTCTCCCTTCACTAGTATGGTTGTAGAAGACCAATTCATCTAAATTTTTCCCTCCCAAGTCTTGGTAGAAGCTTTGACTTAGCAACATTCCAAATGAAGCTAGAATGTCTACTACCAAAATCATTGCTAAAACTTTCTTGTCTGGAAATATAATGAGAGCCACCTATGCATCTTTGACCATCCCTTCAAGTGGGAACTCCTTTTAATCTAATGAGTAACAAGAGCCACTAGGTGGAGTCATGGTGATTTTGAGAGCCTTGGCGACCTTTATAGGCATTACATTATTGGAGGCATAGGAATCTATTATGTAGTTGTTCAATACATATTCTCCAACAAGAAGGGAGACATAGAAAGGTTCAACCTTATTAGTCTTTGATGCACTCAAAGAAATCATGTTATCTCGAGGGAGGTGTAGGTGGGTTTGGTATTATTCCTTTAGAAATATGAGCTACATCATTGGGTGTTAAACTACCACTCATTATGTATTGAACAAACATCTCAAATTGTTTGGGGTGAATCCGTAGATATTCAATTTTAGTAATCTAAACCTTGCCTTTGTTTGCATATTCTACGAATTCAAATGGATTACATGTGGATAAAGGAAATGAAGGGACTTATTTTGGATTTGGGGTAGGTTTGGAAGAAGGTTTATGTACTTAGGGAATGGAGGGTATTTTGAATAGCACACTAGGAACTTTTGAAACATTAGTTTTTACAGGAGCAGATTTAGATTTAGAATTAGAAGAGGCATCAGAATACTTACTTGGAATTATGGGAGCCATCTTACTTGCTATAGGATCAGGATTAAACAATGTATACTCCATGGAGAGTGGGAGAGGATATCCTCAACTAATTATTTTGTTTTATAGAAATTCCATGGGATGATCTTAATTCTTCTTATTTTTAGTAGCGATGGAGGAAGAATCTCCCTTATCGGACTACAAATGAGTGAATAACTCTCATGAGAAATGGGTGCATCTTCTTCATCACCTCTAGAATACTCACAAAATCTTATTTATGTATCATTCACAAGTTCATCAACTTCTAGATAATCACCACCTTCACTTTATTATTCGATCTCTTCTTTATTTTCCTTATTCCAACAACTTGCATTAACAAGTGGGGCCTCCAAGGAAAGCCTTTGGTGTTCTCCTATAATTTTATTTTTGTTGCTTCTTTGGGAAGATGCTCATTCAAAAAATTCCCTCTTCAATGATGCCATCTCATTCACCATTTTTTACAGCAATGGATTTGTTCTTTCATCTCTCAAACGTTGAGCTTTACCCTTTGAGGGATTCTTGATCTTTCTAGATAGGATGAGATCATCATCTAGTTCAATGGCTAATCTTTTTCCTTCTACAATATCCCTCAGTTGAAATATTCATAGGAAAAATCCCACCTCCGGTGATTGAGCATTGATGAAGAATCTCTTGATGTTGTTTTTAGATGGTGAATCTTCTTCTAGTATCCTATGAAGCAACCATTCGAAACGAGCCACAAAGTTTCTCATAGTTTCACTTTCTTCTTTCTTCATTTGAGCCAACTACACCAAGAGGTCCTGACAGTCCTCAGTAAATTTGAATCTTCCTTCGAACTTGCTTTTGATGTCATTCCAACAAGTGATGGATTAGGCGGTAGGGCAAAACCATTCTTTGCTTTTTCTTGGAGGGAATCCATGAATAGTCTCATGGAAACATCTTTTTGTTCAACACCAAAGGTTTTTCATGATGTTGTGAAATTAGCGATGTGTTCTTCAGAATCTGTGTTCCATTTCCTTTGAAATTTGGAAGGTTCTTGTGGGAACGTGCTAGTAGATCGTGAAGAGAGGGTTTAAAAGAAATTGGGCATGTATTTCTTCCCTATAGAACAATGGGTTGGGGTCTTTCTTCTTCTACTTCTATGAATTCTTATTCAAATTCTAACAATTTTTTTTTTTGTAATAGGAATATGAAAAGAGATTATGGAATATGAAAGGTTACTTGTAAGAATAAACAACATCCCTTTCACTAATGTATTTTTCATGAACTCTTTATTTTTCAATATTTGAGTTTTTTTTTTTTAATTTTTGGACCTTACAGTTGTATTTTGGGTGCAGATCTTTGTAAAGTCTACCCCACGATGGGTGCCCAAAATTGTTAGAGAGAAAATTTTTCAGGGGAAAAACTTGTGGATTTATTTCCAACACTCTAGGAATCTAAGTCCCTCTACTTAACCAGTGCATCTTCCGTATATGCATGCACAAATGAAGGTGGATTTTTTTGTGGCCTTTTTGTCGGGGATCCCATAGGGGCACTCCACTAACCCTACAAAAATCTAGCAATTTCTTTCTAGAGAGGACTTTTTCAAGAGAGTGGGAAAGGGAGTGAGAAAAGAGAAGAGGGGATTAATGTCGTGGGTAGAAAATCAGAGTCTCACACCCATTAACCAAAAATTTCACACACGCATTAAATTTAAGAAGAAATAACCCTGTAAATGGCAACAAGATGAGTTAATATTGAGAACTCAAAGTTTCTAAAATATCCTCATCAAAAAAGGCATGAAACTCCTTATTCTTATATTGATGCTTGAGTAGAAATTGTACATAGCATGGAAATGGAAGAAATTTGAGAGTGGGGGAAAATGGAAGAAAATGGCTATCTCCTTTGTTCTCTCTAAGTACAATGCACTCTTGAGTCTACAAAATCGATCACCAACCCTTTGAAATGGGAATGGATTTACAATTTATATAATGAGAGATGACTCTTCATCTACCCCCAAATGTCTTTTCATATGCCTTATTACAACTTATGACATTTTACATTCCTAAGAAACTTTTAAATCCATTTTTATAACATAAAGGTGACTTATTACATTAGGAACATTAATACATATGAAAAAGTGAAACCCTAATGCAAAATTAGAACATGGAGGAGAGAGAATGTTGGGGGAAGAAGGAGGAGGAAAAGAAAGGATGTCACCCCTGATGAAGTCTGTAGATCCTTGTTGATTGAAAACTCAAGTGCAGTGAGACTCTAAATCTCTAAATCTGCCACCTCCTAAGAAACTTCTTCAAATTGGCTTATAGAAGCCTTGGAATGAGTGTTTAAAAAAACTTGTCAAATGACTTCACTGATGACCATGAACACCAAATATGAAGAGATAGGAGCTTATAAATGATCATGTCAAGTTGAATGGGCTTGTTTCACTAATGACCACAAATTCCACCCTTCATGTGATATACATGTAACCCGAACCATGCAATGCTCCAATGTAGTGAAACCTGGATCCTTGAACATCTTATACCACAAGAGGCTTCCTTTAGATGATGCACAAACCCCATGAGCTAAGTGTTTTCGAATGATTCCATTGGTGACTATGAGCATCAAACATGGAGATCCCTTCAAGAAATACTGAAGCTTTGGAACAAACCCTATCTTGATCCCCTGCAACACTGCCACACTGCTTAGTTGATTTGGACATGATCCTGATGAATAGTCTAATGGCATTTGATTGTGAATTCCACCTTGTACATACTGATTGAAGCATGAAATGAGTTTTGAAAGAAACTATTGAGATCCATAAATATAGATACTTCATTGGTTCCCCCTTTGCGAATCTGAACTTCATTGTTTCTCGACACTTACTGTATTTGGAAAGGGCAACTATTTTTGGTAAGTGTCAAAATTTTCCCTCTTGGTTCTCCAACTGTTGATGGAAGCATCAATGTTCAACTCCCAAAAGAATCCCTCTATGAAATTCACCCTTTTGGGATGACTTGCTTTTTTAGTAAACGTAAAAAACAACTTACTATTTTTAGCAGTGTGAAAAATCGACCCCTTTAATCCTTGACTAGTTATGATTACTAAGAATCTCCTTTCTTAAGTGCTCCTCCCACTTTTGGATTTTTTTTCTATTTTTGGGAGGTTCTTGCAAGACCACTTACTATTTTTAATAAATGTTGAATTTGGACCAAAATTCCCATTACGTGAACTTAACTGCAGTGCATCTTTTTGTCTAGCATCTCCTCCGTAGGTTCTTTTGTTGATGACTTTCCCAAAATAGCAATCCTCTATGCAAAAGACCTGCTATTTTTATAAAGTGGGATTTTGGGGTTAGATTGATGTGAGAATGAAGTTTTCTAATATGGGTTTTTTCCCAATATCACCCCTTTGAAATTTTGTGCTTACCCGATCAATAGTTTAGGAGATTTTAAACTTTTAATTTTTTGACCTGACAGTGCTTCTAGACATGGCAGCCATTAATGGACCTCAAAAATTGTAGGTCTATTTTTATCCTCCATTTGTAATGAAATTTACATTTTTGATATGGGTTTTTTCTTCTTATCTTACTGGTGAAATTTCTCTTGATTCGGTTGCGGTTTGATAGGAAATTGAGGTTTTTCCTTTGTAGAGCTAGAAATGAAATTTCTTCACTATGATCATTTCATGTTGTGAATGGGAGCTTTTAAGGTGTGTTTCTAATAGTTTTTCAAATGTAAGAACATAGCAACATATGTTGGATCGTTACACGTATTGGTGTGAAATATTTCTTTGATTCTTCGTTCTATGACAATGGAGTTTTCAAGCTTCTTCTTCTCTGTTCTTCATTCTTTCTTCTTGTTTTGATCAATTCTTCTTCTGTGACCTGAATATTATCATGAAGTAGAAATTTTCCATGGTGTGAGGAGCTGGTTCTAGGTTTAGAAATGGTGGAGTGGTGGTGAGAAGTTACAAAAACGTTACAGAGTAAGTTGTGCACGGAGGAGTTAGATGTTAGTGTTAGGTTAATTAATTATGCATAGTATATATTAATTATTTAATTAATTATATTAATTAAATAATGTTGTTATATGGTTTTTAAACCATATTTGTCTTATTCCATAGTTATAGGATTATTTGTTGCATAGTTGCAACTTAATCATTTGTTTGTATTAATTTAATTGTTGCTTCTCGGATGTATTATGGAAGTTGTATTTTTGGTTGTACTTGTGCAACCTCTCTTTTGTCTACACATGATTGTACAATACCTATAAGTATTGTAATCCATCTATTGTAACATGGTTGATTTCACATTAATATAATTCACATGCTACTATCTCTGTTTTGTGAAATTACATTTAGTACTAGAGAAAATTGAAGCTCCAAGCAAGGTTGGAGAAAGTTTGCAGAAGAAGGAGAATTCATGGAGAAGAAATATACTTCATAGGAGAGCCAAACGTCTTGCCTCCTACAGACTTCTCATAACTCCTCCAAACTCATAACCTTCTCGTGCATATTCCAGAAAACGTAATGCAATTTTATTTTTCCTTGGTGCCCTGCACGCACTGGACAATTTATTTCCTGGGGCTTAGAAAATTAAAAAAATAAAAAATTCCCCATTCGGGGTTTTACCTCTAAATCTAGAGGACTGGTAAGGTACAAATAATATTATCTATTTGCTATCAAATTTGGAGGATTATTTTTTTATATATAGTTATTTATGCTTATCGAGCCCTCCTAACCATGATCGAGCACTTGGATAAGACTAGCCTTCGAGCTTTGCATTGTAGGAGGTGAGCTACATTTGGTTTGAAAGGTTACATGCATCAATAAGCAACAAAGCTTTACTTTATTGAATGTGTAATACTTGAGCCCAACACTATATCCACGCCAACGTTGACAACATTTTTTTGTTTGGATCATGCCTACAACACTCCTGTTATTCAAAAACTAATTTTTGATAAAAATTTCTATGCAATGGCACGTTGAAGCCACCAAGCGGATCACGTCTCAAACCTCCCTCTTCTCTGCAAAAATGGCCTCTCCACATTCTGAACTGCATAAGAAAAATAAAATAAAAAAGGGGGAAGTAGCTATTTGATGTCCAACTTTCCCTCTCCCTCTTCCGCTGAGCCTGCAATAAAAGAAAAATAGCGGTGGATATGGAAATAAAAAATATGGAAACCAATAAAATAAAATAAAATGGTGGATGCATACAACAAAGTAGCTCAAAAGTGGATAAAATCTAAAAAGGTGTTTCAGATCCATTTTTCAAGCAAGAAGAAAAACCCTAAAATTTTCCCTCCACCTTCATGGCCACGTGGAACCTCTGCCACATTTTTTTAATGAGGTAAGTCATTTTTACTCTTTGTTAAATACAATATCCTTCTTTTTATATCATAAGCTCATAGAGCCTAGGTGGTTAAGAGGAATGACTTAGAAAAGGGAGGTGCATGGTTCGAATCACACCAAAAATGCAAGTTTTTGCTTTTTAAAATCTAGAGGCAAATTTAGAAAATCTACCATAGTTAGAGGCGGATGTAGCGGAAAACCTTCACTAAACCTTATTAGTTATAACTAAATGCATTCGTTAAATATTTAGTGAGAAAATCCCTAAATTTAGGGTATATTTTTTTTTTCTCCATTAAACCTATTTTTTTATTTCGAGCAACATTTTCCAAAGGAGGACCATCCAATAACTTCATCTTGGGAAAAATTTTAATGGTTTCCAGCATTTTGGGTCATTTTGGGCTCTAGAGGCCACCAAGGCCCGTAAAACAAATTTTTTCCTGCCATTCAATTTTTTCCATATTTTTGAATGTAATTACATGTTGTAATATATTGTAATAATTTGCAGGTTGCCATAAGTCAACTACAAACTTTGTAACTATTAGAAACTAGAAGAATTGTAATTAAAAACAAAAAAATGGTTCTGTAACACTCACGATATCCTAGATCTCATTCGTAGCATTCGGTATATACGGTGCCTCTGGTAAGCGCTTACGGGTAAATCCATCGTAACTACTACTACAATTAACATCTAATATAGCTACAACAACATTTTATGGGCATCTTCCCTATAAATTGACGGGGAGTAATAAGGTCATAGTGCACACAATATGAGCCATCCCATCCATCTGTGAATGATTGCATGACATAAATTTGGACTGAGAAATTATCCAAGTATATAGCGAAGTTACGCATGCGTATGAGGATATTTCTTTGAGCCGATGTCAATAATCACATAGACCCCTTTCAGTACTATCTTGGTACCATGTATTGAATTCTTTCACGTATGTTAACGCCTCTTTCACGTACCAACGAGCATATATAAAGGGTGAGATTTTTACATGTACCAACGGGTATATCGAAAGGGCGCATATATAGAAAGGTTTGTTATATCGGATGACAATATATAGATTGGGAGTCCTTATACCTGAGTGATAAGAGCCAAACCACATGTCAGGTGATTTCTACAAAATGGGCACAATGCCCCCAAATTTTTCTTCTAGATTCACAATTACTTAGAGGAAATAACTATGCTTTGCATGGAAGACAAAAATTAAGACACAACTTGAGTTTGAAGAAATATGGCTGCTTTGTGAATGGTACTCGACCGGATCAACTACGTCTGACAAAGACAACATGATAGTTTGATAAAGCGGATCGATGTCCAAACTCATCATCTTGTTTAGAGTGTCTAACGATGTGCAACCCCACATTTGAGATGCCAAAATAGCCAAATAAGTATGGGATGAATTACGTACGGTGTATGAAGCCAAAAATAAGAATGTTATATTGAAGTTTTAGAGCCAGTTACATACACTAAAGTTCAAACAGAATTAGAAAATTGAAGCTTTCTTAAGAAGAGTTACAAAGTTAAGGACTTCACTTCTAGTCTTGGGAGAAGTAATCACAGATGATGCTCTCATTCCCATTGTTCGAGAGCACTCCCCTCTTCTTACTACATTTTTGTCACAACACTAAACGTGTCAAATACGACAGTTAGTTTTGACAAGTTGGTAAACCTACTACAACAAGAGGAATCCATGCACGATAAGGATGATGAAGAGGAGTAGGAACTTTATTCACATCAAAAGTGGAAAGGAAAAGGTAAAGGAAAACCCAATTCCTATCAAAATCCCCAACATCGAAATTAGTATCATGATGACAAACAATAGAAGAAACAATGTCCAATCTATAAAAGAGGACATGACTTAGAATATTGTATGTATAATACTTACAAGAAAGGTTCATACAATAACTCTGGACATCCACAACAACAATCTTACAAGGGACATTATAACTACAATCAAGGGTAGAAAAATGGGAACTAGAAAAGAAGACCCCATCAACAAGGAAATATTGTTGAGCAACAAGAACAATCAGACAATGAAGACTACTTGTTCACTGCTCGATCAAGTGAACCATCCACGTCATCTAGTGATGTTTGGTATGTTGATTCAGGGGCCACTCAACACATGACCAGCCACAGAGACTGGTTTATTTCAATGAGGGACACACCATCGAAAAATCATGTTTCGTTGGGAGATGATTCTTCATATACAGTTTAAGGGTTTACGAACATTTCTCTACCCATTGGTTCACATAATTGTAGACTATCAGATGTCTTATATGTCCTTAGGTTGACAAAGAATTTGCTTTTAGTTAGTCAAATCCTTGATCACAACCTAAAAATTGACTTTGATAGTCATTTCGGCAAGAAAACATGTTTAATTCGAGATAAATCATGAGGCTCGAAAATAGTTGCAAAAGCCTCTAATGTGGGACGCATGTTCCAACTTGATTTTTTTCATAGAGATGATCAAGAAATTTTGGCTAAGAACTCTACCTTAGCATAGTTGTGGTATCAAATATTTGGTCATGTAAGTTTCAAGTATCTCGAGACACTTCACCAACACAATATGGTACATGGGCTACCATCTCTTCAGAAGGATACAGACAAGTGTCCTCACTATCTAGCAAGAAAACAACATAGAGCTTCATTCTAGAAGAGTACATATTGAGCTCATGGTCAACTTGATCTGGTTCATACTGATCTTTTCCATCTGATGCAACCAAGTCATTATGGATTTCAGTAGTTCATGCTATGTGTTGACAACTATTCAAGGAAAATGTGGATTTTTGTCTTCGCAAGAAAAGTGAAACTTTTAAAACTTTCAAGAAGTTCAAAGTAGCAGTTGAGAATGAAACTGGTCATCACATTAGAACTCTCTACTTAGATTGAGGGGGGGAATTCACTAGTAACGAGTCCAAAGACTACCTACAAACTCATGGGATTTGTTGACAAATTCCTCCTCCACACACACCGTAAAAAATGGTGTTGTTGAGAGAAGAAATCATACTATCATGGAAATGGTGCGATGCATGATCGGTGACTATGGAATTACAAAGACAAGTGTATTTATTGAACAGAGTTCCCATAGTTGCTCTTGATGGAGTAATACCACAAGAAGCATGGTCAAAATAGAAACCATCTGTTACACACCTTAGAGTATTCAGCAGTGCAGAGCAAGTATGCACATACCCAAGCGAACAAAATAAATTGGACATGAAGTCACGAAACTCATCTTCATTGGGTATAGTGAAGAGACTCTTGGGTAGTGCAGATTGATGGATCCTAAGTCCAAAAAAATTCTACACCAGCGAGAGATGTTAAGTTTTTGAGAAGAAGGAGGCGATTCTCCTCCTTTAGACTCACCAGATGTAGATTTTTCTCTAGTTGTAAAAATTGAAGTTGATGTTCCCTTAGAAGATGAAAGTGACGATGGGGATGATGATGTTGATCAGATAGAACCACAACCCATGAGAACAGTTTAGCGTATGCCCAAGTGGTGTATTAGCACATTACGAGATGCAAGAAAGGATGCTCCACCGATACATCTACCCTGGACCACCGAATCATAGTAAAGCAAGATAAGAAGTTAACTTTTCTTTGATGAGTAGAGTTATTGAATCTGATGAGCCCTCTATAGTCCAGGAATCCCTATAGTCAAAAGCTTCGAAAGATGCCATGGATTCAGAATACCAATCAATGATGAAAAATAACACTTGGTAGTTTTTCAATCTTCCACCAGGAAGAAACCCATTGGATGCAGATGGATATTTAAAACAAAGTAAAAAGTAGATGGGATAGTGGACAAGTATAAAGTGAGACTAGTATCAAAGGGGTATGCACAAAAAGAAGGCATAGACTATGAGGAGACATTTTCTCCCACATCTAAGATCAAAACAATCAGAATGATCTTTTCTCTAGCTACATAGTTTGGCTGGAAATTCCACCAGATGGACATAAAAAGTGCCTTCCTAAACAGATATTTACAAGAAGTCTATATGACTCAACCTGAGGGATATGTAGTACATGGTCAATCGAAGTAAAGGTATGCGGAGACTCGGAAATCTCTGTATGGCCTTAAATAAGCACCCTAGGCATGGTACATCAAAATTGATGAGCATCTCGTACAACATGGATTTGTTAGAAATCCATACGATCCCAATATTTACCTCAAAAAGCAAGGGGGAGATTATGATTTTCATTGTCTATGTCAACGATCTAGTCATCACTGGTAGTTCAATGAGGATGATCGATGCAACAAAGAAAGATCTTAATCAATTGATCGACATAAACGATATCGGGATGATGCATTATTGTCTTATATTGGAAGTATGGTAGAAAGAGAATCACATTTTTTTCTCAGATGAAATATACCAAGACAACACTCGAGAAATTCAGGATGATGGATTACACACCAATTGCTACACCCATGGAGAACAGATTGTAGTTATCTCGTTCAAATCCATCTCCTGAGGTAAGTTCCACTCTCTATCGGTAGTTGATTGGGAGTCTCATTTACCTGACCTACACTAGACCGGATATCATCTTTGCAGTAAGCTATCTATCTAAGTTCATGTATGAACCCAAAGTTTTTCATTGGAAAGTAGCAAGGCACATTTTGAGATATCTCAAAGGATCAGTGGATCTTGGTATATAATACAAGAAGAAGTAAAAATTCTTCTTTATTGGATATTCGGATTCGATTGTGCAGAAATATTGATGACAGAAAATCCACTTCTAGATTTGTATTCTTTATGGGATCTAAACCAATATCATGGGGAAGTAAGAAATAACACTTCATTTCTCGCTCTTCCATAGAAGTGAGTATCATTCTATAGGAGAAGCTATCTTTGAAGTGATTTGGCTATGTCGCATACTAGAAGGACTTGGAATACAACAGGAGAAACCAACCACCATGTATGTTGACAATGAAGGTGTTCTCAAACTTGTTTGCAATCCAGTTTTTCATGAGAGGAAAAAGTGCATTAAAGTACAGGTTCATTTCATACGTGAACATGTGTTGAAGCACAACATTCAACTTCAATTTTTTCCAACAACTAAACAACGGGTAGATATCTTCACAAAGTCACTTGCACATGACAAGTTCAAGTTGTTCAGAGAGTTCCTCTCCTCATCTCTTGAGACAATGCACAATTAAGGGGGAATGTTAGGTTAATTAATTATGCATAGTATATATTAATTATTTAATTAATTATATTAATTAAATAATGTTGTTATATGGTTTTTAAACCATATTTGTCTTATTCCATAGTTATAGGATTATTTGTTGCATAGTTGCAACTTAATCATTTGTTTGTATTAATTTAATTATTGCTTCCCGGATGTATTATGGAAGTTGTTGTATTTTTGGTTGTACCTGTGTAACCTCTCTTTTATCTGCACATGATTGTATAATACCTATAATTATTGTAGTCCATCTATTGTAACTTGGTTGATTTCACATTAATATAATTCACAGGCTACTATCCATGTTTTGTGAAATTACGGTTAGATGTTAGAAGCGGGGGATTTAAAATTTTTTGAAATAAAGAACAAATGGGATATAGGTGAATTTTAATTTCCCTGACATCCCTCACCTCAAAGGTACATGAGGAACATATAATTCCATGACGAGAAAGGTAGTGACATGTGGCAGAGATCCGAAGATAGGGAATAAACCCAAAAAAGTAGCTTTAAAGCACTGAGGGGCTGAAAGCTAGTCACATAGGTGAAAAAAGTCTCCTTAGGGGATGGGAACATTTTTCCATGTTTTATGTATGTCACCTCAAAGGTATGTGAGGAACATCAAATTCCATGGCGAGCAAGGTGATGACACATGGTGGAGATCCGACGGTTGAGAATGAAAGCTTGTCAAGCTCGTAGGGATGAACCGGTGATCCTGGAGGTTGCATGAAGTTCTAGAGGTATTATGGGGGCTAGGCACATTTTTAAAATCTTGAAAAACATGAGGGACATAAAATCCCAGCAAGCTCTTGGATCGACACATTTCCTTCCAAAATTTGACTAACTCTTGAACTTGCTTCAAGAAGGCAACATGAAATGGTGATAACTTGAGCTCCCGATGGAAATTTTTGATGTTATTTTATATGATATTGACTATAAATGTCATTCTAAATCCAATTTTTTGATTCTTAGGTCTTAGATACTACATTTTATCCCTGAAAATGTTTATTTTTTATTTGGTACTCTACCTATGCATGAGAAAACCTACTTGCATACCCATTGCGCCAAAGTGTTGTGAAATTTTTTTACCATCTTGTAGGGCTTAGAATTCCATTTCCAAAGATTTTTGGTTTTCTCATAACTCCATCTGAAGCCCTCAAAATCACCATCTAAATCTCAACAATTGTTTATGCATGTGCACTACCTAGGCATGTGAACTGCGATTTTAGTGAAATTGTCCCAACTTCTTTGGATCCTTCCCTAATCTTCCTAAATAAAATTCATGATGTTCCTAGGCATTTGATTCACCTTTGTGTCCAGTTCATATTTTATTTTCCGCTCCATGGTGTCTCTTTATTCCTAGGAAGGCCAGTGATATCCCTTCCCATAGTTGTTTGAAGTTTTCATTTTTCAATGAACTCCTAAAATCACCTAGGGGGTTGATTTGAATTTCCTAAATCACCTAAGGGAATGAATTAACACCAATTGGGAGATTATTGGACTAACTGGGTAGATTTGGGGTGCCTCGGAATGATAAAACATGAAAAATTTGGTGAAGGGGTATATTTTTCATGCTTAGAAATTGTCAATTTCCCTATTGCACATTTTCACAACAACACATACCAGTGAATGTTTTTCCATAAACTTGATTCAAAGCATTTATTATATTATCCAAATGTTTCTTTCCAAGTTTTCCATGGTTTAAATCTTCATACACCTCTTCATATTTTGAAATAAATGTTTTCACAGTAGATTTTGGCCAAATCTCTTCTTTGTATTCTTTCATCAACTCCTCATTATTTCTATCATGTCATATGCATGGATTATTACAAATGTTTCTTCCAGTTTTGAATCATCAACATCATCAACAATATATGGAGGATTTAGATATATTTTTGAATGTGTAATGTAATGACCAAATTTTTGTGTGCCCCTTGTATTCTCTTGCAAATTTGAGACACTATTTCCATCAAAGTTCTACATGCAAAAATTATTTTCACGGAAGTTTCTTAGCTGTGTTGAAAATCCATATTGTGTTCATAGTTTCTTGGAATTTATTTGATACCTTGGGATTCGATACGTGAAAACAAGAAAAATGGTGATTTTTCCATGTCCTACAAATTTATTAGTTACTATAAACATTCACAAATGAAACAATCATCTTACTACATCTTTTATCTAAACTTCATTTCATTTTTCATTTTTTAATAATATATATCTGATATGGCTATTGTGCTCTGTAATTTCACATTATCAAAAATTTTGGAGAAACATTGAAAATTGCTTAAGTACCTAACAAAAATGTAATATTTACATTCACAGTGAAACAGTGTACAAAATGAAATTCTTAAAAATAGAATAACAATGATTTACGTCTTTTAATATTTTGTAACTACGTTCTTCCCCCATTTGCATATGTGTTCCCTTTTTTGTGTTTTCATATTAGAAATGAGTATACATTTTCCAGTTTATTGTATTAAAATCAAGACATTGACAGAGATTGCATGGATTAAAATTTAATATTGTACCACTTAACATTAAATGTAGTACAAAAAAATAAAAAATTATACTTTCAAGTGGTGGATTTTACATTATTCGGTTTAATGGCCAATTAATTTTTAGGAAACCGCATGATATTAATTAGGTGGCATTCGACCTTACAAAAAAGTATAATTGTTATTGTAAAGAATTAAGGTAATATTTTTATAACATGATTTTTAATGTATGAAAACTAAATTTCGACATTATTTGAAACTTAAATTTGACATACATAAATTTAATTGAAATTAAGTCCTTAATATTAACAATTATTAATAATAAACTATGTAGCATGGATTAATTCTACTTAATATTATAGACAATTATAAAAAATAAATTTATATTGCTAAAAGATTATGTAAGATATAAAAACCTTAGAAAAATAAATACACATAATTGAATCAAAGTATATAGCACCATCATTAATCAAATAAACATAACTATACAATTAGAGAATAAAATACAATGTGATTTACTTTGACACAATATTAATGGCCCTAAATATAT
The DNA here is from genome assembly GCA_018340775.1 of Taxus wallichiana var. yunnanensis. NCBI lineage: Eukaryota > Viridiplantae > Streptophyta > Pinopsida > Cupressales > Taxaceae > Taxus > Taxus wallichiana. Next base: position 192,673,463 of record CM031242.1, read on the forward strand.
ACTAAACTTAAATTGGAGGACATTGAACTATTCCTTAGTGTGAGTAATAATTTTATAAATAGTTGTCTTCAAATTGGAGGAGATTGAACTTTTCCTTATTGTGAGTAATAATTTTATAAATAGTTGTCTTCAATATTATCATGTGTATGAGAAAAATTTAATTCCAAGAGGTCGCTAGGCTAGAAATTTTTGACTAGAATGACAAGTGAAAATGTTAGTGATGGCCCTTCGATATGTGAGTGATCACTATTCCAAGTGTGAATGCTCACACTTCATCGTGTGAGGGATTACACTTTGTCATGTAAGTGATCTCTTAGAGATGTGTGAGTCCATGACTCTCTCACACTACAATGAGTGATCACTCGCACATCTATGTGCGAGTTTTCACACTTGGAATTATGTTTTCTCACACATTGAAGTGTGATCAATAACATTTGACCTTTCATTTTAGTAAATATTTGAATTTTTACGTGTACGAGAAAAATTTAAGTCCCAATGGCCACTAGGCTAGACACTTTTGAAAGATATAAAATGTGTTATATGTGAATAGATTTGGATTAAATGAGGTTTCAAAGATGTTCATATAAGATGTGTATTTTCATTTTCTCATTTTAATTTCAATTCTCGATCTGAGGTTAAATATTTATGTGTCCTCGATACTAATTTTCTCTTTTATTTTGTGGTTACTTTGAAAATGAACTATGTTTTTAAAGATGGAACACATGTGGATTTACTATCTAAAGGTGTGAAAGTTGTGGAGGGACTATTTTATCCATATAAAGCTACACTCCATTATAGAGACATTAGTTATAGCTTATTCATTGTCACAATAAGTATTTTATTTAATGGAAAAGTGATGCTACCATACACAATTGATTATTTATGAAACCCTAGAAGAAATTGAAAACAAGGGATAATTTATCCCATGGGAAAGGAAGCAAATTATTAAGCATGTGATTTAAAAATTTACATATGTGGGGGCTTATGGCATTCAAAACATCATGAGTAGTGACTAAGAGGATACATTTAATGAAGATGAGAGTTTGAATTCTAACAGTGATAGACATTGTTTCACAACTCCTAAAGACAGGGATGAATTTGCTACAACCTACGTGGTGCTAAAACATAAGTGTTCTTAGAAATAAGGTGACATAGCTGAAGGGTTTATATCCCTAGTACAAGAACAACATGTGATTTCAGGAGTAGTGTTGGGACCCACATATTTTGGTATTTTTGTGGAAATATTATAACTATATGCAATGATTGCTATCCAAGTCTACAATGTAACAACAAAGTTATCTCTGCCAATCAAAACCTAGTTTATGTAGAAACAAGAATTGTACTTCGAATGAATGGAAATTATGAACTCTAAGAAATAACCACCACATCAAACATGAATTCAATTTGAATTTCAAGGGGGTTACTGTGAAGTTGATACATTTTTGTTCAAAAGAGAAAAATTTGTTGCGGAATAACAACTACAAATGTCTCTGAAGGATACATGGTGCACTTTAAAAAATTGGATGGCAATACATTTGGGGTGCATATTGATAAATTAATTAGGTATTTTTTCAATGTTTTCTACATATCATAAGGATCTCTCATCCAATGGCCAGCCAACCAGCTTATCCCATCCAGGATGGTTCCATTATATAAGTACGGCTAAAAGAAATTCTAGAAGAGTTTCCGGTAAAAGTGAGAGTGCATTTGAATATCCATTGCCTCAACTAGTAGACCCAAATTCATATGAATCCTCCATATTTAGTAGTAATGAAAACTTGATAAAAATACCTTACAATGCCTACAAATTCCAAAGGTAAACTTTACTCCATCTAGTACACCCAAGGCAAAGGAAAATGATGAAAAAACAAGAGAGAAATTTATGTACGAAGTTGAGAAAAACCTTTCTACAAGGAAGGATGTATCTTTAATCTATCTCTTAGCACTTTCAATAACAGATTGGAATTTAACTCTAGGGATGAATGAACATTTCATCAAAAAAGATTGTACTTAATACATTCACTTCAAATGCTAGCGGTTGTGATAAAGGTCAAAATTTTGAGCATAATATATATAAATTTAGTTATGTGGAAGGGATGTATAGAAAAATGCTTGGTACATATGTCATGGAATCCCAAAACTCCCCTATTACGAGATACATACAATCTTAGATCAATGGAGAGAGGAGGCGGTAAATGGAAATAAAGGAAAAAAAAACAAATTCCAAACAGGTCACACAACTATTATTGCAATGATGTCCAAAATGGTGGAGAGGAACTCTAATATATCACCACACATGTCTTGTTCATTAGGACAAGATGGTACTAAAGAAACAGTGAGACTATTGCCTACATGATATAGATTTTATTACATCCTATAAAAGTTAAATGAGGGCCTTTCACCGTTAAACCTTCCTCCAACATCAACGTAAAATATCAGCAAAATATTGAAATAACATTTATCTTATGTTTCAATAACCAATAATAACTTCTTCACCAAATGCAACAAGTGGATAGAGATTAAGAACAAATGTGAATCCACCTCATGTCTAGAAACACTGGCACAAAAAGATCAACTCCAAAAATGGGACAATGATTACATTCAAAGTTTTCATTCAAATTACTATACACATAGAGTGCAATCACAACAAAATATTAATAGTTATTCTAGCATTATGCTTTAAAAATGAACAGGATGAAAAATGGCATACCAAGGATGGGAACAAAATTAAAATCAATAAGCAATATTATTAATCTCCCCTTCACCTTGACTTGTATGTTGACAAATGGACACAAAACAGGGGGTTTCAAGCACTTTGGTATCCCTTTTGTTGAATGAGGAGAAAACTACACAATAACATCATTGGCGTTGTGTATTTGGAAACAATAAGAACCACTTAAAAATTAGTATGGTGATTTGTTATATAGTATTGGGACATCAACACACCCATTACATGAGACACTATTACAAAATTATGCGTATGACAAGTGCAAGGAATACAAGACAAAAATTTATCATGCTTATACAACTAATATTGTACGTAGATGTTCAAGTTCATTTGAAAAACAACCACCAATTCCTTATTTACAACTAGATAATGTTACAAGTGACAAAAAAATATCACATTATTTGTAATTGCATCTATGTTGATAGCTAGAAGGATTTTCAACACAGTATTTGTGATTTTCCTTCCTGTGGGTCACACACATGAAGACATAAATGGGACATTCAGATGATTATCAATAGCCTTGTGCACATTGGAAACATTCTCTTTACCACAAATAATGGACACTTGCAGAACATGCTAAGAGGATTCCAGCACATTCACTCTATACCTTACCAAGGAAGTCTACAAATTTAAGGCCTTTTTAGAACCACAAGCTAGATGGTAACCAAAAATAAACCAAATATTTTTGAATTACATGTCATCAAAAACATCCTCGTCATGGAGTATAAGAAATCAATCATGGAGGCCTTATGTTTGCAATCAATTGAGATCTGGAAAATAGTGGATGGGAAACCTTTCTTTCTTGAAGGGGATCCTCCATTGGAACCCTTCAAAGAACTAAAAGAGATGGCGGACCTGTAAAGAGGCATTCAGGAATACATAACACACTAGGAAAATAATTCAACATATGGTGGAGAAGCATACAAGTTTTTTAAGATTTCATATTGGAAAAATGTTCTACGTGCCCTAGAGAATCCCTTTGTCAATTGTAGCATGACAAGAAGAGATTTTTTTGGCCAAAAAAATTTAGGATAGCACAATGTATGATCAAATAGTGGGTGCACCACGTCTTGACATGGATATCTACTATAGTCAAAATGTCCTTTAAAATACGATATATATGTTGGGCTTATTTATGATATATCTCGAGAGGTATTTAACCCAATAGTGGATGTGAATATTGATCGGATGATACTAGTAAGACCAGTTGATGATAATGTACCTATATTGATGGGAAAGACATCACGAATTATAATACAGATGTTCACACAAAGGCTCAAAATATAAGGATTCATTGGTGGGAACCCACAAGAAAAGAAAATACAAAAAAATAAGGTATCAAAATGCTTAAAGAAAAAGCAATGGTGGAAAAATTCAAGGGACACATCAGATATTGGTATAGATAGTGTCATCTAGGCATGGATTCCAAGAAAAATATGGAAAAGAGATCAAATTAAAATACTGATGCAACCTAGAATTTACCAGAAGTAACCCAAGAGTGTTGGCACATCACTCAGCCTAGACTAAGTGCTCACCCGAAGCGCGCAAAGGTACTAGGCCCCTCTTTAGGGTTGCTTGTGCAAGATGTTAGCAAGATGAAGAGTTGATGCATTTAGATCCATAAATAGTATAAACATTCTACATAGCATATTCCAGATCTAGATCTAAAGAGTAATGGATTTAAACAATATCCATAATGAATTCAACCATGCAAGAACTAGTTATGATCATGTTTAACACCTTGAATCAATCAATACACTCCATTATATTAAACACAGTAAATACATAGAAGCTTCTTACAATATTTAGTATCATAAAATTATGCACACATCAAATCTAGTAGCATAACTCCAAAATAGCTCACTACTCACTCTCTCTAATCTATGTAGATTACTACATATTTATAAGGGTGGGGACTTTCCCTTCACTGCTTACATAATTCCCAAAATAGGTCACATGCTAAAAATAGCCACGCGCCTTTACAATAATAGACACACATGCAAGTGTGATAATAATAGATCTCTTACTCGGTTAATCGGCAATAGTAATTTTATTATTAACTTGAAACCATAAAAAGTGTTTAGTAGATGCTTTTCCAAAAATATCATATGTGTGTTGTGCAAGTATTTATCAAGTTTGTGCACTTTGCACTCTATCTCCAAAATATATCGTAATCATGAAAATGGATAAGTCTCGATTTTGACCCTATCTTTCATGTGTGTTTCCCTCCTATCCTTCTATACCTTTCAATACGCCATGTTCCCATGTGAAAACATTTTGTGTTCCTTATGCTAAGTGGCATACTTTGTCTTCTCAACATTACCCCACACTAAACTATATTTTCACCCTGGACAATGGTTTCTTTTTATACTTCAAAGAATAAATAATGGTAATGAAATCAAATTAAATAATTATTGTACAAATAATGAACTTTCACCTATGACATTCTCTGTTTCAACTGGAATAATTAACTTTATATATTCTTCTTTGATTTCAGCCTCTAAGGTTTTCCAATCACTTAGCGTGGCTTTTACCTTTTCTAGGAATATCGATGTAATAGAATCTAACTCCTCTTGCAAAATCTCTTCCTTCTCATTCTGTAATACTATAATAGTGTTGGACATAGTTGTTACCCTTCCTTAAAGAATATTCATCTTCTGCATTATAAGATTTCCAATTTCATCCAGTCTTTATTTATAGGGGTATTAGGTTGCTGCAAGGGCCTCACAATTTTACTTTACTAGTGTCAATCATTATGCATGCCCCAATGTCTCATCTTTCATCACCTTCAGGACTTCATTGTCTTCTACCATTGTCTTGATTCGATAAATACTTCTAGAGATGCATAAATATTTAATGCCTAGGCTACTTTCTTGAGTTCTTCCTACAAATTATGGAGCAAGTCTTCATAAGATAAAATCTTTCTAACTACTAAGGAAATTTATCTCTCTGCTTCCTGTTTAGGGTCCTTTGGCACTGACATCTGAATCATTCCATCCTCAAGCACCAAATCAACTAAATTACACACATAATGCATAGCCAAAGGGAACCTTTTAAGTACCTTGGACTCCAAGTGTGGTCTTTCCTTTAGGACATGATCGCCGATCTCCTCTACCATGCTAATGAGAACCCCATTCTTCTTTTTCTCTAGGTCCTTCTCTCCTTTTAGACATGTTATTTTGGCATCTTTAGCTTTGATATCTTCTCTTAGCACTCTATTTACAAACTTATCTACATTCCATCGTGCCACCTCTGTAGATACCTTCACCAAGGCATTACTCACCTGTTCATCAGACATAATAGTGGGCTTGATAGTTATGTGTCTATTTTTCGGTGCCTTTCTCATTCTTCTTGACACACATGACTCTTCACATACATCAAAATCAGGCTCATCCATGTGAGTTTGCATGGACCATGAAAATTGTTTCCTCATGCACGCAGTAGCCATGTCTAGGTCCATCAACTCCCATATATACAACTCCTTAAGTCCTACTATATTATGGAATCATGCGTGGATAATTTTACTTATGTCCTCATCATAGCCCATGATCGGTGTAGCTTACTTCCCACTTTCTCTCTTTGTTCTTGGCCCCTTAAGAACTTAAGCGCCAAGGTTTGGAGTTGGATCTTATATGTTCTAAGAAGTATCTTGTTCTATTTCTCCTACCTCCTTTAATCTTTCTTCATCCTTAATTTATTTTTCCTTGGGTTACTCCCCATCCTCTAGTGGTATAGGAGTTCTGGGCATGCTCTCTCTAGAATCCTCCTCCTCATTCAGCTTTAACTTCCTCCTTTTCCTCTCACTTGTATCTATTTTAGGGAGATTTTTGGTGACCTCCTAAAAGACTAAGTAGTTCATGTGCCTTGTGTTATTGTTCTTCTGAACACCCTCTTGAAAAAAAACTCTCCTTGGAATACTTCCAAGTCCTCTTCTTCTTCTTGTACCTGAGGTGGGGTACTTGCATGCTTAGCCTCTACTCTATCCATGGGTTACCTCTGGCCCCTATGTTCTAAGCCTCCACTATCTTCATGCTCTTCTTCCTTGTCATCTACCTCTATAGGTTTTGTGGGCTTTGGAGCTGGTATGTTCTCCACTATATGTTTTCCCTTAGGTGGCCCTGAGAACATGAACTCATTCTCCACATATTTGTTATTCTCCATCTTGGGCTTAAGCTGAAGGTATATGAGCACTTTGCTCCAATGTCCCCAATTTCCAAGCTTATAGGATTCATGTTTATAACATCTGAAATGAGCCTCTCAACATAGGTAGTCTGGATTGGAAATAAATATGTCTTCTTGAGAGTGTGCTAGTCACAATCTACCTTGTCTGTAATAAAATTTAGGCGCGCACATCAATAAAATGGTGGAATAATGCTTGGAAGTAGTGTGATGTGAAGGCATATGGTAGTTTGCACCATGGGATCTAAGTCCCATCCCTCATAGAAAATTGTGTGATGTAGAAGTATTGGTACACCGCAAATTGTATTGCCTTACCCACCACTAATGGTAACTCCTTAGGAATGTGCCACTCCTCTTCAAATGCCACACGAACATGTCATACCACATATTTTAGCTCTATTTGAATGGCCCACTCATTAACCCTTCACATAAATATTTTTCAAACCTTTCTGTAAGGGATTTTTTCTCCATGGGATACTCCTAGATCTTGTCTTTTGGCCCATCGGGCACTCTAATCTCCATAAATACTAAAGAAAGTAAAATAGTGCCAAAACTGATTTTATCACCTGTGCATGCTTCCTCAATAATTTTCTCTACAATGTATCCTACTATGTTATAGATCACTCCTGTAACATTCTCCTCGCAATATGTAGCTACATTGTATTTAATTACGACCACATCTATTATTAATTCAACTTTGTTACCAAATGTGTTCTTTGCTTGTACCACTAGGTACTTATTCAATTTGTTAATGTCCATTACCCGTGGACCCTTTGTGTACCCCAACTCCTTCCTTGTATCCACGATTGTCATTTTATCAGTTAGGTCACTAGCCAGGTCTACCCCTGTGCCTTTTAATCCTTTCAGTTTTGCAACCAAGGCGATTGTGATTATGACCCTCCATTTGGAAAAATAGAAGAAGTCCTCATGGAATCTACTCATTAACCACTAGTATAATGGTTCATACTTTCCAAAATAAGGGATCTTGTACAACTGATAGACTCCAACCTTCTTTAACAACTTCTCCCAGTGTCATCCTATACTAACGTGTCCTTCGTTGTGCAATTATTGGTCTTCATGCTCAATAACACATCTAACTCCTTGTTATCCAATGTGTGGTGGTTGTAATCACTTATTTTACACTTACGGATGTGGGAATCCCATTCTTTCCCAACTATAACACCTTCTGGGTACTGCATCTCCAAAAAATTACTCTCGGGTGCAACTTCAACTTCTGCCTCCACTTTCTTCTTTCCTTTGGCTCCTCGGTAGGTACTTTCTTTGGTGCCATCTAAAAACCCCAAATTTATGTCCTTTGTAGTGCGCAAATGCTTCTCCTTCTATCCTCTATAGTGAGTAGGTCCAAACCCTAGCTTGAATCTATGTGCCCTAGTTGAAATCACATGCCCTATCTCTTTCGTAATGCTCTACTTCTCTAAAATCCTTCACAATTGGGGATGAAAGCTTCTTCTATGCACATATCTTCTCTCCACATTTGGTTTCACACTCTTTGTAACTCAATAATCATTTCTCAACTTGGTTTTACTTATCTCATTTTAATTCCTATGATTACAATGGTAAAAATGAACTCGAGTTGGTGCATTTGTTGTTCCTTCACCTACCAAAACTTCTCTCATGAATTGACCATTTTCACAATTTCTATGTGGTACATCTTCGCACCTTAGCTATAACCTTATAGCATGCCTTCCTACCTTCTAGATATAGAATTCTCTTCATACACGTCCATGCGCATGAGTACCTAGCCACTTGTTCCTTCTCCCGGGAGTCTCCACATCCATTGCCTACTTTGTGTTATATTGTTCCTTCATTTATCCTCATATATGGTTATCACTTAAAAGTAATCTCTCCTCTAATAACTCCTCTCTAAACTCAAATAGCACCTGTAATAGTTTATTCCTTGATTTGTACCCAGTTGTAAACATCCACCCCACACCAATGGTATGTGTAGTCCTTTATGCATAAAAATACTACAAATGGTAATTAGCTTCTGCGCACAAACATGCTTATTTATACAAAACACCAACTAAATTGACAAATAATAGTAATGAAGAAGGAAATACATTAAGGGAATACATAAAAGAAAACCTAATCTAAATGGAAACATTGCCTTATTACAAACACCAAGAAGACTTATTTATAGTAGGGCTTCAGCCTACTCCCATTGAAATAACTAGGTAACTGTATTCCATCAAGTACCTCTAACTGAAAAGCACTTGTTTCAAGTATGTGAGTGATAACATACAATCCTAACCAATGTAATTTAAGTTTTCCTAGATGGTGTAGAAACTTAGAATCATAAAGAAGCACCATTTGTCCAATCTCAAACTTTTTGTCCCTGATGTGCCGGTCATGCCATGCTTTCTGCCTGCTCTTTTCTTCCTTCTGACTCCAACATGTTATTTCTCATCGCTCATCTAGTTTGATCAAATTTTCAATTTTTTATTCTAATGCTTTCTCATCAGCTAGACCTCCATCATGTACAATACATAAAGAAGGCAACAAGCATTCTTTACAAAGAATTGCTTTTGTGCCAAAACTAATTAAAAGGGTGAGGCCTTGTTTAACAGCTTGTATAGTGTTCTATATGCCAAAATCATGGTAGAAACTTTTTCATCCCAATATTTACTTCCAATGTCACAAATTATTCTCAATGTATGGCTCAAAATCTTATTGAAAGCTTCAGCAGTCCCATTTTCCTGAGGATGATATGGTGTAGTTTTATGGTGTGCAATCATGAACTCATCTAATAGAATTCTAATTGTCTCATTCAAAACGTGTGTGCCCCTATCACTGGTGAAACTCAATGGGAATCCATACCTTCTAAGAACATTTTCCCATAAGAACATACTTGTTGTAGCTGTTGTACAATCCTTGGTAGATGTTATCAAAAATAAGCCCCTTGCTCATTTTTGGCTAAGTTCCTTTCATTCCTTCCTCCCTTGTGCCTTAGATGATTTTTTCTACTTTTCAAGAACTCAAAATTTTCTGGAAATGGATTCATTGGATAGATAATATTCTCGGCTTTCTAGAAAGGTAAATTTTTCCTTCTAACTCCTTGTATTTTTAAATTTATGGCTTGGTGGAGTTTTGGATGGAAATTTTCCCATGGGAAGTCTGGCGGTGAATCAGAATGCACCACGTTGGCAGTGGAAAGGCAGGGGTGGATTGAAATTTCAAAAAAATCACAAAGTATTGGTGGGGTGCACAAAGAAATTTTTGGCCCGAAGGCCCGCCAGCCAATAGGAAGTGGCCACATGTCTAGAGGCTCATCAAAGATCGTAACGGTGGGAGGAAGTTGGAAAAATTTCTAAAGTTGGTGCAAATGGAATATCTCGGCCCTAGGGGCCATGAATGAATCACAATGTACCACATGTCCTTGGGGAATTAGAAGGTGGAGGGGTGGAAGGAAATTTTCCTTTTGCCAAACTATGGAAAATAATGGAATGGAAGCCTGCCCGCGATGGCCCGCGCCAATCAGTAGTTGCCACGTGTCCATGTGGCGGTGAAAATCTTAAGGCGGGTCCACAAAGGGAAATTTGGAGTTCAGGCCCATGCCAATGACAACACGCCATGTGTCCCATTTAGGGAAGTGGTCAATAGTGATGGAAATTTGGAAGCATGCCCCGGAGGGCCAATCAGAAGACGACACATGGCATCGGAGCTTCGGGCCGGCAAAGAATTTTTGGAAAATTTTCCAAAGACCAAAAAGGCGTAAAATGGTAAGGGTAAGGCCCATGACCAATCAAAACCTACCACATGTCATTGGGCTGATGGAAGGTAGAGATTTTTAGGAAATTTTCCCAAAGTCAAAAAAGGGAAAATTTTAAACTTTCGGACCGCCAAAAACTCAATTTTGCCCTAATTTTGCCCTAGATCTTTAGAAGGGCATAACTTTTAATCCATAGCTTGGATTTTCACATTCTTAGTGTCATTGGAATTTTGGTCTAATTCTCTACACGATGGAGGGCTCAATTTTGTGTTTTGGTGGGGTTTGGAGAGAGAAAATAAAAAATGCCTCTAGCACATGAAAGAAAGCAGAACTGAGGTTTCAACCATCATTTTAAATTAAGTATGGCTTCCATTCTCTCCCAGCATGGAAAAAAACATTGGGGAATAAACCTTCAATTGTACCCATGCTGTTTTAATGTAATTTTTGGTGGTTGAAGCATCCTTTCACATTTTCCCATGTTTCTTCTTCCTAGCTCGCATTCTTCATTGTTAAAACCCAGATCTGGCTCATTTGTAAAAGGTTAGACATTTTTATGTTTTGCAGACTCCCTCTTTCACCTTAGAAAGTGATTTTGTGGAATATCATACCTCTTTCAGGACTACAACATGTTTTCTACCTCTCTGCTATTGTAATGCATGTATTTTTGATATTGGAAATGACAATGCAAGCTCTGTGAATGAGTTTCAGTCCTCTTCTTGTGTTGTTTGCTTCATTTCTGGTCTTTCATTACATTTTTATTAGTTTGTGCATGGTATTTGTTGCATTTCTGTGATCTGTGTCAATTTGTAGAAGTAAATGTTCACCACTCCTTTGGTGTATCACCTTGTTAGTATTAGTTTTATTTCTTTTGCATCCTCTACCTCCATCCCCTTGGAATTTAGAGTAGGATTTTGAGTTTAAACCTCTACAATTTTCAAGCAATACATCTGATAAGAGGAGTTGAGGAACTAGCCTCTAATCTGAGATTCTTTTCCCATTTTACAAGTCCCACACTTGTGGAAAATATTCAATGTTGTGCAATCACACTAGATGTCCATTATCAAACTAGAAATATGAGAAAACATCCAGGGGTGCTGCTGATTTGCACTAATAGTTTTGGCACACCCGATGGGACCTTAGAGGTCTTCATCTTCATTGCAAAAAATTTGATGTGCATTTTTTGCAAGTTTCTTGCTTAAAAAGAGCCTTGATATGCACATCTGGTGACTCCAAAGAGAAAAAATCAACTAGTTTTAGCAGTCCAAGTCTGAAGATTCATGAGAAGAATCAACACAAGGTCAAGAGCTAGAGAAGAAGGGTTGTCTGAGTATCTGTAGCTATCTCTTGGAAGAAGATAGAGAGGAAGAAGGATCCAAAGGTCTCCATCTCCACCAAACAAAACTCTATCAACTCCTCCACCTTATAGACCTTTCACTCAATCAACAAGGGTTCTTAGGAAAATCAGAATGGCACAACAAAACCCTTATGTCAACTTCACTGGTAGCAACCCACTTGCTCTCAATGCACAAAATCCAGTTCTAGTTGTAGCATTAAAGAACATTCCATACTTTACTGGAGAAAATCATACCACTCCTGGTGATCATGTCAAAGACATTGCTAATGTTTGTGCAATCCATGAGATTGTTGAGATGCAAATTGCTATCAAATTGTTGACATCTTCATTCAAAGGAAAGCATTGGAATGGTTTAGAAGCCTTGGAGCTGGTTCTATCCAAAATTGGAATCGATTACGCATAGCTCTCCATGAGTAGTTTGGAGAAAAGGGAGATAACTTGTCTCTTTTGTAACAACCGACAACCATCAAGAGAGCTCCCTATGAGAAGCTAATAGACTTCAACTTTAGATTTTAAAGGACTTGGGATAGAATTCCAGGTGGGTGTAAGGCCAACCAACGGATGAAGGTTTTTTCTATACTATCTCAAAGCTTTAAATTCTTATATTTCTATGCTAGTTTAATCCATGGGAGGTACAACTATACATGTAGCTTATAGCATTTCCATTAGAGCTGAAAATTGTCCGATTCTGCCGGTAAGCTAGCTCCTAGGCCTCGCATGACCTTGTATCAAACTTTAGAAAATCTAAGCACTAGTTAAGCACCTACTATAGCTCCTATCCCCACTCCTAGAAATCAGAGTTCAAATGAAACTTCTACTTCATCCTCTAGTGCCTCAAATGAACTTCAAGAAGTCATGAAACAATTGCAAAATTTAGGCAATGAGCTGGTTACACTTAAGAGGCAGCAAGCACAAAGTTTTAGACCTTCGTATTAGTCTCAAGCTCAGCCTAATAGGTAAAAATATCAGCCTAATAGGCCACCCAATCTAGCTTTAAATCAAAATCAAGCAAGGCCTCCTACTAATAGACCATTTCAGCCCTATAATCCCAATGTTTTATCTACCTCTAAAGCCTTAGTGCCAGTGTAAAATAATATAGCCCAAGAGTATGAATGGTGTTTCCCATGTAATGAACCTCATAACTAATTGATGTTATTCAATGGTGCCTTGAACCAAGCTTTGATGGTGAGAACAACTAGTGTAGAGAGTGAGGTGAATCGGGAAGCAAACCAACAACAAGGAACATCCCACCAAAATGCAGCTCCAAACGAGACTACACTTGTGAATTGGCAGGCTGAGGATTTTTGTGGTATGAACGAAGCAATGTCTCAGAGTGTATCAGCTAACACAAGGTCAAAAAGAGGAATATTGGTGAAGGGCATTCATTAACTCTAGGTGATCCACAACCTTCCATCACTCCACAAAGTGTCTTTGGTAAGTGAAATGCAGTTCCAAACATGCAAGTATAGCCCAAGCCCCTTCTAGACTAGCCCAAATGCTAGCTATTGTAGCCCATGTACAAGAAAATAATGTGTAGACTAAGGGGCAGCCAAGAGATGTTTCATCCCCATTTAGCATCATTGATCAGATGAAGAAGACAAATGTGAATATATCAATGTGGGAATCATTATCCATCCCAGGCCAAAGGGATCTTCTATAAGCTGCCATGAAGAATTGGTCAACTTCAAATCGGTAAGTACAAATGCAAGAGAAGGTACTTATAAATATTTCTCAACCTGAAGGGAATCATGGAGGACAACAAGGTAAAGTTGTGAAGCCCCCCATTCTATGTTTCATTGATCATTGGGGATAAATTAGTACACAATTGTATGATTGATTCTGGGGCAAGTAGTTCTATAATGCCTAAGCAAATAGCTGATTAGTTGGGTCTCCAATATGAAATCATATCCAAAGGAGTGGTGCAACTGGATGGGACAACAGTAACAACAGTGGGAGTAATTAAATATTTGAGCCTTACTTTGCATGCATGCCCCAATGTTACTATTTTACAAGATGTGTCAGTGATAGATTTGCCACCACTCTTTGCCCTATTTTTTCAAGGGATTTCACAGCTAAGATTAGAGGTTACTTATCTGCTGATTGGTCACACATGTTGTTTAGAACAAGATATGGAACTAAGGCCACAATTAGGTCTGAACCTATTGCAAAATTTCACATTGAGCCTCACACTCCAAGCCAAATCAATGCTAATTGTTCATCATTTGATCAAGAAGAGTATCCAAGCATAGATGAAGCTGACACCAAAGTTGGAAACATCCTAGATTTGAATCTTGATGAATGGGCAAGCAAGGTACATGCTTTTGATCCCTACAAAGAAATAAAATAATCTGAGCTAGGATTCTATTGCATAGATGAATAAAATCAGCCTATTCCTATCATCACCAAGCCGGACCATAAGGATGACAATGAGGTATGGCAGCTATTTTTTGATGGATCAAGAAGTAGACAAGGTGCATGCAAGGGAGCTATGTTTGTTTCACCCCAAGGCATCAAATATTATTTAGCTTTTAGATTTAAGTTTTCATGTTCTAACAACACTACCAAATATGAAGCTTTGATACAAGCATTTCATTAGTAAATCAAAAGAGGTATCGAGAAATTACAAGTCTTTGGCGGAGTGAACTGATTGTTAATCAAGTTAAAGGGCAGCATGCTGCCAAAAATGACTTTCTCAAATGTTATAAGAATAGGGTATGGGACCTCATTAAATATTTTGAAGGCTTTGGCATAAATTCCATCCCTAGGAAAGAAAACCAAGCTGTTGATAGGCTTGCGCAGTTGGGCAACCTTTGATGTTGTTAAAATTATCAAGGAAGACAAGGTGCATCCAAGCATTCATGTGGTTGTAAGGCCATCGATGCTAGATAATAATGTAAGTTGGCGAGATGTTTGAAAATGACCAATAAATCATCAATTTTTGTAAGAAGAAGCTGAGTTCTCGAGAAAAAAATCAAGAAAATTTGGAACAAAAGTATGGTGATCAAGTGGTGCAGCTGAGAACCAACAAATTGCCAAAAGGACTTGTCACCTTGGAGTCCATTTTTAATCCTAATGATCAATTTAGGAAGGAGAAAGAAAATATCCAAGTCAAGGGAGAAGATTCAATGCCCATCTTGGTTGGAGAGGGCAAGTCACTTCAAATTGGTAAAGTGACAACCAAGCAAGAAATTGTGATTTCATGCAACTTTGCCAAGAATTCCTAGACATATTTGCTTAGAGCTATGAAGAATTGAAGGGTTTCAATCCCAAGCTAGCTCAGCATACAATTGAATTGGATCCAAGTGATAAGCCCATCGGGAAAAACAAAGGTTAGACAATCCACACATGGAGCCTCTCATGAGGAGAGAATTGCATAAGTTAATAGAGGCAAGTATCATATTTCCCATCAAGCATTCTAGTTGGGTACTAAACTTAGTTCTAGTTAGAAAGAAGAGGGGAGAAATAAGATTGTGTGTAGACTTCAGAGATTTGAATAGAGCATCTCTCAAGGATCATTACCAACTTCCTTCTATGGAGTAGAATTTGCAAGTTGTTGCTGGCTCTGAAAGGTTTTCATTGCTAGATGGTTATTCAGGGTATAATCAGATCATGGTAAAGGAGGATGATCAATTCAAGACTGCCTTCACCACCAAATGGGGAACTTATGTATATAGAAAAATGCCATTTGGGCTGTCCAACGCTAGAGCTACCTTCCAAAGGGAAATGGATATGGCATTCAAGGGATTGATCAACAAGATAGTGCTGGTATACTTAGATGATATCACTATTTTTCCTAAAAGTACAGTAGATCATCCCTTTCATTTAAGACAAGTGTTCCAAAGATGTAGAAGATTTGGGGTATCCTTGAACCCCAAGAAATGTATTTTTCTATCTCATGAAGGAAATCTCCTTGGCCACATTATTTCCAAAGAAGGATTAGCAATTGATCCAGAGAGGGTTGAAGCCATAAAAGCACTGCCATTACCAAGTCATAAGAAATACCTCCAAAGTTTCTTAGGAAGGATCAATTTTTTTGGAGTTTTTTTGCAGATTTTACAACCCTTGTCAAGCCAATAACCATGATGTTGAAGAAAAAATGGCTTTAAAATGGATAGCTGAAGGTAAGGAAAGTTTTGAGGCAATCAAGGAGGCTATCTCACAAGCTCCAACTCTCATTAACTTGGATTTCTCCAAGGATTTCATCATGTATGCATTTGGAGGTGATAATACAATCTCTGTAATTTTAGTACAAGGTAGAACAAAGAAAATGTAGAGCAGCCAATTGCCTTCTTCAGCCAAAGCCTAGAGGACTATGAGGTGAGGTGTTCCTTTATTGAGAAGCAAGTTCTTGCAGTGATTAGGAGCTTGAAGAAATTTAAGCATCTAGTTTCAAACAATAAGGTTGAACTGCTTGTTTCTCATGTGGGAGTAAAATACTTCCTCCTCAACAAATATTTGAATGAAAAATGTGTAGGGTGGATTACTCGTGTCATGGAGTATGAATTTGAGATCAAAGTCAACAAGTTGGTCCAAGGAAAGGGGTAATGTGAGAAGTTGGTCTTGAGCACATCAATGGAATCATGCGATGGGAAAGATGTTGTTTCGATGATACAAGACAACAAAGAATAAAGAAAAATTCAAGAAGAGAATGATGGTGTCCTCACTCCTTGTTGGACCCAAGACATAATGCACTTCCTACACACAGGCCTATGCCCTCTAGAGATGAACAAAACCAAGAGAAGACACTTCAGATTGCAAGTTGTCCCATATGCACTTGTTGATGGTGTTTTGTTCAAGAAAGATGTAAATGGAGTGCTGCTGAGATGTATTGAGAAAAGCCAAATTAATAGAACAATGGAATAGTTCCATGGTGAGACATTTGGAGGTCATTTTTCCCCTAGAGTGATAGCCCTCAAGATCATGAAGGCTGGCTATTATTGGCCCAAGGTATTTAGTGATTGTTATGCATGGATCAAGAGGTGTAAGAATTGTGCATTCTTCATAGGCAAGGAGAGGTTAGCATCCCTTCCATTGCACCCAATTTCAATCAACCAGCCATTCAGAGAGGTTTAGACTTCATTGGAGTCATTAACCCAAACTCAAGCCAAGGACACAAGTGGGTCCTAACAGCCACATATTACTTCACCAAATGGACTGAGGAAGTGGCACTTAAGGAAGAAAATTAATCTAGCATTGTAGACTTCTACGAAGGGATAGTAACCAGATTTGGTATACCTACCACTATAATATCAGATAATGCCTTGGCATTCATAGGATCAAAGGTGACTGAATGGGTTGTCAAAAATGGGATTTATCTTAGCACTTCATCAAATTATTACCCTCAAGGTAATGGCCAAGATGAGTCTACCAATAAGAAATTGTTAAGGATCATCAAGAGGACTCTTGATGAAAATCAGAGGACTTGGCATACCAAATTGAAATCAGCCTTGTGGGTTGATAGGATAACTCCCAAAAGATCCACAGGTAATTCTCCATTCATACTTGTTTATGGAAGAGAGATAATTTTTCCCATGTCACTTGAGTTGCCAACATTGGAACTCATGAAGAAATTGGATTTGTTGGAGTTTGAACCCATGGAGGTTAGATATGTAGAATTGATGGAGCTCCAAGAAATTAGAGAACATGCAGCCCAAGCAATGGAGAAGGACCAAGCCTTGATCAAGAAGACCTTTGATAGGAAAGATAAGGCTAGAGCCTTCCAAGTTGGGGATCTAGTATTGAAATGCGATGTAGACTAGGGAAAAGCCGGAAGGAATTCAAAGTTTGATGCCATTTGGAGTGGCCCCTACATGGTCACAAAGTGTAAGAACAACAATGCCTTCCAATTGTCTACATTGGATGGTGAAGAACTACAAATTCCAGTTAATGGAATCCATCTTAAGCATTGCTACTAGAAGGGAAGTCTCCACCTTGTACATATTAGCTTATATTTTCATTCCTACAAGTGCTTATGCACATTTTTTGTTATAGCTTAGTTTTCCACTTCCTTAAGTGCTTTGGCACAAGCTTGCTCTCCCGTAAAATGCATTTTTACAGGCCATGTTCTAAACTAGATGATGTTCTACTCTCACACTCTTCCTCCTTATAATTTTCTAATCAGTTGGGGGTACTAAGTAGAAAATTTGATGACTCCATGCCCAATGGATTGCTTTAGAAAAGCGGTAACTTCATCTAGCAAAGGATGACCCTTATGAGTCGCCAAAATTGTTATCCAAAATAAGCCCCTTTCTCATTTTTGGCTAACTTCCTTTCATTCCTTCCTCCCTTGTGCCTCAGATGAATTTTTCTACTTTTTAGGCACTCAAATTTTTTTGAAATGGCTTCATTGGATAGAGAATCTTCTCAACTTTCTAGAAAGGTAAAGTTTTCCTTCTAACTCCTTGTATTTTTCAAGTTATGGCTTGATGGAGTTTTGGAGGGAAATTTTCCCATGGGAAGTCCACCGGCAAATCAGAATGTGCCACGTCAGTAGCGGAAAGGTAGGGGGTGGATTGAAATTTGAAAAAATCACCAAGTATTGGCGGGGCACACAAAGAAATTTTTTGGCCCGAAGGCCCGCCAGCCAATAGGAAGTAGCCACGTGTCCAGAGGCCCGTCGGAGATCGGAGCGGCGGGAGGAAGTTCGAAAAATTTCCAAAGTTGGCGCAAATGGAATATCTCAGCCCGAAGGCATGCCAAAAAATCATAATGTGCCACGTGTCCTCGGGGCGTTAGAAGGTAGAGGGGTAGAAGGAAACTTTCCTTTTCACCAAACTATGGAAAATAATGGAATGGAAGCCCACCCACAATGATAGCGTGCGATCGGCCGCTGCCATGTGTCCATGTGGCCGACAAAAATCTTAAGGCGAGTCCGCAAAGGGAAATTTGAATTTCAAGCCCATACCAATGACAACATGCCACATGTCCCATTCAGGAAAGCAGTCGGCAGCCATGGAAAATTTGGAAGCATGCCCCGAAGGGCCAGTCAGAAGAAGACACGTGGCATTGGAGCTTCGGCAACGGAGAATTTTGGAAAATTTTCCAAAAACCAAAAAGGTGTAAAATGGTAAGGGGAAGGCCCGTGACCAATCAAAACTTGCCACATGTCATCAAGCTAGTGGAAGGTGGAGATTTTTGGGGAAATTTTGCCAAAGTCAAAAAGAGGGAAAATTTTAAACTTTCAGCCTGCCAAAACTCAATTTTTCCCTAAATCTTCAGAAGGGCATAACTTTTGATCCAGAGCTCAGATTTTCACGTTCTTAGTGTAATTGGAAAGCTAGTGAAATTTTTTACATGATGAAGGGATAAATTTTGTGTTTTGGTCTAGTTTGGAGAGAGCAAATAAAAAGTGCCTCCGCATAGGAAAGAAATAAGAACTAACATTTCAACCACCATTTTAAATGAAGTATGGCTTCCATTCTCTCCCAACATGGCCAAAAACATTGGGGAATGAACCTTCAAGGGTACCCATACTATTTTAATGCAATTTGGTCAGTGGTTGAAGCATCCTTTCACATTTTCCCATGTTTCTTCTTCTTGGCTCACATTTTTCATTGTTAAAAGCCAAATTTGGCTCATTTGTAAAGGGTTGGACATTTTTATGTTTTGCAGACTCCCTCTTTCACCTTGGAAAGTGATTTTCTGGAATATCAGACCTCTTCTAAGAATGCAACATGTTTTCTACCTCTCTACTGTTGTAATGCATGCATTTTTGATATTGGAAATGACAATGCAAGCTTTGTGAATGAGTTTCAGTCCTCTTCTTGTGTTGTTTGCTTCATTTCTACTCTTTCATTACATTTTTTATCAGTTTTTGCATGGCATTTGTTGCATTTCTGTGATATGTGTCAATTTGTAGAAGTAGATGTTCACCACTCCTTTGGTGTATTACCTTGTTAGTATTATTTTTATTTCTTTTGAATCCTCTACCTCTGTCCCCTTGGAATTTAGAGTAGGATTTTGAGTTTAAACCTCTACAATTTTCAAGCAATACATCTTATCAGAGGAGTTGAGGAACCAGCCTCTAATCTGGAGCTTCTTTTCCCATTTTACAAGTCCCACACTTGGGGAAAAGATTCAATGTTAGACAATCACACTGGATGTCCATTATCAAAATAAAAATCTGAGAAAACATCCAGGGGTGTTGCTGATTTGTGCTAACAGTAAGTTTTGATTCTTCCCACCTTGTAAGATAATTTATGCAAGTGATGATGTTGTGTGATCCATTCCTATGCACGAATGGAAAAATAGGACCCACAAAGTCTATAGCCCATTTTTCAAATGGTTCTGCACTAGGAATAGGTGTTAAAGGCATTTCATCTCTTTTACCTAGTTTTCGAAGGTGCTAACAGTGATCACACGCCTTGCAATATGCCTTACAATCCTTATATAGGGTCTCCCACCATAATCAAATGAGTAGAATTTTTACGTAGTGGCATCACCTACATAGTACACACCGGAATACCACCTTGAGCCTCTTCCATGTTATCTCATGTGTTCATTCTCCAATACACATCGGTGAAGTACTTCATCTCGGCATAACTTTTATAGGTCACCGCCAATCAACATAAATGGTTCTATGTGAATGGAAAGTTGTTTCTTCTCTAAGTATTTCATTCCGTCTGGTGCCATACCTATACGTATAAAGATAAAAGTGTCCTCTAATTGTGATGGAGTGCATTGTAACATGAATAACTATACATCAGCCATGGTATCTTTAATTGTTTATGTGTCTTCTCGACCCTATTCTAGATAAATCACACGGTCTAGAATTACCCTTCCCTAGTTTTACCATAATAGTAAAATAAAAGTCTTGGAATAAGAGTACACATTGACATATGCACCCCCGTAAAACGGGCTTATTTACCAAATACTTTAATGCCATGTGATCGATATAGAATACAAATAGTGTTGCTTTAGCAGTACTTCGTAATCTTACGTAGTACATAAATCATTGACAAAGCTTCACACTTTGTAGTTGTATAATTCTACTCTGCATGAGTCAAATTTCTACTAGAAAAATAGATAGGATGATCTATAATACCTTCTCTAGGATGAGCTAACACCATGCCAATTTTTTTGCTAGAAACATCCACATGTACATGAAATGTTTGGTCCCATGAGGGAAAGCACAGAATAGGCGTTGTAGTAAGTTTCTCCTTCAATGTCTCGAATGTGCGCTACTGTGGTTCCCCCAATATAATTTCCCTTTTCCTTTTAGTAACTCTTCCAAGGGTGTCGCAACCATAGCATACCCTTTAATAAATTTTATATAATGCCAAATGTGACCCAAAATATATGCACACTTCACTCTTCCCGGTAGGTTCTTTTAGGCCGAAAATAACTACAACTTTAGCTGGATCTACCAAAAAACCTTCCTTACAAATAATATGCCCTAACAGAGTGCCCAAAGGTGTATAAAAACAAACTTTTTGATGTTAATATAGATGCTTAATTATCTACATATTTCAAACATTAAGCAAAATTGACACAATGATCCTTGACAAGACCATATACCATCCAATCATCCAAGTAAACTTGCAAGAAAAGATGAATAAAATATTGGAATGCTTGAACAACTATTCACGAAAATATAATCATCATCACAAGATATGCAAAACTTCCCCATTCAGTGGTGAAAGTAGTCTTTTCCTTATCTTCCTATGCAATCCTAACTTGATGATACCCATTTAATCCATCTCAGTAAAGGAATAGATATTTTGCCCTCTGAATGCCTTATAATATTTCCTCTGTGAATGGCATAGGAAAAGGATCAGTCACACATGCAGCATTTAGACCCATGTAGTCCACATAGATCCTAATCGACCATATTTCATGATATTGATCACCATTGGGATAACCCATTCTGAATCGTCCAGGGGCTTGGTGATTCCAGGACTTTAACATTTTTTCAATTTCTTCCTTGACTTTTTCATGCAAGTTGTGGTTCATCCTTTAGGGTCTCTTCCTAACTTAGGACATGCACCTTCCTTAAGATTTATTTTCATTTATCCAAATGATGAATTCTCTCCTTTCAATTCATGGTAGGCCCTAGGAAATAAATCCTAAAAATCATGGAGTAACTTAACTATTTTTTCTACTTTAGATTCAAACCAATAATCTCCAATTATTTCCTATTTAGGCTTAGCATCCAAACCAATATTTACTTTCTTGGTCCTCATCGGTTCATGATAGGCACATATGTTGTTACTCTCGGTGTCTAAGACCTCCCATGCACTGTTGAATGGTATATATCTAGTTCTTATACTTATTCATCATCCATTATGTAGACCATATTCCCTTTTTCTTTCTCAAATCAAACATGCATAAGTAGTGTGGCATCTGTCTCTCTGTTTCTGCAAAGAAAAACACACTCCTAAGTCATTTCCATAAAATAACTTATGGATGATTTATTTTTCCTTTGCATTGTCTCCCATAGTTAACTACTTTATAACCATTAATTCCTCTTCTAATGGAGAGTTAGTAGATAAGTATTCAAAATTTTGGACCATACCTATAATCAAATCCTCGCCAATTTCTAGTTTCTCTATGTATCTTTGCATATACACACCAAACATGTGCACAACCTTGTAAAGTGGAATAAAGTTCTTACAACCATAGTAAAGGCAAGTAAGTCTTCCTACCCCTCTATTAAAATCCTCTCACACTATTTTATGTGGTTCTGAATAGGTTGATTGCCATGATAAATGCATATTCGAGTTGGTGCATTACTCTTGGAAAACTGAGTTGTAAGAGAAATCCTGACTTCATTCCATTCTACAAGGTTATCACTATGAACCACCCACCAGCACATTACTTTCCCATGTAGGTTATATGGTAGCATACTTCTTCTCTCCAACTTATCTATCCACTTTGGTCCTCCATGGCACATAGGAATACCACAAGTTCCTCTTCCCAAAGTGTACCAAATTTCGGGTTGTTACATATTCTCCCGATGTAATGAAGTTTACTATTCCACACAAATATGCTCCTTACTTCGTGCCCTACCAACTTATAAGTACCATGATCCCAATTACCATAAGAAATACTTGTAGTATCCTTAATAGACTGTGTATCTTCCCACTAAAGGATTCCTTCTTTAGATGGATCGATCACTTATGGGTCCCAGATGGCGCGTACATAAATCCTATTCAGATCTTCCTCACTCAAAGGCTCAACATAGGGTGCAGATTTTCCATCTGTTAAAGGGATAATAAATCTTTCCTCCTTGTTTTCAAAACTGATATATCCCTTGTTGAACTGAAGATCAACATTATTTGCATAACACCAAGGGCGTCCAAGTAGAGCTAGGAAACGCCCTTCTGCAAGTGCTAAAACCTCAAAATCTCTAGTGAACTTAGCCCCCTGTATAGTAATGGATGCATCTTTTAAAACTCTGATAGGAGTGGCCTTAGTTCAATTAGCCATAAATAATACATTAGAAGATGGCTGCAATGTAGGTCTCCCCATCTATACCCATGCATCTAAAGTAAGCACATTGACTTCCACATGTGTATCAATCAATTTATTTCTCAAACTCCATCCATCCACAATAGCATTCAGAGTGATTTCCTTGTCATAGTCTAAGCTATGGGGGAATATTTTCATGCAGGATCTATCACCCATTCTAAGTATTAGTGCACGAGTGTTTCCTTGACCAAATCCCTAGTAATGGAATAATATTCACCTAGTGTAGCATTCTGCATACCTCCTTCAAGTCATCAATATTAGATTGTACCATCTCTTTTGATTTAATTTTTCCATCTTCCATGATTGCTCCTTTAAACATTGTATTTCACCCTAAAGATTTCGAGTACCTCCATAGTTTCCTCGATAAAATTCCTTCTTATGGGTAGGATCTGGGTACCGAGCATGTGTAACCTCCTCCTTAGTGATGGTAATATTTTGTTGTAACATCTCTATGGCATGCACCACTTCAGTGCATGTAGTAATATTTACATGTAATACTTTAGCTTCTGGTGTCAACTTTGACATCCACTGATTTTCCATAGTGCATTGTATCCTAACCATCCCTGCGCCTTTTTTATTGTTTATGCTTCTTTCTAAGATACTCATATAAGTCTAGGAATTCCTCATAACTATGATTATTTACACTTTGAAAGAACATGTAATATTCTCGAGGGCATTCATGCCTAAATTTTTTAGGTTATCTTCATGTAAAACATGTTCCGTGAGAAAACTCTCCTCGTCCACCACCATGGCCTCAGCCTCCATATCTTCCATGGTATCCTCTACCTCTACCATGAGCTCATTCATAAATTCCTTCATTCCAATCATAGCGCACTTGATTATGATCTTGATGCTCACCCTTTCCTTTAGAGTTATCTGATACTCCCATCTATCATACACCAATATCTATAGCATCATGGATCTAACCAATCAGTTGGTAGTCTTCTATATCATGATTCGTGGACCTATAAATTTTACAATAGCAAGAGACATTCTTTCTTATTGCACATTGCAATAGTGGGTAGTGGCTGACATCATGGTTCAAATGACATATCTCATAGTCCAACAATAATGAATGCACTGATCTGTGAGGACAAATATCCTTGGTGTGCCCTTCTACTTCACAATTTGTACACCAAATCCACATGTGGGTCTCATGTCCTGAGTTTGTTGATAGTTTCTCTAACTACTTTTCAATAGCTACAATTTATTCTTCCAAGAATGGGCTCACCCCATTGTCTATGATCCCAACTACCTCAAAGACGTAAAGTTTCATCAAGGGTCCACGGATCATTGTATGTCTTATGTGACAATGCCATTATAAAAGCTGTAATAATACCTCCAATGAACCACTATGCATGTTGGCTTACATGAATATCATAAGAAATATTAGATAACATAGTCTTGAAATGGGCATCATATTCCCTAAAACTCTTAGTAATGCCTTTTTAATATCCTTAAGTGTTTTTATACTTTTCTTCTTAAACTCGGGGATGTGAAAATCTTTAAGGAAAGAATATTTTAACGCTACATAGTCTACGGAAGTGTGATCAAGGTCAAAAAATTTATACCAGCTATGTGCGCGTCCTTGTAACATAGTGGAAAATTGGATTTCCCTGTGCTTAAAAGTCATGATCCCTTTCACATGCCATAGTATCTCACACATGTGCAGTTGTTCAATAGAATTCTCTATACCCCTATACTCTAGAAGACAAAGAGAAATCTCCACGTAAATATTCTAGGGTTGATGCGGACCTTGCCCACCTAATCCAGAACTTCTTGTGTTACCTTTACCTCTAGAACCACAAGATCCACTGGAACTAGAACCACCTATACCTCCTGATCCTCCACATGTAGCTGAAAGTTGACCAGAATATGTACTTCCTTGTGTCCTAATAGTAGTATTGTACTGAAATCCTATAGTCTACATGGTGGTACTACTCCCAGACATGAGCCCCAAATTTTACGTGCTCAATTTTATGCAGATGATGCATTTACATAGGTACCTCAAAACAACAATGAATACATTTGACTTTCTATCGATGTACTTGTTATGTGACTTACTCCTACTCTCCCACTGCCTAAATTAGCTTGCTGACTACTTGTTGTACTAGTTACTAGAAAACCAAGCGCAAGCATGAGGTTTCAGTAGATTCGGATGTATGCACCGTGGCCTAGGTCCTCTCTACTAGCGTGCTTCCATGTGAGGCCGAGGGGGTTCCTTGTCATGTTTTCCCAAATGAGGTAGTTCTTGATTCTCCGGCTCCATGCCTTCGAATGAGTTCCAAATCCTTTCGCAAGCCATCACTCTCCTCATCGTCATCTTCTCTACAATGTCAAGTTACTTCTCTATCTCCCTCTTGTGCGCCTCATTATATGTAAGCCATCTTTATCCTCTCTGCCTCTATGCCACTATGTCCACCATCTTTCACCAAACCTACTCTTGATCTTACGCATGCATGGTGGGGTGTAGTTAGCCATAGGTTTTCTTCCAAGTTCGAGTTACCATCAAGATCTTGATCGCGGTGGAATGCCTTGCAGTAAGCTCCCACGGTGAGTGCACCAAGTTGGGGGCCAAAAGGGGGTCTTAAGTGGATGGATTCTTCTAAAAAATAAAACAACTTCAACTTGTATGAGTTTTATGAAATAGTTACACTCAAAATTGGAAGATGTTGTAGAAATATGAATCATAGCATTTTGAGTCGAGTTTCTAAGCTACTAAATTTTATTGAAAATAGATAAATTTATTTTGTTCAAACAACTAAAATACCAAAAGGTGCTCCTATTTTTGTTATAAAACACAATAGAGTGACTTTCATGCCCCCCACCATTTTTTGAGCACCATTGAGTATTTTTGAAAACCCTTTGGTAGAAAGATAGCTAGGAGCATATAGTTTGTGTTAGATTTTTTTAAAGAATTTTTTAACGAGTATTTTTTTATTTATGATTTTTATAGTACATAAATTTTATGTTTTGAAAAATAATGGAAATCGACCGCCCCCTAACTAGCGCCTCAAAAATATTGAAAATTAGATTTTGTTTTTTTGAGTATGTATAGAATTATGCCTAGTTTGTGCTAGTATAATTTTTTTCCAATTTTGATGACCCAAAAAAAGATACATGATAAAAGATAGACATATTTAAACTTCAAAAAATATCTATAAAAGGCATAGTTAGAAAATAAATAATATGGAAACCTTATATTAGTCGGAAAATTGAAAAATTATATTTTTAGAAAGTAGAAACTCTGCTCTATGTCATGATATAATTTTTGTAAATGGATCAATTGTTTTATTTTGATTTATCATAGAGGAAGTGTCATTTTTACATTTTCCTGCAAAAACATATTTTTTGTTTTGTTTGTGCAGTCCATGCATCTCGGGGTAGAGGACCCAAACCGGATCCTAAGCCGTGAGGCATGTGCTAGAAAAGGTAAAAATCATAACGCGTACACGTTATGCTTTGTTTATATATTATGTCCCATAATGTCCCTTTCATCTCTTCCATGGGAATTCTACATACGTTATGTTTGGTCTGTAATTTTCTGTACATTCTTGCATGAGGTTTTAGTATTTAATTTTTTCCCCTGCCCCACTAGTTGATTTTTTTCTAATAATCGGTGATAAAAGTCGAGCTAAGGACAAGAGAAAAGTCAATAACAAGAAACCAGAGAAATTGGAAGAGATGAAAATAAAGAAATTTAAGAGAATACAAAATCTTCATGCAGGGGTAAGGTACATCTCGCTATATCAAATGTAGATAATGTATTAGAAAATGGGGATGGAATCCATAATGAAAATCTAGAGAATAATTATTTTGCAATGAATAATTATTTTACAATGAATAATAATTTTGAAATGAATAATGATATTGAATTGAATGATAATGTTGGTATGGATGAATAAATTGATATGAATCCAATTGTTGAACCCTTACCTAAGAATCCAAATGTTAACCCTAAAATTTGTATGAAAACACTTGAATGAAGAAAGTAACCTTGTAAACGAATCTTCACCTCTAAGAACACCTCCTTCCATTTTGTGAAGAAAACCAATTCACTTAATTGAAATTGATGAAAACATTATAAAACCAATGCCTAACAAAATGTCTGAAAGAAATGCGAGAAGAAAAGCTAGTGGAATTTGGGATAATTACTTTGAGAATTTAAATGACACATAAATATGTCAATTATTTGTTACATTGATGAAATTAATTAAGATGAGACATATAATGAAGACCCTGGGGTAAAGAACATCTAATTTTGTTGATCAAAATGCGTCAATTGTTGAAAACATACATAAAGTATACCAAATTGTAGGTAAAAAAGACACACCAAATATAGTCATGCTACACGGTGTGCACTTACTAATTGTATAGTAAGTGATAAAATAGTTAATAAACACTTGATTAGAAAAACAAGTAGTGCTTTGAAGCTAAACAAAAAAACACTAATGAAAGCAATAGAGAGACGTAAACGTCTTGAGTCATTCAATAACATTGACTATTGGGATTTCTCTAGCATACTTCTATGAAAATACAAGAATACATCGGATAACAAGAATTAATTGTAAAATTTTGGAATGAGAACACAAGGGTGTCACCAAATATAAGAGATATAGTAAAAATAAGAATAGGTTCCCGTCATCGTGAATCGTGTGCAAATAATTTCTTAGATATGACTCAAACACAATTTTTCCTTAATTTTAAGAATGAAAATACAAAAATTAACATTAGCCAAAGATTACTTGAAATGGGAAAACCCCTTTATGTGAAAATCAATCACTCACGTACCACTTGTTGTTGTAGGCATCATGTTGAATTTTCAATGCATTATGATGTTTTTTATCAAATACGTCATGTTTTTCATACTTGACATCATGTTGTAGGAGTGTGGATTAAATTTCCCACCAAAATATTCAAGGGAATTTATTCCAACAATATTTTGTGAAAAATCAACTAGACAATTTTTTTTATAACAAAGCATGTTTGGATGGAACATGCAATGTATGTAGTGACTTGCCAAATCTGAAAAGTTGTATCCATGAGGAGACTACAGATTCAATAGGAAAAGAATTGGTTGATTTCATAAAATATAAACCAGTGGCATATCAATTAAAATATGGAAAAGAATCTAAAAGGTGTGAGCTTGTTACAAAATAATAACTTTGTATCGAATATATGGTCAAATTCAAAGAAAATTTTTATGAGTATGCAAGGCACACACATAGAGCTCGATCGTTGGATGAAAAATTCAAGTTAATAAAGAACACATTCTCATTTGGTACTATTGTTTCATTATTTGAGTTAGTATAGAATTACACATTCCATCCACAAATGGAGGTTCAATCTCAATATTATAACTCAAAGGTGCAGTTGCTATTTTCGTGCATATAACATTCATGCACTCTCCAAAAAGCACCGAGAAAGATCAAAAATATTAAGAGAGTATCACTTCTACATCGGTGATGATCGGACACATTCTACAAAATATGTACAAAGGTGTTTATAGGTGTTTTATGCGAACTTGAATTAGAGGAACATTAGTTTCGATCAACATTACATTTGGTCCGACAAATGTACATCATAATTCCGAATGCATGGGTGTTTTATTGGCTAATAAGGATGCATAAAGAAAAAATGTACAACATATCTAGATTTTTACCGAGGCGGGGCATGAAAAAGGATAACATGATGGTGCAGAGCATGTGTGAAAAGAGCACTTACAAGAGAAGATTTAAAGTTCAAGGATGGTGCTAAATTTATAGATGCAAAAAACATTGTTGATTGGTGTGTCAAGAATATGGGCCATGAATCTCAAGAGAGATCAACAATTCATAGATATTTTTGGTTGATAGAGGAACAACATCTGGCAAACTTTGAATATTGTATGACAGTTGTAGGATCAAGTGATATGCACTCATTCTATAGTTTAGATGCAAATGCTTGGACTATTTATACTAGGTGCATGACATGTTTTTGTATATCATGCATTGATTTTTCATGGAATGAATGTGAGTCACAACATTGGGTGGATGAATGGACCCTTAGACCTCTAATTCCACTTGACATACATCAATTTCCATGAGCATTACAGCTTGTAGGGTCTTTAGATCAAATGACAACATCACTTGACTTTGACCAAGTCTCTGATTTAGTGCAACAAGGTGTATACATATATGTACATGCCATGTTTTAGATTTATAAATTATTAAATGGTCAACTCTTAACGCTCCTAAATTTGACTTATACTTTTAATTTTTGATGTAGGGCACACTTTTGCAGTTATTGCGATGGAATTTAACAAAGAGGGAACATAATAATTCTTCTCTCGTTGTGTAGAGGGGGAAAATATTGACTTCCACAGTCATTGATGGTGAAGACCTTGAGTATCCCACTAGGTCAGTGGTAGTCACTGGAACTTGGCTTTGATGATATCCTATCAAAAAATCAAACATTTGGTTGTTTGAAGACTATGAAGTACATCGAAAGATACTTCACTATTCACATTTGGTCCTTGCAAAAAATATTAAATTGATCAAATATTGAGGTTGGCCATTAAACAAGAATTTGTGGAAGGTTCGTGAATCAAATCATGAAGCAATTATTACTACTGTCAAGAGTAGAGTTGATCCTTGCAGTTCATTGGATTAAATTTTCAAAGGTATGTTCTTCATGAATTTAATTTGAATATTTACTTAAATGATTTTGTTTAAATTATGTATGATTTAAAATTCTATTTAATTGCTTACTAACATGTTTATGTAGGTTAGTGGTGCCAAAAAATATTCCACCTTCACGTGGTTGGCACTATCATTAGATAATTTATTATTCTCGAGGCCAAGTGAAGCTAAGAGAAATTAAATATTAGAAAGGAACAAAAATAGAAATTATCATTTCACCACATATATTGTAAAATTATCTTATTAAAATTATCACTTCACCACCTATATTATTTATGTGATTGGCAATGGAAAACCTTACACTAACTCAAACTACACTATTTAGGTGGGGTGGGAGAAAAAGGAGAGCCTGCAAACTTTTTCGATTCTTTTGTCATCTTCTGCAATCTTGTTATCCTCAATGATTTTGCCACAGGATGCAACTATGTAGACTATGAACTTAGTTTTGTTGGGGAGACCACCAATGTTCCAACTATTTATTTTGAAAGAATGAAAATATTCAATCAAATAGAGAATGAAGAGCCTAAATTTTTTTGGATATTACAAAAGGTTTTTGTGCCCAAAAATAAGTTGAAGGCCATATAAATTTTTAGTCTTCAAATTTAGATGACAATGAACATTGTGAAGAAAAAAATTAGGTGAAGATGTCACTATGATTCAAGAAGAAACTCCTCTTGAAATTCATAAAGATTCAATTATGATTACCCAAAACATCTAGAAGAACTTAAAGAGAAGATAATAGCGAGAAAGGAAAATGGGAAGCGTCGAAGGATCACAACTTAACTAGAGTGGAAGATCTATGTGATGTTGTCGATAGAATCATGGATAATCTTAAGGACAACATGCCAAGTTGATTATTTTTATTAATCCCAGCTGCTTCAACTTCACAAATCAAACCAGGCAGTTCCAAAAGTAGCAAACTGGCAAGAAAAATTGCAATGAAGTATTGATAATTGAGCCTGAAACTTGTTTAGAATTGTACTTTATTTTTTGATTGAGCATTCACCCATAGTTTCTTTTTTGAAGGAAGAAATTCATTTGATATGTGAGAAATAGAATGTTGATTTAGTCTATTACTCTAACCAACGAGTAAATACAGTAGTCACTACCATTGTGATATCCAATGAGTGGTCTCCTAAATAGATGATGTTAGTTCCACTTATTTTATATGCAGTGGTTAAGGAATTGTAAGGCAGTAAACATGCCATCTCCAGAGAGGTTCTTTTGGTTTATCCGTTTTGCGCTTAAATATATATATATTGGTTTTTTGAAGAGAGGGCTAGTGTTTTTTAACACAATGTAGATGACAACATCAAAATTTCATTAGCTGAAATTTTATGCAGAGAAGCCTAATGTTTTTGCATACCATGTATATGGCCAAGTCAAAAATCCTGCCAAGTTTTGCATTGGATCTTTATCAGAGGAATGATTTACTTTTCATACAGGCGGGAAAACGGAATCAACTCGATAGTGGTAAATTTTACATGCAACATTTGCATCACAAATATGAATATCAAACTCCACAAGATTCATGTTGCCACAGGGCCAACACCTGTTAATCAATCTACTCTGACTATTTAGGTTAGATTTTTGTAGTCATTCAATGAAAGTTGTTACAAATATGAACAACATGAGTAGTTGAGACTGTATAAATTATAGATTTATCTTGATATTTGTGGTAGAAATGGGATATGAAAATAAATACTCCTTTATCATTAAATTAAATGCATAAACACACATCAAGGATCACAAACTGTGATGGTATCTCAGAGTAGTAACTTGGACAAATGTAAAAACATGATGTGTGTGATTCAACTATGAGCCTCACCAACTCAATTTTAAAAAGGCTTGGATACATGTTGCTTGGAATCATACTTGTGACTATGGTATGTATGTACTACTAGGTATATTTATGTATTTGATAGTTGTAGAAGTAGAAAAGTAGAGGGAGGATGAATTGTTGGTTGTTGTGGTCATGACAAGAAATTTATGGCTTGATGTAGGTGGCCACATATGACATATTTTTATGGGATTTATATTAACTTGGTAACTTTGATTCCTTGTAATGTGACTGAGCATTTTGGTGTGATATGGAGGATTGAAACTTTAATTATTCATATTTGCTCATATAATGAATCATGAGATGATTACATACACAAGAAATGATCTCAAACATCCAATAAGATGCAATAATTATGTGTCCTTGAAAGAAGAGATGAGAATGTTGTAATGTAGGGGTCAAAAGTTTGAAGCTCTTCAGTACTAACATGGAAAAACTGTATTGATTGGCTATAGGTAGTGCAGGTGGAATTGGATTGCATTCCGATTGAAGAAGATTCAGCCAAGCATTCTCTTGCTATTAATATTAGCATAGCATACCGCTTCAAATAAATTTAGAGATTGATGCTCACATTCTATGCACCTTATATAGACTTATATTCATGAGTTGTTAGTGCTTTATTTTGCATATCTATTTCAACTTCTAAAGCATTGAGCATTGTATTCTAGGTCATTGACATATTAGAAATAGTAATGTAACTGTAAAGAAAAGAAACGGACACAACATGAAATAAACCATTTCATGCTCAAAACCTTACACAAAAATGAAGGAGTCTAAAGATAAATTTGGAAAGCACAAGAAGCTAGGACTTATCATTGATTTTATGGTTGATAAATATGTTTGACAGTCCATATTTTTTTTATTACTATGATCTAATCTCAAACTGATTACATCTAGCCCCCTCATCATATTATGATCGACATAATAAAACTAATGAGTTACAATGCGTTCCACACCAGGTAGCTACTAGAAAAACTACACAATGGCAAGGCATTTACATAAAGAGATGACCAATACTTGAACTCTATTGGAGGATTTGTTTTGGTTCCCTACACTCCCATGCTTTTGGGCTACCTCGTCCGGATG
Organism: Taxus wallichiana var. yunnanensis; assembly: GCA_018340775.1. Taxonomy (NCBI): domain Eukaryota; kingdom Viridiplantae; phylum Streptophyta; class Pinopsida; order Cupressales; family Taxaceae; genus Taxus; species Taxus wallichiana. The sequence continues at coordinate 192,706,529 of CM031242.1, forward strand.
TAGTCCCTTAAGAGCCCTGAGACCAAAACATGCTATATCTTCGACAGGTGATTTCTTAGAATCTATGGCACCTAGAGATGTCTCGTTAGATCCCAAACCTCCATGTTAGGGCCCTCTACAAAATCCTGTCACATTTTTATCCATATCCATTTGGTTCTCTCACTGTCCTATTGTTTATAAATGTGTGAAATAGTATAGTCTAAGTCAGTATAAGGTATTCAGACGCTATATTTTGCAAATGGTAGCTTGTGGGACCAAACCGTATAGGCCAACATGTCCATATTTCTTGTTGAATGCTAGTGGAGGATTTGTTTTGGTTCCCTATGCTCCATGTGCATTCGGGATATCTCGTTTAGGTGTAGTCTCTTAAGAGCTCTGAGACCAAAAAATGTTATATCTTCGATGGGTGATTTCTCGAATCCATGGAACCTAGAGTTATCTCTTCGATTGAAAACCTCCATGTCAAATCCCTCTATGAAATCATCTTACGGGTTTTCCATCTCCATTTGGTTCTCTTGATGTTTGATTGTTTGTAAACGCACTAAATAATGTAGTCTGAGTCAGTGTAAGGTTGTCAAATGCAATACTTTGCAAATAGAAGTTCTTGGCACCAAAACAACTATGTTAAAATGTTGAGGTGGCTAGGTAATCTGCTAAGGGAGGATTTATTTTGGTTCCCTACACTCCCACGCTTTCGGCTACGTCGTGCTAGGCGGTCCCTTAAGATCCTTGAGACCAAAACACGCTATATCTTTGATGGGTGATTTCTTAGAATCCGTGACCCTTTAAGAAATCAAAAACCTTTACATCAGGGCCCTTTAAGAAATCCTATGGCGTTTTATCCATATCCATTTGGTTGCCTCGTCCTATTATTTGTAAACATGTAAAATAGTGTAGTCTGAGTTAGTGTAAGGCTGTCAGATGCTATATTTTACAAACAGTAGCTCATGGGACCAAACCATTTAGGATAACATGTCCATCTTACCTGGTGAGCACTAGTGGAGGCTTTGTTCTGGTTCCCTATGCTCCTAATGCTTTTGGGATACCTCGTTCGAGCATAGTCTCTTAAGAGCCCTGAGACCAAAACACGTTATATCTTTGACATGTGATTTCTCAGACTTTGTGTCACCTAGAGAATCTCATCAGATCCAAAACCTCCATGTAGAGGCCCTCTTATAAATCCTCTCATGGTTTTTTCCATCTCCATTCAGTTCTCTCGTTATCCTATTGTTTGCAAACATGTGGAATAGTGTAGTGTGAGTCAATGTAAGGTTTCAAAACACAATACTTTGCATACGGAAGCTCTCGGCACCAAAAAAACTATGCCAACACATCAAGGTGGCCATTTAAATGTTAGAGGAGGATTTGTTTTGGTTCCCTACACCCCCATGATTTTGGCCTACCTTATCTGGGTGTAGTCATGTAAGAGCCCTAAGACCAAAACACATTATATCGTCGATGGGCAATTTCTTGGAATCCATGGCACTCGAGATGTCTCATCAGATTTGAAGCCTCCATGTTGAGGCCCTATATGAAATCCTATTGTGGTTTTATCCATATCCATTTGGTTCTCTCACTTTCCTATTATTTTTGCGAATGTGCAAAATAGTGTAGTCCGAGTCGGTGTAAGGTTGCCGAGATGCTATATTTTGTAATTGGTAGCTCATGGGACCAAAACATCTAGGTCAACACACCTAGATTTCTTGGTGAATGCTAGTGGGGAATTTATTTGGTTCCCTATTCTCCCCATGCTTTTGGGCTACCTCATTCAGGTGTACTCTCTTATGAGCCTTGAGACCAAAACACATTATATCTTTGACGGGTGATTTCTAAGACTCCATGACACCTAGAGATGTCTCATCAGATCCAAATCCTCCATGTCAAATCCCTATATGAAATCCTCTCATATTTTTTTACATCTCCATTCAGTTCTCTCGTTTTCCTATTGTTTGTAAATGCATGAAATAGTGTAGTCTGAGTCATTGTAAGGTTGTCAGATGTAACACATTGCAAACAGAAGCTCTTGGCACCAAACCAACTATGCCAACACATCGGGGTGGCTAGGTAAATGTTAGGGAGGATTTTTTTGGTTCCCTACACTCCCCATGTTTTCGGGCTACCTCATTTAGGCGTAGTCCCTTAAGAGCCCTGAATGACTAGATTGGCTTAAGAATGAATTTGATAGGGAAATGTCTAAGAACACATGAGATTTATTAATCACCTAGTAAATATTTCTTGTTTAGTTATGAATGGGATTCAGTTGGCCTGACAACTTAATGACCTTCCATTAATTGATAATTTATGCTATGATAAACCCATGGATTCTTTCAAAAGCACCTTCAAAAGGATAGGGGTAGTCATCAAGCCTAGTGAAGGGCATGATGTGATTTCCAAATAACTTAAAATGCCTACAAATTTAAAGGTAATAACACAAATTGGACAGATTAGACAATCAAGAAACATTGAGTGTCAAAATCAAAATGTCATTGCATCTAGAGACATTCTCAAGAATTGTAATAATGTATAGAAGACTCTTAGGTGTTTTAACAGGTGAGAAGACTAGAAAGCATAGAATAATGTAGTAAGTGCATGATAAGATATGAACCAATACAAAGAGACCATGAGAAGGAAAGAAGTGCAAGTAAGGTAAATACACATATCGACATTGATAAATTAAATGAATAATTACTCATATTAGTTAACTCTTTATATATATACATTAGATAAATATTGATTTCCAAAGTTTGATACATATTATACATTAAAAATGCTAGTACATGTAGATCACCAATAAATGAAAAAATAATCCATAATGTCTTAAATATTGTCAAGTGCACATCATATTAGATTCATGTAAAAATAATCTCAGAAATGTAAGGTCTCATACAAAAATATCAAGCTCCAAATAGTATTTTAATGTGCATAATAAATATTAAAATGCCCAAATAGGTCATATACCATATAGGCATACATACAATGTCATGCACATAGGCATATAAAACAAATGTCATGTAAGACATATATATTTCCTAATTTTCAAAATCTATCCCTCTATTGTCCTTTCTCGAAGAAGGCCCTCCCTTAGATGAAGATGGAGATCTATGAGATGAATTTGGATTGTCTCGAGCCCAGCTATGAGTCCTCTTCATCCGAATACTCACCTGTAGATGAGCCTGTAAATGTAAACAATGTTTCTTTTTCAAAAATTAATTTATATATGTTTTCAACATGTATTTAAGACCATGATAGAATGAAAGTATTTACATAAATACACAAACTTACCGCAAGTTTTCGATCACACCGAATTTGCATCTCACACTCAGATGAGTCATCAAGATCTCCTAGAGTATGAATGGGGGAATGAAGATGAAGAGATGGAGGATTATGTGCCCTTGAAGTCAAAATGGAGGGTGTTGAAGATCCCTACATATACAAGATCAAAAATATAACATCGAAATTAGTGAAAATAGAACTATGTACATGTATGTACATAATGACAATATTTTAACTAATTTTATCAATATAGAACTATTGTTTTACCCCTCCACGCCCGTGAATCAAATGAACAGGATGCTACCTCTCACACGGTAACTCCTGCATATACATAATGAAGGGAATTATTAATATAATTTAATAATTCTATAATGAAATACATTACTAACATGTGATTTAACATAATATGAATTACATGAGAAATTTAATAAAATTTACATGTTGTTTGAATACCTTAGTGAGTTGCTACATAGATGAAATTACAGTGGCAACACCTTTCTCTACTTGTCGCAGAGATGGAGGGGTGTCTAGTGAATTCAACATCTTTATCAAACATGTATCACGTGAGTTATATGGACATACAAGAACATACATATATTTGAATTCAAAACTTATATATATTTTCATGTATGTGAAATTTTACATAATCAACATTGTAAATTACCTTTGTGAATGTATGTGTACGCATGGTGCTCGCCACCTATGGTCGGGATGAATATGAACCTCCCACACACTGTAATATTAATGCATGTACATGTACAAATACAATTATTTCAATAATTTAACATATATAAGTAAATAAAGTGCTCTAAAGTTTTTGTAACACACATAATAAAACATAACAAATACCTACAAAGGTGATGCCGATGACTGTAATCTAAATGTCTCACTCAAAAGGACATTTGACATAGTGACATTATTGTGTGCACCCCTAGCGCCAACTCCATCAAAATCAGTACGCATGAAAGTATTGTCCTCCTCGTGCCCCAAACATATGCTACCACATGAAAATAAAATATGTGGCCTCATGTTAGTACTCCCTGAGGGAATACTCTATGTACCTTCATGAGCATCTGGCTCAATAATCTCCCTCGTATGTCAAAAAAGGGTCATAGATAGCCCCTGAAGCATTTGGAGTATATCAATATCTACCGTCTCCTTCAATGATTTAGGTACAATCTCATGGTGAGGGGGCTTCACGTATGGGAATCTACCCTACTAAATATGTGTACATATATGGTCGATCTTGTGTAGATCCTTTTCCTCGAGCTTGGAAATATTGGAAATCAAAATAATTTTGGATCTCGTTGAGGATAAACTTGCAATAGAGTTTCCTCAAAAGTGTAGTGGCAACTCATTGTTATTACAAGGTGGAAAATATAACACATCCACCATTGGTCCCAAAAATATTTTTAATCAAATTATTATTGCACCAATGGATGGGAAACCATTTACATGATGATGGAACATGAAAATTAGTTCGAGGGTCTCGTGAATAAGGCACATATGAGGTCTTTTGTATTTTTTTCTTTACATCCACATATGACAATTTGTTGGAATAACAAACACTAAAACCCTCTCTGTAATTTGTCCATCGATCGCTTTTCCCTTTTCGCATCAACTTGAGAAAGTAATGCCTCCAATGTGTTTGCAAGAGAGGTGCGGTGGGGGTTTGTAGATTGTGAATACGTCGTTATTTGGAATAAATCCTTAATTTAAACTTTGTTTTCAACTATGTGGGCTGCTAAATCTTCTTGACTACCCAAGGGATGTTGAGAAATTGTGGGAGTGTTGGGAGGGATGACAGAATAGTAGGGTTTGGTTGTGGTTGATTCCCTTGACCTCCAACTATAACAATAAAAAAATGTATTCAATTCAAATTTTAATCTATAATTATCATATTTCAATGCAATTTTGAGAAAATAATTGTGCCTACCTCTTCTCCGTGGTGCCATCGTCAATTCAGATCTTCCCGGTGATCTAGAAATGATCCTTTGAGCTTGAGATCTAGCTGAATGAAAAATGTGAGGGCATGGTTAAGCTCTAAAACTCACATTTGAGGGAGATAAAATGATAGAGGCTCGGGCCTATTTTTATTTATAGTAGACATAACATGTACGCGTTATGCTTTGGTAAATCCCAAACCTAAGAATTTAAAATGTAATTGTGTTATAATAGAACGCGTATGTGTTTTGCATTTTTGGGTTTTGTACTCTTTGTGCCCCCTAACTTCATGCACTTACCCCCATGGGATATCGTAAAAACTAGAACTTAGCTAGCTCCTGAAATAATAAGTGGAAATTGAATACTCCAAGATATAACTATTCAGAACACCATGAAACCAAGTATCCAAAGTGCATGCCTACATCAAATCAACATCATAGAGGGCCTGAAATTCTTCCTACATCTAGACAAGTGTGTGATACCTCCAGTTCCATTTAGAAACATAAGCAACTAGCCACTTGTATAATTTTACTAGAAAGATAATGAATAATCTCTCATACAAACAATCATACAAATTCTATTCCACCCATGTGTGTGCATTGAACTCAGATCTATTGTTGAACCTCCATGTGTACTCTTATTTTAGATATTTTATCCACTTCTCAACACTTTCCAAGGTCATCCAATATGTCTTCATCGCAAACCATCCTGAAAACAATCTGAAAAGATGTCTCGGCAATAGAAACCAATGATGCAACCTAGAATTTATGAGAAGTAACCCAAAGCACTAACACATCACTCACCTAGACTAAGTGCTCACCAAGCATGAAAAGGTACCAGAACCTCTTTAGGGTTATTTTTGTAGGATGTTGATAAGATGAAGAGTTGATGCATTCAGATCCATAAATAGTATAAACATTCTAAAGAGTGTATTCCAGATCTAGATCTAAAGAGTAATGGATTTAAACAATATCCATAATGAATTCAACCATACAATAACTATTTACGATCATGTTTAACACCTTGAATTAGTCAATACACTCCATTATATTAAACACATTAAATACATAGAAGCTTCTTACAATATTCAATATCATAAACTTATGCACGCATCAAATCTGGCAAAGATAAATCCACAATAGCTCACTACTCACTCTCTCTAATCTACGTAAATTACTACATATTTATAAGGGTGGGGACTTTCCCTTCACTACTTACATAATTCCCAAAATAGGTCACATGCTGAAAATAGCCATGTGCCTTTACAATAATAGACACACATGCAAGTGCACTAATAATAGATCTCTTCTAGTTAACTAGCAGTAGTAATTCTATTATTAACTCAAACCCATGTAAAGTGCTTAGTAGACGCTCTTCCAAAAATAGCCTATGCATGTCACACAAGTCTTTATCCAGTTTGTGTGCTCTGCACGCTATCTCCAAAAATATTATAATCATGAAAATGGCTAAGTCCCGAATCTAAGCATGTCTTTCACACATGTTTCCATCCCAATCCTTTTGTACCTTTGAATGTTCCCTATTCCCACACGTGAACCTTCTGTATTCCTTCTACTAAGTGTCATACTTTTCCTACTCAACAAATACTTGAATTAGGGACATTAAGCTATCCAAGCATACCTTGCAGAAATTCAAGAACAATAATTAGTACCCTTGTGAGTGATCAATTATTATCCAATAGATATATTTTGGTTAACTATAAGTAGTAATTCTATTATTAACTTGAACCCATGTAAAGTGCTTAGTAGACACTTTTCCAAAAATAGGTTGTGTGTCACACAAGTCTTTATTTGGTTTTTGTGCTCTACACGCTATCTCCAAAAATAGCCCATAATCATGAAAATGGCTAAGTCCCGAATCTATCCCAAAGATTTCATGTGCATTTCCTTCCGTATACTTCGCACCTTTGAACACATCCTATTCCCACGCATAAACCTTTTGTGTGCCTTCGCTAAGTTTCATAAAAAATTTTCTCAAAAAATACCGAATAAGGGACACGAAGTTATCCAGGAATACCTTGCACAAATTCAAGAACAATAATTAGTACCCTTCGAGGATCAATCCTTATTACATAATATTTCTTTCCATGTCTAGTTTCACACTCTTCGCACCTCAATACTCTTTTCTCAACTCAATCACACTTAGCTCATTCAAATTCCTACGATTACAACGGTAAAAATGAACTTAGAACACATCTTTATGTATATTTTCAAAAATTTGGTCCATTTATTGTTCCTTCATCTACCAACAATTCTATCATTAATTGACCATTTTCACAATTTCCGTGTGGTATATCTTCGCACCTCAGCTATAACCTTCTAACACGCCTTCCTACCTTCTCACGCTGAATTCTCTTTACTACACTTCCATGTGCTTAAGTACCTCACCACCGCACCTTCTCCTAGTAGTCTCCATGACCGCTACTTACCTCATGTTATATTATTCCTTTATTTATCCCCATCTATGGTCATCATTTAAAAGATACCTCTCCTCTAACAACTCCTCTCCAAACTCAAATAACACCCGTAATAGTTTATTCCTTGATTTTTACCCACCGCATTATGGTGGGAGACCTTGTATAATGATTATAAAGCATATTACAAGGCGTGTGATCACCGTGTCAATGCCTTCACAAACCAGGGAAAAGAGATGAAATGCATTTATGACTTATTCCTAGTGCAAAACCATTTGAATATTCTACTCGCATGCATAGTTCCCACCTAAAATACCACCATGAGCCTCTTCCATGTTATTTGTGTGCTTATGCTCTAATACACATCAGAAAATACTTCATCTTGGCATAATGTGTACAAAGTCACTGCTAATCAACATAAATGGTGTTGCGCAAATGGAAATTTTCTTATTCTCTAAGGATTTCATTCCTTCCGGAGCCATACTTGTACGTAGAAAGACATTACTTGTCCTCTAATTCGATGGTGTGTGTTGTAGCCTATAAAATTGTGCATCGGGCATGGTATCTTCAATTTTCTATGCATCTTCTACTAATTGTATTCTAGATAAATGGTCTGGTCTAGAATTACTTTTCCCTTGTTTTACCACAATAGTAAAATAAAATTCTTGGAATAAGAGTACCCATCGACATATGCACCCCTGTAAAACTAACTTATTTTCCAAATAATTTAATGCCATGTGATCGATATAGAATACAAATGGTGTTGCTAGCAGGTACTTCCTGAATTTATGTAGTGCATAGATCATTGACAAAGCTTTGTGGTTTGTAGTTGTATAATTCTTCTCTGTAGGAGTTAAATTTCCACTAGCAAACAGATAGGATGATCTATACTACCTTCTCTAGGATGAGCTAACACCATGCTAATTGTTGTGCCGAAGCATCCACATATACATGAAATGGCTGGTCCCATAAGGGAAAGCATAGAATAGGCACCGTAGTAATTTTCTCCCTTAGTCTCGAATGTGTGCTACTATGGTTCCCCCTAATACAATGTCCCTTTTTATTTTAGTAACTCTTCTAAGGGTGTTGTAACCCTAGCATACCCAAAGTGTGACCCAAAAATATGCACACTTCTTTGTGCCTAGTAGGTTCTTTTAGGCCGATAATAACTACAACTTTAGCTGGATCTACCAAAAACCTTCCTTACAAATAATACGCCTAGCAGAGTGCCAAAAGGTGTAGCAAACACACACTTTTTGATGTTCAAAGAGATGCTTAACTATATACATATTTCAAACATTAAGCATAAATTTTCACAATGATCCTTAACAAGCCCATATACCATCCAATCATCCAAGTAAAATTGCAAGAAAAGATGAATAAAATCTTGGAATGCTTCAACAACTATTCACAAAAATACAGTGGGCACATTTTTCAGTCTGAATGGCATCACAATATATAAAAACTTCCCCATTCAAAGTGGTTAAAGTAGTCTTTTCTGATCCTCCATTGCAAATCCTAACCTTTGATGATACCCAAAGAATTCATCCAGTAAAGGAATAGATATTACACCCTGTAACACCTTCTAATATTTCCTCTGTGAATGGCATAGGAAAAGGATTAGTCACACATGCAAAATTCAGCTCCCTGTAGTCCACACAGATCCTAATCTAACCATATTTATTTATACTAATCACCATTGGGCTAACCCATTATGACTTGTCCAAGGGCTTGATGATTCCAGACTTTAACATTTTGTCAATTTCTTCCTTGACCTTTTCACGCAAGTTGGGGTTCATCCTGTAGGGTCTCTTCCTGATCAGGTGTGCACCTTCCTTAAGCTTTATCTTCATTTCTCCTAATGATGCATGTAATCCTTTCAATTCATGGTAGCCCCTAGGAAATAAATCCTGAAAATCATGGAGCAACTCCACTATTTTTGCTACTTCAGATTCAGACCAATAATCTCCAATTATTACCTCTTTAGGCTCAGCATCCATACCAATATTCACTTTCTTAGTCCTCATAGGTTCATGATAGGCACGTGTGTTGTTATCTGCACTATCCAAGACCTTGTGCGCACATGTTGAATGGTCTATATCTAGTTCTTATACTTATTCATCATCCACTATGTAGACCATCTTCCCTTTTTCTTTCTCAAAGAAAGAACACTTAATTAGTGTGGCATATGTCTTTGTTTCGTAGTAAAACGTGCTCCTAAGTCATTTCCATCAAATAAATCCTAAATTAGTTATTCCGCCTTTACACTATCTCACATAGTTAGCCACTTTATAACCCTTAATGCCTCTTCTACTTTGGAGGATTAGTAGAGAATTAGTCAAAATTCTAGACCATACCTATAATCAAATCTTGCCAATTTCTAGTTTCTCTATTAAGCTCTGCATATACATACCAAGCGCATTCGCAGCCTTCTAAAGTTGAATAAAGTTTGTACACCCATAGCGAAGGTAGAAAAGCTTCTTGCTCCTTTGTCTAGGCCTCTCACACACATTGGATGTGGTGTTGAATAGGTTTATTACCATTATATGTGTAGATTCGAGTTGGTACATTACTCTTGGAAAACCAATTTGTAAGAGAAATCTTGACTTCATTCCATTCTACAAGGTTATTACTATGAACCACCCACCAGAGCATTACTATCCCACGTAGGGTATATGATAACATACTTCTTATCTCTAACTCGTTTATCCAATGTTCCTCCATGGCACGTAGGAATACCGTAGGGTCCCCTTCCCCAAAGGTACCAAGGTTTAGGGTTTTGCTTATTCTCCGACACAATGAGGTTTATTGTTCCACGTAAATGTGCTCCTTAATTCATGCCATACCAACTTATAAGTACCATGAACCCAATTATCACAAGGAATACTTGTAGTATCACTAATATATTATGCATCTTCCCCCTGAAGGATTCCTTCTTTACATGGCGCGAGAAATTTTGTGTCTTAGATGGCACATACATAAACCCTATTATAATCTTCCTCACTCAAAGGCTCAACATAGGGTGCATATGTTCCATCTATTAAAGGGATATGAACTCTTTCCTCCTTGTTTAAAAAACTGATATATCCCTTGTTGAACCAAATATTAACATTATTTTCATAACACCAAGGGCCTCTAAGTAGAACTGGGAAACTGTCTTAATCTGCAAGTGCTAAAACCTAAAAATATCTAGTGAACTTAGCCCCTCAGTATAGTAATGGATGCATCTTGTAAAAGTCTGATAGGATTGGCCTTAGTTTGATTAGCCATAAATAATACATTAGAAGATGGCTGAAATGTAGGTCTCCCCATATATACCCATGCATCTAAAGTAAGGACATCGACTTACGCGCATGTATCAATCAATTTATTACTCAAAAGCCATCCATCCACAATAGAAATCGAGTGATTTCCTTGTCGTAGTCTAAGCTATGTGGGGAATATTTGCATGCAGGATCTATCACCCATTTTGAGTATTAGCATGTGAAATGTTTCCTTCACCTACTCCCTAGTAATGGAATAATATTCTCCTGGTGTAGCATTCTGCATACCTCCTTCAAGTCATCAATATCATATTGGACCGTCTCTACTCCTTTATTTTATTCCATCTTCTGTGATTGCTCCTTTAAACATTATATTTCACCCCGAAGATTTCTGATTACCTCCATGGTTTCATGATAAACCTCCTTCTAATCGGTAGAATCTGGGTACTATGCATGTAAAACATTTTCCTTAGTGATGGTACGATTCTCGCTGTAACACTTCTTTGGCATGCATCACTTCAAAGACATGTAGTAATCTTTACGGGTAATACTTTAGGTTCGACGTCAACTTTGGCATCAACTTATTTTCCATAGCACATTGTATCCTAACCATCCCTATGCCTTTTTTATTGTTTATGTTGCTTACTAAGATGCTCATATAAGTCTAGGCATTCCTCATAGCTATGATTCTTTCCACAGAAATAACATGTAATATTTTGAGGACATTCACACCTGTAGTGGTCAGGTGATCCGCATGTAAAACATGTTCTGCAAGTAAACTCACCTCATCTACCACCACGGCCTCCTCCTCCATATCCACCATGGTATCCTATACCTCTACCACTACCTCCTTAATAACTTCCTTCATTGAAATCATAGTGCACTTGATTGTGATCCTGATGCTCACCCTTTCCTTTAGATTTATCTGAAACTCATGTCTATCATACACTAATATCTATAGCATCATGGATCTGACCAATCAGCTAGAGTCTTCCATATCATGAATCATGGACCTGCAAATTTTACAATATCAAGAGATGTTCTTCCTTATTGCATGTTAAAATAGTGGGAAGTGACTAACATCATGGTTCAAATGACATATCTCATAGTCCAATAATAATGAATGTATTGATCTACAGGGACAACTATCCTTGGTGTGCCCTTCTACTTCACAATTTGTACACCAAATCCTCATGCACATCTCATGTGTTGAGTTTGTTGATAGTTTCTCCAACTAATTTTCCATAACTACAATTTGTTCTTCCAAGAATGGGCTTACCCAAAGGTGTGTATGCTCCCAACTTGCCTAAGTGCATAAAGCTACATCAAGGGATTTGCATGGATCAGTGTATGTTTTATGTGACACCGCCATTCTAGAATGTGTAATCGGACCTCCAATGAACCACTTTGTATACTTGGATTGCGTGAATATCATATGAAATTTTAGATAACGAGTTTTAAAATGGGCATCATATTCCTTGACACTCTCGAGTGCCTTGCTTAATATCCTTGAGCACACTTATACTCTTCTACATGAACTCGGGATGTGAAACTATTTAAGCAAAGCATATTTTAATGCTACAGAGTCTACGCAAGTTTTACTAGGGTCAAAATTTTTGTACCAGGTTGTGTGTGCATCCTTGTAACGTAGTGTAAAATTGGCTTTCCCTGCACTTAGAATTCGTGATCCCTTTCACATGTCACAAGATCTCTCACATGTACACGTGTTCAAAGAACATCCTCTATGCCCCTATACTCTTAAATATGAAGAGACATCTCCATGTAAATATTTTGGGGTTGGTGTGGACCTTTACCACCTTATCCAGAACCTCTTATGTTACCTCTACCTCCGTAACCACCAAATCCACTGGAACTAGAACCACCTATACATCCCGATCCTCCACCTATAGCCGAATTGGACCGAATATTTACTTTCCTATGTCTAAATAGTAGTATTATACTAAAATCATACAATCGATATGGTGGTACTACTCCCAGGGCATGAGCCCTAAATTTTGGGATCTAAAATTTTGTGTAGATGATGCACCTGAAAAGGTACCTCTAAAAAAATAAAGACTTTTTCCCTACCATCAATGTAATTTCTATGTGACTTACTCCTACTCTCCCAATGCCTAAATTATCTTGCATTTACTTTTTGTACTATTTATTGGTAAACCATGCACAAGCATGAGCTTTCTAGGTAGATTCAGATGTGCACCCACATCCCAGGTCATCTCTGTTGGCACACTTCCATGTGAGGCCAAGGGGGGTTCCCTATCATAATTTCCAAAATGAGGGAGTTCATAATGCTCTTGCTCCATGCCTTCTGCGTGAGCTCCAAATCCTTTGCAAGCCATCTCTCTCCTCATCGTCATCCACTCTACAATGTCACATTGCTTCTCTATCTCCCTCTCATGCCCCTCATTATACTTAAGCAAACTTTCTTCTCTCTACCTCTATGCCACTAGGTCCGCCATTTTTCACCAAAATTGATCCTAATCCTACGCGTGGTGGGGTTTAGTTAGCCATAGGTTTTTCTTCCAAGTTTAGAGTTTCCATCAAGATCATTATCTCCAGTGGAATTACTTGCAAGTAAGTTCACCTGGGATATCATGAAAACTCAAACTTAGCTACCTCTGGGAAAGAATAAGTGGAAATTGAATACTCCAAGATATAACTATTCAGAACACCATGAAACCAAGTATCCATAGTGCATGTCTAAATCAAATCAACATCATAGAGGGCCTGAAATTTTTCCTACGTCTAGAAAAGTGTGTGATACCTCCGATTCTGTTTAGACACATAGGCAACTAGCCACTTATACAAATAACATAAATATAGCGAATAAGCTCTTATATAAACAATTGTACAAATTATGTTCCACCCATGCACGTACGTTAAACTCAGATCCGATGTTGAACCTCTGGGTGTACTCTTCTTATAGATATTTTATGCACTCCTCAACACTTTCTAAGGTCAATGGGTATGTCTTCATTTCAAACCATCCTAAAAAAATTAAAAAGAGGTCCCGAAATGGAACCAATGATGCAGCCTAGAATTTACCGTAAGTAACCCGGTGTACTTCTACATCACTCATCCTAGACGAGTGCTCACATGAAGCGTACAAAAAAGTACCAAGCCCCTCTTTAGGGTTGTTTGTGTAGAATGTTTGCAAGATGAAGAGTTGATGCATTCGGATCCATAAATAGTATAAACATTGTATAGAGCGTATTCTAGATCTAGATCTTAAATAGTAATGGATTTAAACTATAGCCATAATGAATTCAACCATACAATAGCTAGTTAGGATCATGTTTAACACCTTGAATAAGTCAATACACTCTATTATATTAAACACAGTAAATACAGAGAAGCTTCTTACAATATTCAGTATCATAAACTTATGTGCGCATCATATCTAGCAAGAGCATAACTCCAAAATAACTCACTACTCACTCTCTCCGATCTATTCAGATTACTACATATTTATAAGGGTGGGGAATTTCCCTTCATCACTTACATAATTCCCAAAATAGGTCGCGTGTTGAAAATAACCACGCGCCTTTACAATAATAGACAAACATGCAAGTGCACTAATAATATATCTCTTTTGGTTAACTGGTAGTATTAATTCTATTATTAAATCAAACCCATGCAAAGCTCTTAGTATATGCTTTTGCAAAAATAACATATTTGTGTTGCACGAGTCTTTATCCGGTTTGTGTTCTCTTCACGCTATCTCCAAAAATATCCCATAACCATGAAAATGGCTGTCCTAAATCTGTCCTTTTCTTTTACACACATTTTCTTCCTTATCCTTCCGCACCTTTGGATGCACCCTTGTTCCCATGCACGAACCTTCTGTGTGCCTTATGCTAAGTGTCATACTTTTTTTGCTCAACAAATAATGAATAAGGGACATGAAGCTATCTAGGCATACCTTTCACAAATTTAAGAATAATAATTAGTACCATTCCAAGGCATCAATTCTTATGTAACTAGAATATTATAATGGAATCCAATAATAGTAATAATGGAATCCAATATAGAAAAAAATTGAATCCAATATACGTAAAAATGGAGATGGATTTCTTCCAATACTTGTAATACTTGAGTCCAAATTTACTGGAATATGTCTATATTTAGTGAAATAAGTGTTATATGTGTGTGTGTGTGGGTGCGTGTTTATATATATATATATATAATACACGCACCCACACACACACACACACACATAACACTTATTTCACTAAATATAGATATATATATCATTTTATAACAGGATCCAAAAAAAATTGTAATCCTTTATATATGCACTTATCTAGGAGGGGTGTGGGATATTATTGTTAGATTATTCCTATAAACATGCTAGCCTAAATCATTTTATATGTTTAAGGATTGTAAATCCTTTTATATAAAAAGGTGATCTTGGAATGTATCCCCACTAAACATGAAGTGGGATTGTTGGATCATGTAATGTTTGTAGGGACACACTTTGTGTGGCCCATGATAAAAACACATCTCCATGGCAATTTTATTTTATAAACTTATGTTTATGACTTATTTTATATGTTATAAAATTAAAACAAATCATTTATTGGTTTGATTAATTAAAGATTGAAATGGTTCAACCAAAAGTTTACAATCTGAATCACCCACCCTTTAAATAGGGGTAATCTCCCATTATAGACACAAAATCATGCACTTTAAGTCATTATTTAGTCTCGGTCTCATATTACTATTCATATGGTTCTTAAGCGAAAAGAGTAATAATTAACCCATGTATTTGGCCATTATTGCATTGTTTTTGTCATTATTTTAGATCTTACACCTATACTTTCCCAGTTTGTACTTTCATACTATATTTTTCCTATTTCTAACTGGGGCACCTTGGGTGCTCTAGTCCCCTTTACATGCCCTAATCCTCTTTGTACTTTCCTCTCAATTTTTGGGAACTTTCTATCTATTTGAGCTTCTTATATTTTTAGTGGTTGGCATTTTCGGGGTTGATTACAAAATTAAAGAAAGAGAACCATATAAATATAAATTTATGTGACCATAATGAGGGACCAAGCACTAAGCACTTACTATCACCACCTAAGGTTACATCCATCAAAGGCATCTATAGCTACATTTACATCCATCTAGCTCCTATCACAAGGCACACAAGGTTGGTTCATCTGCATCACACTTCATAGGAGGGATTTTAGTTTCTTCATGCACACATTTACTACATTCTACATGTATTTATTTTCTCACTACTTCAAAAAGTGTGACTAGTACAAGAAAAACCTAGGGCACAATTTCACACACACACCTAGAACTACATTGGGTCTAAGATATAGTGTCGGTAATAAGTCATCAATTTGGTAGTGAGAGACAGTCTAACCCCTTCATATACATTTTTTTAGGTTTTTGATGCTTTTTATGGGGTTTTCTGAAGATTCTTTTATTCTAGGTATAATAGTGCTTCGCGATTACACAATGACATTCACATGATAGGAAGTGAACATGGGTGAAAATCCAACAACACTCCAAAGGAGGTTTCCTAGCCATTTCCCAAGACCAAGGCACCCAGATCTCGAACCAAGACACCCATGGGCACCCCTATCCCTTCAGGAACCCCAATCTATCCAGATAGTCCAGATTTGCATCTTCTCAGGCTACTGTGTGATGGTTTCCTCCTTATATTCACTTGGTCTCTACTACGATACAAATCCCCATGAAATTACTAAATCGCTTAGGCCTTCTTAACCCTCTTTACACATTAGGGTTTCACATTCTATTTCTTATTTTACTTGGGTGTATTTTCATTTATTTACTACTCCTATAACATTAGATTACACTACGATATTTACATTTTAGTTAATAATTTTAGTGAATCCAATATTCAAATACACTTTCTCTTTGGGATTTTTCTTCATATGCCCATCACTCCTAGTGGTAATTTTAGGTCTTTCCAATATTGTGATCTTCCTTCATCCATCCGTAGGGTTTCCAAACCAATGTATGATATCCCTACTTCAGAAACTTCACAACCGATAATCCCTTAGATACATCTAGTCAAGATCCTCTTCACTAAATAGAAGCCTCGGTAAAGTGAAAAGTCGTATGATGAAGATACCAATGTTGACCAATACCAATTAAATACGATTACTTATTTGCAAAAATATTTGTGTGATAATCCCACTCATCTTCCATATGTCCCGCATGATTTGATTACTACCAAGAATGCACTTGATGCATCAACTTCTTTAATTTCTCATTCTTCGGCTCCCATGGCTTCCACAATCATTTATGTTTTAGATCCCATTACTACTACTCCCACCATTCACCATACCACTCCTAATATGCAACATAGCTCTTCTTTGAATAATTCTAATTTAAATTATTTATATCAGGATTTACAAACCCAAATTCACCTGCTTCATCTTGCTACTACTCGTGCATCACCATCTTTAGACTCTACTTCACCGCCACATACCTCTTTTTCACCTATTTTCTTTGCCTATCCATTTCCTCCTAACTTCATGTCTCCCAAGTTTCCCATCTTTAAAGGCCATGGTGACCCCAATAGTATCTCTGATATTTTCATGTAGAATGCCTAGACTATGTGGATGATCATACCTTACTAGCTAAGCTTTTTCCTCATATTTTACAATATTATGTGATGCATTGGTTTTATGACTGCGTATCCATTAGCTAATATCTTTCACACATCTATCACTCATTTCTCTATCAACATCATCTCTAAGATCTCTTATGCCAAACTTGTGTGATTTAAACAGTATCTAATGAATATTTAGTGGATTATTTCTTGTGTTACTATGTTCAAAGAAAGGTTGCAAAAGCTATGGAATGGGGTAAGAACACTTAAGAAACCCCAAATATTTGTGAAAAACCAATCAATGGACCATAAGATAAGAAATAAACAAGGATTCCTATTTTGCATGTATTAACCTTGAAGCAAACAAGAAAACTTAACAAATATAATTACCCTCTATTCTTGAAAGCTTAAATAAGTGAGCCTAATAAGGATCTAAGTAATCAGTTTGTGCTTAAGAGAATGGGAGCTCACCATTAATGGATTCAAGGCCAATGGTTCTTCCCATTTACTCCATGGTGTGTGGTGTGTTGCAAAGGATAAAGAAAATAGCTCAATAAAATGAAATAAAACTCCTAATCCTAGCAATAATACTATAGTTTATATTAGAGGGAAGAAGTGTTCTTGTAAATGAGAGAAGGTAGTAGTATATTTATAGTTTTCCATTTGGGAAAGTGGGAGATTTGGGTGCATGTGGGACAAATGAAAAGCCTAAAAAGCACCTTAGCAAGTCAAAGTAAGATTTGACTAGGTTGGCCATAGTTAGGGTTAATTAACCTAGGCTAGGCTAGTTAATCTCATTTTAGAGAGAAATAAGGGTTTTAAAAGAGTTTTGAGAGGTCTAATCAATCCAATGAAATGTGTTGATATTACAGGAAGCTAATAGAAGTAGTCTAGAAGAGGATTTAGCCAAGAAGAAGCTTATATTAGCATGTTTAATTGACTTATAGGAGGAATACGACCGAAAGAGTGTCGTAAGAGGAGAGTTAGATAGGTATAACTGATGGCATGCCATCAATTTATGAGGAGAATAGTTAGTGTAATATTAATAATAATAGTTCTTTAATCAAACTATAGGTTTCTACATTTTCCCCTCTGGGGTGACGTAAGCTACGTCACTTCAAAGAAAGTAGAAAAGCATAAACGAGTAGAATTTTTTTGAAGGGGTAGAAGAAAAATTTGTTAGCTAAAGGGAGGCCCCCTTGAGTGCCAATGGGGTGATGGAAGAAATCAATCGATGATCGAAAAGATAACAGAAGAAATAAAAATTTGAAGAGAATATTAGAGAACAACAAGAAAGACAGATATTGAGCTATCCACAAACCAGTGCAAACAATTTTTAATTATCATTTTGCTTAGCAGCCTCATCATTAGTCCTTATTAAAATTTAAGCATACAACATAAGCATAAAATGACATGAAAATCCAATATACAAACAACTTTCCCTTGCTAAAATAGCAACTCCATGCAACATACAAACATGTAATGCAATACGAGAAGTAAACAAACTCATCTGAAAAGGAAATAAGTACAATCACACACTCAAACCAACAACATTTAAGATAGTTGCACAAATAATTTTTATCGAGATGTAGTCCCAAATGTTCTGATAAACAAAAAGGGTTTAAAATGATGCCCCAAGCAATTTGTATATGCAAGGGAAAGGATGGAGGACACTTGGGTCCAATGGAAAAGTGATGTGCATGACAAAAATAGTACCAGGCAACTGATAATGCCCCAGTATAGACAAAGTAAGCAGCGTAGCTTTTGTAAAATGATTATAGAGTTAGGTGATCCGTGATTCATTTTTTCAAAACATGTGAAAACTTCAGCAAGATACGAGATGAGTGCCATGTGAGAGACACAAATTTCAGCTGTAAATGAGCTTTTTACCAATTTTAGTCCATTTTCAAAGTTTTACGATTTTTTGGGTTTTTGAATGGTTTTATAATTTTTTAAATTTTTGATCAGCCAAAGAATTTTCATAAGAGATAAAATATCTCCCAAAATCATGAAAAAATTCTTGAAGGTGTAGGAAAGGGCATCAAATAGCAAAAATCCCCAAATGAGAAGAATTACAAGAAACAATATCTAATTAATATAAATAATCTTTACGATGAGGAAAAGAGAGGGAAAATAGAAGAGAAATGATAGGGAAACGCATGTGCAAAATATTTGTAAAGCATTCCAGTTGAAGAAGTGACCATAGGGCAGATTGAGTGCTCCAATGATGCAAAAACAAGTAGAAATAATCATTTTAGATATAAAAATAATCATTTTGGTGAGTAGAAGTACCAGAGTGATCATGACAGAGAAAACATGCCCCCAGCATCATTGTGGCAACATAATATACCCACCCTGGGGGTAAAACAATCACAACCAGTTCATTTGTAGTAGAGCTCTTGCAATTTTTTACCATGAGCAAGAGTGATATCCCTAGAGTGAGATGATGAAGATATCAAGCAGATGGAGATGGGTATATCACATCTCGAGAGTTTCTTCAGACCCAAATGGGATGGACCCTACATGAGTTCCCTATCCCTCCTTATCATTTATGCATTTAATGCAATTTTTTTCTCCTTTTAGAGTAGATTTGGCATTTTTTATGGTTGCACATACATTCATGTGTTGATTCAATGGATGCACACACACGCATGTGTTAGAATAATGGGTACAAATACACGTACATGTCAAAAATAGGTACATGCCTCGTGTATCCACCAAAAGGGGTGGTGTACACACCCAAGGGGAAAACCATGGACACGCACATGTGCGCATTGAACTATGAGAGTATGCTTCGTCTTTGAGGGGCACATGCATTTTGGGTAAAATAGGAAGAATAGGAAGAATGGGAAGAAACTTGGGGGAAGTGTACGCATCGGGTAGGGAATGTATGCGTCAAAGTTGAGGTGTATACATGATGGGCACATATACGCCGAGATAGGTGAGTAGGTGATGAAGTGGAGGTGCACATGCCAAGGAAAAGGGGAGTTCATCCCTGCAACCAAATAGCTAAGTACAGATGAAAAATATACTAGATGGTTTGTAGAAGAAGGTGAAAATTAGTATGTTAGATGAATGAAAGAAGAATTTTGCTATAAAATTAGCTAGGAATAAATATAAAATTAGATAGAAGTGGATAGAAAATTAGATCCTAACATGTGCTCTTTTTTTTGCAAGGATACTACCCATTCTACATACCTATGAGAGGTATGTCCAAATGGTGGGGATAGAGGTGCAGTTTGATGAGGATGATAGGAGGATATTGGATATCCTTCTATATGTCATAGGATTGGCTCACGCCTCACTGACAACTATGGTGAGAGGTGGGATAATGAGAGTTAGTGTTTTTGGATCCCAACTGGTGAGATCATGATTACACTAGAGGACGTATGACATATCATGTGGGTCCCCATCCAGGGCGAGTTGATCTAGTATACCCCACCACCAAATTTGATATTGATTGGTGTATTATGGAGACTTTTGGCATCCTAATGATATCACATCACGAGATGATTTTATTAGATATTCATGCTGCATTAAGGATCTAGAGCTTGATCGTGTGGTAGTTTACATGATGGCCTTTGTCAGTGGAGTTTTACTCCTGAAAAGATCGGTGCTTCATTTCCACTTGGTCTCCTTAGAGTGATATGAGGATTGATTGATGGGGAGACATACTGCTGGGGTCAGTGCATATTAGCACACTTATATTGGGACCTCCATTTGATCACATACTACCATCAGAAGATGGTAGGACCGGCTAGATTATTATAGATTTGGGCGTGGGACCACATTGTTATTGGTCACCCCGTAGGTGCGTTGAGAGCTCGAGCTCCAGAGGAGCCTTCTACTATGGGTTGGGTTCTGATTAGGGATGATGTGTGGCCACATATAGGATATGCCTACCACTACCGTTATGATTTGATGAGTTACAATAGGCTGCCATGGTATGGAGGCCTTACAAACACTTTTAGTGGCCACAGGATGGCCTAGAGCTTAGCACTGCGACTATTGAGCACTTTATGTTGGGCAGCCACAACTATATGTGGGAGATTTATAGAGTGGACAAGTGTTAGAGATAGTTTGGTATTACCCAAGATGTACCTAGGCTAGATATGTGGTTCTATCATAGGATCGATAGTATTTCGATATGGGGCCATAGATTGCCAAGGGTAGGGCCTGACCATATTTTTTTACAGGTGGTACCAGCCATGTGGGTACCCCAAAGATAGATTAGAGATCCTAGTTGTATTCCATAGTATGTCCCCTAGTACCATAAAGTGATTCCACGCTACTTGACCATTCCTAGAATTGCTTATTATGCAGGAGTGAGGGCACACCCAGTGGTGCCTCCTAGCAGTGATGAGGGTGGAGTTGGCAATGGTGACAATGACGATGATGATGATGATGATCCATTTGACATCCAACGTCATGTTAGGGGTAGGGGACATGGTGCCCTACTACAGCAGCCATAGGGTGAGGGACCCAAACTTAGATGGAGATAGGCACGTAGGGCTCCAAATATAGAGTTTCCTCTAGTAGGCATTCTAGCGGGATATATGCCCCCTTATATTAAGTATTTCTAGAGCAGCGTCCACCACCTCATGCTCCAAGGGGTGGTGGTGATGATGGGTAGCTGGTTGCACTTCAGCAATAGCTATAGATAGTGATAGTTGTGTAGTTATAGGTGGCGGGGGAGAGAGATGAGACCGGGGCATGGGTACAAGCCCATACAAGAAAGCAAGATCAGGCCATCGCCAGGTACATGTCTTCATAGCCGAGAGGACCAGCTAGAGTAAAGGACACTCGTGGTTTTGATGAGGCAACCTTGCAGCACTAGATTAGTTAATTGGTAGGGTAGGGGCTCGGATATTGAGTTTTTACACTAGTTGCAAACTTAGGTACGATGGTTGTTATATAGAGGATCATGCCTAGGCATAAGCACAAGGTTTTATCATTCAGAGGGACCAGGACTGAGCCTAGGTGCAAACTATCACTGTGGACATAGATCGAGAGGTCACTGCCATGTGACAATCCCATGTTGATAGAGGCCAATTGGTAGGAGAGCAAGATGCTACCATTTAGGAAGCCAATATTTTTGGTGATGCCGACATGATTCTAGGATGTTATGAGGGCTAGCAGCGAGGCCTTGTATTATAGGACTGCCTATTTTAGAGTATTCCTAGCAGAGTAGTGGGTGGCTCCCTTTGAGTAGCTAGGTGTGAGTAAAACAAGTTCCGATCATGGTGGTCAAGTTGATCACCAACTCAAATCGGTCCGCTAGCCACTCGTATAATAGCCAACTAGACAACAACCAATAAGATAGTAGGGTGGTACCCTTGGATTAGGCCCATCACAACCACCACTTTTCCATCCCCCAGGACATGGACCCGGGAACCCTAGAGAGGGTGTGAGCTATGGTTGACTTCTCCATTTTACTTTTTTACAGATGTATTGTATGTATACATGCCTCTTATGAAGGTTGATTTTTATCGATGTATAGATTTATGTACCATTATTTTGATGCCTCTTGATGAAGGCTGAGTTTTTATGCATGCCCTTTTTAGATGGCATATTGTATCAATGATGTATACCTAATTTTGAGACAAACATTTATACATGTATTATATGGACATTCGATGATTTATTGTTATGTCATGCTTTGATTATGCTCTTATGATGATGGTTTATGTTCTATAGATGATTTTATCATGATGTATGTTCTCTCTTTCTTTATGTATGTGACATACTTTAGCCTTAGAGATGTTTATGTTTCATGTTTTTTCATTGATGATATATCTATAGATAGTATCATATGTTTTGGATTTATGGGATGTTTCGATTTCTATTCTAGCACTTGGGATGATACTAGATGATATTGGTGTGGGGGGATAGATTTGTGATTATGTGCAACCCCTCTTTCCCCCATTGATGATACGATATGTGATGATTAGCTTAGTATACATGCATGATGTAAAACTTAGTATTTTTTGTATATATGATGTATCAGATGATGTTTATATGTGATGAAATGATAGATGATAGATGTGATAACAAATGGATGTGCAGTAAACACACAAAAAGTTAACAAGACTAAACAAATATACACAAAACAACACAACCAAAACAAAATGCAACTAGAAATGAACTCAAGCAAACTTTAATAACATACTAAATTGACATTCAATCTAAGTAAAA
Organism: Taxus wallichiana var. yunnanensis; assembly: GCA_018340775.1. Lineage (NCBI taxonomy): Eukaryota > Viridiplantae > Streptophyta > Pinopsida > Cupressales > Taxaceae > Taxus > Taxus wallichiana. The sequence goes on from CM031242.1 coordinate 192,730,242, forward strand.
AGAATCCTAAAAGGTGCACACAACAGATGATGGAAAAGACAATAATTTTTTACAAGTGAACTCAAGCTATGAATGAACCTAATGCCACACACAATTAAATAAAACAAGATTTAATCTAGGGTAAGCAAATGAACCACCACACAACATGAAAAATAACCTTCAATCAAAACTATACAAACCGAAAAACTAAAAGTAATTAAATTATTTCCTTGTTTTTGCAGGACAACTTTGATATATTTTCTAATGTTTTTGGGTTATTGTAACACCCTAAACTATTGTTACTTCCTCCTGAGCATTCAAGTGTTGATATATGATTTCTTCTGTAAAAGGATGTGTTCCTTTGATTGTGAAGTCATGCTTGATATGGATTGTATCTTCTTTGCATTTGAAGATCTTTGACTGAGCCAGGATATGCTTGGACTCTTTTATTTCTTTCATTTTTAGCACCTGAGTTTAATCTGATTTCGGAATGAATTGTGGATTTACCCATCTTTATGACTCAGCCTTGGATTAGTTGCATTGATCCAAGAGATGTTTTAAGTTTATTCTAGATGAACCAAAAATTATAGACCTTACGAAGGTTGCAAGGTCTGAATGTGTGGAATGAGCAATTCAGGAGTTAACTCAGGCTGATCTTGTTAAATGAATTGGTTCCCGATATCGTAATATCAGGAAGGTCTAGACTTTGAGCCAGGTAATAAATTCTGATATATATATATATATATATATATATATATATTGCTAGCTTATTATCAATGCTGGATTGAATCCATTTCGGGAATGTATCTGTTGGTTCTTATACTGAACGATTCTATTTGTTAGACCTAGACTGGATTTATTAAGGTTAATAACCTAAACCTAAACTATAACCTATGGGTTGGATTAGTGCTAATCTAACCTAGCCCTAAACTATAAGCTAAATGTTTCTAAGGTTAGTGACCTAGCGCTAAGGAGGTTAGACTAAGTATCACCTTAAGATCTAACCTATGTTTCTAACCAAACTAATGATCATGGATGAAAGGGACCTATGAAGGGGTGCGAGCCATGGGCGGTAGTTTCTATGGCATTAAATGAGATGGATAAGTATGAAGGACAAGGGATTTGGTGGAAGTTTCAAACGGCTAGTGAAATCCGACGTGGCAGAGTCGCCAAATCTGGAAATGGTCTTTGGTTTGTTTTTGTCCATCGCCAACTATGGCGGTCGGTGGCAATGGAGATTGAGCGGGAATTTCAGAGTTAATGCAATTAAGGAACTCGGTTTCCGAGCACGGATTGCTTGGGAAGGCATGTAAAATGGAAAACTAGTTGGTTGTTTGGTTTTCCATACGCTCCGGTTTTCTCTCTGTTTGATCACTGGTTCTTCGAACCAGTCTACTTGGTGTTGCATGGAAACTATGAGAATAAATAGCTCTTTTCTCTCGTTGAGGAAAGTTTATAAGGCATGGAAATAATAAATTATTGTTGTTGAATCTAACGTGGAAAAAGAGGAGAAGGCTCGAGCTCTTTGGAGAGTCTTCTTCAGATTTTTAAGCGATGTTACTGTGCATGTTAGGCCCTAACTTTTAAAAATCTTGCTTTCCTTCAAATGATTTCATTAGAACAACTCTGTTCAGATGATTTTAGGTCCAGTTGGTTTTTATGGTAGCATTGTATGAATTAGTTTGTTGTATCTTCATGCTGGCTTGATTATTCAGTTGAACCCTTGCTGGGTGTACATTTTGTTTCGTATGGTTGAATTATCTTGCTGTGTTTTTCATTTCGGTTAGATTTCGTAGAAATTCTTGCAAGGATAATGTACGAATTCAACTCTGTTGGAGTCCATAAAAATGCTTTCTTGCTTGGTATAGAATTTTGTTGAAGCCTTGCTGTTAACACTTGTTGAGATTGATACAGTTGGAATTCTTGGAAATAGATAGTATCTTTCTACTTCAGTAGAAGTTTATTTGAGAATACTAAATGGGTACGACTCCTTTTGAGTCCTTGAAAAGTAACATACGTTTCTACTTCTGTAGGAGTTCAGTCGTGAATTCTGTATGTTATTGATATAGTTGGAATTCTTGAATTTAATATGTATCTTGTATTTCTACTTCAGTAGAAGTTTATTTGAGAATACTACATGGGTTCGACTCCTTTTGAATCCTTGAAGCGTATATTATGTTTTTCTCTTCTGTATAAGCTCAGTTGTGAATACTATGGTTATTGACTCAGTTGGAGTCCTTGATATGTAACCAGTGTTTCGACTTCTGTATAAGCTTGGTTGTGAATACTTATTGATATTGGCTCTGTTGGAGTCCTTAATATGTATCTTGTATTTAGACTTCTGTAGAAGTTTAGTTGTGAAGACTGTTGGTGTTGAATTAGTTGGAGTCCTTGCAGTATCTCCATGTGAACACGACTCCTGTTGAAGCCCTGACGTGTTTGCGTGATGGCTCGACTTCTGATCTAGTCCACGCTGTGTTTACTTTTTAAACTCGACTCTGTATGAGTCCTTGCTGTATTCGTATTATCTCGGCTTGGATGAAACTTTGTTGAAAATAATGATATGATGATGACTTCTATGAAGATCTTGTTGTGGTTATTATTTTTTGATTTCGGCTTCTGATTTAAGACCTTGCTGTATTTAGTAGGGATTAGATTCAGCTGTTTGTTGCTGAGTATTTCGACTCAGTGGGAGTGTCGCTGGGTTGCACATGGTTACGTCTTCTGTTATTGTGTTATTTAGTCTTGAGCTTGACTGAGATAAAAAGTTACTAGCTGTGCCATGACAGGCGATGGCGTTGGATATTTTGCATGTTGTTGAATAATATGGAAAGATTTGTTGAGCCTTTTGGGGTTAGATTATTTTATTATTGCTTGTCACGTGAACTCTTGTATTGCTTAATAATCTACAGGTGAATTTTATATTGGAATTCTGGTGAAGCTGTAGTATCTTCTTGTGGTCTCGGCTGATTTAGTCACATGCGTATAGTGTAAATGCATTACTCTTGAGAGGACGGTACAGTCATGAACATGATTGGAATGGAATATGAATGTCTCTATTTCTTTCTCCTCTGCTGTTAAGTTATGTTGATATCTATAACTGTATGAATAATAAGTTATTCTCTCCTTGTCTAGAAACTATGAATGTTTTCTTCTCTTGTATCCTTATGTGATCTCTACGGTAAGGGTAAAACAAGAATAGATAGTAGTACTTGTATGGAGAGACTGGCATAAATTGTGTGTTGCTGTATAAGTGGCTATACTTGTCTGTACCATTAACATAGTGTATGATTGAAAAGGAATTATGTCAGTGAGCTTGCTGGTTATTATAAACTGCCTTGTGGACTTGTTTGAATCATACTTGTTGAAATACGAGCTGATAGGATATTCTTTTTAGAATGGAATAAATTGTTGGATTGATGTTGTCTTGGAGATACAGATGGATGGATGTTTTGGAATTATTTTTTTCTTCTTAGTCTCTAATATGTACGTTGAGTCATCTGAAAATATTTAGGACTATTTGACAGCTATAATAGAGGTTATGCATTATAGTCATGTTAAAATTGTAGAAAGATATTTAGCCTGATTTCATTTAAACAGGTTGTTCAATGAGAGCAATTGGTAGAATGCAATTGTTTTAAGATTTAGTGCTTATCATGCTCAGTTCACAGAACTGACCCGTGTTGGCAATTTTGCAGATGGTTGTCGTAAGTGGTAAAGGCACGCAGATCTGATATGATGCTCAGATTATTTAATTTGGTTTTATGTTGAATTTCAATTTGACTTCTCTAATTGTATTATATGAAGGAAGTTGTTCTCTTGCTGTTGAGTATTGTATCTCATATGCTGAATGCATAAGTTGTAATTGATTAGCTTGTAATGAATGAAATAAAGGGATTGTTACTTGTATATGGTTGCAACTGTATCTTGATGGATTGAACTTCTTCGGTTCGAATGTTTTAAAGTACATTTATATTATTGTATACCTTGGAGATATTTGGGAATTCTCTAGGTAAGCCTTGCAAAGATTATGTGACTAAATACTTGTAAATGTTTAATAGTTCTGCTATGTTCCATTTAAAGCCTATTGTAATTTAGATCACTGATTTTTGAGAAGCTAAGGTTAAAATAAACCCTTTCAAGAAGCTGAACGGGAAGAGTAATCTGTTACTCTCTAACCTTGATCTAAGTCAAGACAACATACTGAATGTTTTTAAAATCACTATATCTTAACACTAATAAGTAAGATATATTTCAGTTTTAAAGATCTGGAATAAACCCAAAAGGGATAAGTTAGCAATCTTATGAGAAGACTTGGGGTTACTACCCAATTTCGTAGATTAGGATTATTGTGAAACAATGATCTCCTTGTTGAGACCTCAATCTTATTAAACTTCTCTTTGTGGAATGGGTCTTAATAAGAAAGGCAATTTTAAGATGAGGAACCTAGGGGTTGGGAAAAGACTACCCTAAAAAGGAGTGTCTTAAAGTATAATTTAAACTCCACGTAAGTAACACCTTAAAGTTAAGTAGATCTTATCGAGGCGGATTTGAAGGTTGATGGCACAAGTCGATTGTAGGGTTGTACCTTCGAGAAGATTAGGATCTTCTCGAAGATACAACAATGTAGGTGACTTATGGCGACACCCTTTGCATTGATCGTCAAGATTTACTCCTTAAACTCGAACAAGTTTTTACTCCAGAACTGGTTACCGACATGGTCATGTTATGAGGCTGCCCTTGGAGACTCGGGGTACCTTGACACATAGGGTTAACTAGGGTTGACCCAGTATGTCAGCGTATCCCTAGTTCTCGAGAGCATCCTTATAACGTTGCCATATTATTAATCCGTTCCTGAGTGAATAACTTGGGACAGGGAGGCTGACAGAAGTCAGCGTAAGACATTCTACATAACATAGGAATGGGGTGAAGGACGTATTCTAGATTGACGAGTATGTCGTCAAGGAATACGAGACATAAGAAATATGTTTCAAATCTTTGGCCAAAGTATCGCAAGCTGCTGATTGCGTTGTCCTATGTCACCTAGTCTAAGGGACGAGATGCCGATGAATAATGGTAACAATTATTTAGATAGGTTCCTTGGACAGAGCATTCTGAATCCTAGATTAGGGAAGAGAACCGCAAGAGTGATGTGTTAGATTAAAAATGCCAACTCTTGATACTCATGAATAGATCGGTAGATTACCGAGTCGTGGAATGAATAGATCGGAGGTACTCCGAGTCATTACACCGCATATGGTTATCTCTGTTATAAGAATGGTTGTTTTGATTTGTGAGTTCTAAATTATGTATTTAGAACCGTGAAGCATTTATCAAAAAAAAAAAAATTTACTTGTTCTAATGTACAAAAATGAGGATGTTACGCTTATCCCGAAAGATAAATTTTCAAGGCTACCATTCACATTGTTTTCAAGGTTTTCTTTGAGACAATATTGAAACGTTGGTGTAGTGGTGTCCCTAGAAGGAATGTTTTCTAAATGTTTAGATTTTGGTGTATCCTTTTCTGAATGTTTTTGTATTTTCTAAGGTCATTTTCGAAAGCAATGTACAAGGACAAAGAAGCATGGATGCCCCTATTGTGATGTGGGAATATACAAAAGGCATAATGCCATGTGCATATGTACAATAAATTGGAATGTGAAGCTGCCCCCAACGTTAGATGGGAATATTCAAAGGCACATCCCTCATACAGATATACGAGTAAATAAGCCAGATCATGGCATGACGAAGATAGATTTGGTAAGGTTCCTAGACCTAGCAAAGGAATTTATTCCTAGAAAGTGGTGAGGGTTACCCATCCTAATGTAAGAGTAACTTGTGACTAGTGAATCCTCCTTGAGTGCCGAAACCGTTTTTCACCCAAAGACCTACCCACTATGCCACAATTGCATGGTTTTCACATGTGGATGACCTGTTTTTCTTTACTATTTTCTCAATTTTCTCATGTTTTTCTTGTTTTTTCTTTGTTTTTCCATTTTTAGTTCTTATTTGATATTCTCGTCATGCTTAAGCATATAACCACTTGAGATGCATGGTGTTCATTGGTTCCAAATCTCTTCACCATCTGAATATGCCAATTTATAAGCTCCTGACCCATACTTGGCAACCACCACATAAGGCCCTAGCTAGTTGGCCTCAAACTTACCTTTCTTTTCTCTATCTTTGATGGTATTCTTTTGATTTTCTTTCAGTACTAGATCACCTACATCAAACTCACGATGAATGATCCATTTTTATACCCTCTTAACACCTGTTCTAGTAGACCTTGAGGTGATTAAGTGCTCTTATCCATTTCTCATCCAATAGCTCTAGCTCTACTAGCCGAGCTACTCTATAGTCTTTGTCTTTATCAAGATAATCCCGGAGAGATATTCTTAGGGAGGGAAGCTCCACTTCCAAGGGTATGATGGCTTCAGTGCCATAAACTAGGGAATATGGGTTCATACCAGTAGGAGTGCAAATGGAAGTTTGATAGGCCTAGAGGGTGGGATGTATTTATAAATGCCAATTATGACCAGTCTTACTTACCATTTTCTCCATGATTCATACAAGGGTTTTATTGGTAGCTTTGGCTTTTCCATTACCTTGGGGGTAATAGGGGTAGACCACTTGAGTTGAATATGGAAACATTAACACAATGTCTTAACCATTTTTTTAAGGATTTACCATTATCAGTGACAATGGTGAAAGGGATACCTTAATGGCAGATGAGATGGTTCATGATGAATTTTGAAATTTTCACATTGGTGATGTAAGTAAGAGGCACAACCTCTACCCATTTCATAAAATACTTAGTGGTAGTGATAATGTGGGTGTGGCCATCTGAATAAGAAGGATGGAGCTTCCCTATGGGATCCAGGCCCCATTTAGAAAATGGCCAAGGTGTTGTGATAGGATGCAAATTTTATCTTTGGCAAATGTATCAAGTTTCCATACTTTTGGTATAACTCACATTTATTGACAAAATTACACTAATATGCTTCCATGGTGGGCCAATAATAACCTACCTTTAAGAGTTTCTTAGTCAAGGCCATACCACTAGTTTTCACTCCACAAATACCACCGTGTACTTAATAGTGTGGATTGAATCAAGAACATCAAAACAAAAAGAAAATTCCCATCATAGCCACAATGATAAATGTTTCCTCCTAGAAGGGTATAAAGGGCTATACGGAGGATAAGGTATTTCTTCTCGAGAATGGGTAACGTCTTGGGAAAATTTTCCATCTTGTACATATCAAAATATAGGGTCATACCAAGGGGATAAAGGACCAACAATTTCACATGTCAAAAATTATTTTGGCATGTCATATGTGCGTATTTGTAAATGCTCTACAAAGAAAAACATTTTTCTCTCTTGAGGTGGAATGCACAAGAGAGATCCAATTGTATCTATGGCATCTGTTGATGTATTATGTGAACTTGGTTTTTACTCAAAGATAATATGTGTAAAATATTCTTTCAAGGTTTCAACCAACTTCTTGTATGGAATAATTTTCTCATCTTTAACCTTATACTCATCATTAACTTATTTAATGATAAGTCAGGGAATCTCCAATGACTCATAGCTATGTGATATTCCAAGTAATATCTTACTTGATGTCAGAAATGAGTGCCTCATACTCTGTAATGTTATTAGTGCAGGGGAATCCCAAATGGAATGCTCTTGGGATAACCTCACCTGTGGGAGTGATGAGCACTACTCCTACCCCGATCTGTGGAAGGTGAATGATCCATCAAAATGGAATTTCCATTCTATATATTCTTCAACATACATCATGGATGCATCTGGTAGGTCCAAACACAAAGGTTCCATTCTGGTAGAGGAGCTTCGCCAACTAATCGGCCAATACTTGTCCCTTTAAGGATTTTTGATTCACAAACTCAATATCAAATTCACTTAGGAGAATGATCCAATTATCCATTCATCTTGTAAGGGTGGGTTTGGATAAAAGGTACTTGAGAGGGTCAACTTTGGATATTAGTTTGGTTTTATTGTTAAGGAGATAGTGGCAAGTTTTTGAAAAGTGAAGATGACTACTAAAAAGGCCTTTCCAATCTGCGGGTAATTAAGCTCGTAGGAAATCAAAGTGTGATTGAGGTGGTAAACTTCCCATTCTCTATGGTCTAGATCATATTGGGCAAGCATTTCACCAATAGAAAATTAGGTAGCAAATATGTACAAGAGGAGAGGTTCACCTGGGTAGGCGGCATGAGTACATGTGGGTTAACAAGGTATTTTTTAGTAATGCAAATGCTTTTTGACAATCTGGTCCCCAGTTGAATGCAACATCCTTATTTAGTAGATGCATAAATGGGTGGCACTTATCCACAAGTTGTGAAATAAAGTGACGGATTGCCTAAATTTTTCCTTGTAGACTCCTCAGTTGTTTGAGAGTGGTAGGTGGTGGAATTTTTGTGATAGCCATAACCTTTGTAGGGTCCACTTTTATCCCTCTCCATGAGATAATTAAACCTAGGAATTTTCCTGACAAAACTCCAAATACACACTTCTTAGGATTCAAGTGAACCTTAAAACCTCGAAGACACTAGAAAATACATCTCTGCACTTTAAGGTGGTCTCCTCTACTTTTGGATTTGGCTAGGATTTCATCAAAATAATCTTTTGTTATGTCATTTGTCATGTCATAGAAGATGATAGTCATTACATGCTAATAGGTAGCCTTGGCATTCTTGAGTCTGAAAGGCATGACCTTGTAACAGAACGTTCCCCAAGGAGTGATGAAGGTTATTTTATGTTGGTCTTCTTCTACAATCCGAATCTAGTTATAACCTAGAAAATCCATCCATTAAGGAAAAAATTTCTTAACTAGCAGTGGAATCAATGATCGTATCAATGTTAGGAAAGGGGAAATCATCCTTAGGACATGATTTATTGATATCATGAAAATCGGTGCAAATTCTTATGCCAACAGGTTTTTTTTAAATAGGGACTATATTAGATATCCACTCTAAGTAGTCGATGGGCTTAATGAAATCAGCAACTAATAGTTTCTCTAGTTCTTCTTTGATGAGGAGCACAACTATAGGGTGCATCTTTCTCAACTTCTACTTGATGGGTTTAGCATCTGGGTGTACAACAAGGTTTTGCATGAATAATTCTAGATCTAACCCATGCATATTAGCATATGACCATGCAAATATATCTACATATTCTCTTAACAACTCTACAAAAACCTTTTTCTCTTGATCTGAGAGTGAAGCTCCCAACTTTATCATTCTAGGTTCCTCTTCCGAGCCAATTTTGACATTGATGGTTTCTTCTACCTACATCTTAGAAGCATCCTCCATGTGGCTAGGATCGGGTGGAAGAGTTAGGTCAGCCTCCTTAGGTAGCTCATCATCATCTTTGAAAATATAACTCATTTTATCCATACATTCATTTTTCTATTTGTTTACGAGTGATTCAAAGAGTTTTTTTCTATGAGACTTGCATTTATTCTTTACACAAGGTTTCTTTGAATTTTTTTTACTGTTGTTTGTGACCTTATTATTCAAGATTCCACACATATTTTCTTCTACAAAGTATGCATAGGTCTCTAGCTAAATCACAAATTCTTTATTATGATCCTCACCGGGAATAGAGTCCCTGAGTCCCATGAATTCTTCTAATGCCTTGTCATTCTCAAAGAATTCGATTGGTATGTGAAATTGTTGATCCCAATCTATAAGTTTGGGAAATACAAGGGTTACTTGGTAATTGGTTTGACAAACTATTATATTTCTCTTTTGCATTGCAAGCGTTGACATGAGATTTTATTGAATGAGGTTTGTTTCCTTGATTGTTAAAGATCATGCTTGTTATGGATAAATCATTTTTCTTTGTAATTCATTAGAATAAAATGATATGGCTTGCAAGAATCCATTTTCACTACTGATAGGTGAGTTGCAATCTGGTTTTGAGGGTTGCAAACTTATCTCTTTTAACTGACTCATCCTTGGATCACTTCCAGGTGATCCAAGGAATGTTTTAAATATCCTTACCAGACTGAATGGTAAACTGACATTCATAGGTTGAGAGACATAGCGGACTGAACTTTTGTATGTTACAAATTCTTTGGTCTTGTAAGATCATGCCTGCATTCGGTTGTATGTTTGTGCTTGGATATTTGGGATAGATCTCTTCAGAACATTTAATGGCGTAAGTGGAACGAAGCCTGCATCACGACTATGAAGGGAATCTAAATCCTAAACCTAAGGGATTATCCTAATGATATTCTAAAATAAGGTAAATGCACCTAATTCCTAGCTAATTATACTTATTCGGTGACAATCTAACCTAAGCTTCATGTTCTTTTTTTTGTTTGGGATGGTGTCCTAACCTAAGTTGTGCTAAATGGAATAAGGGAGAAATAACTAAGGTAATGCTAGGCTATTTTTAACCTAATACCTAATACTATTTGGTTGTGAATTTGATCTAACCTAAGGTGGAAATTACTTATGAAATTATTTTGACTAAACCTAAGGTTATAACCTAAGTTATGGAAATCTATCCTAAACTATTAAAAGGGAACCTAGGGTCGCATGGCATTTTGGTGACGGTTCCAAAGGAATTTATTTGATTTGATTTGTTTGAATAAATGGGAAGTACTTGCCATTTTGGAAAAGGCAAGTAAACTTGGTGGAAGCATACATGGAGTCTTCACTAAAGTTGGAAATGCATGCTGAAGTGGAAATAGCATTCACCAGTTTTAGGAGGTGGTGGCAAGGAGAGATAGGTGGGATATTGGGGAGTAATTACATTAATGAACCTTGGTTTTTTTGCAAACCATCTTGGAAACTATGAGGGCGGATTTGTTGGAGGTTGTTTGGTCTTGCATGCTTTGTAATTTTTCTCTGCATGGAGCTATCTAGTTCTTCGAACCAGCAGTTTGACTTTTACTTTGTGGCTATTTTTGGTTTCTCTGGTCTATTTTCGATCCAAGGAAAGTATATGAGGCATTGGAGAGAAAGATTTTTGGTTGTTGATCTTTCATAGAGGAGAAAAAGAGTTGGTAGCTCGAATGGAAGTATCCTTCTAATTGCGAAGTACTATCGGGAATGGTAGGCTCTACCCATTAAGATTTCTTGTTTTCTTCTAATTGTTTCATTAAAACAATTCTACTCTCATGAGAAAAATGGTTTGCATGTTTTGTTTGGTTATTTACTTTCATGATTGAATGAATCTATATGGTTTTGGATATGAATCCATTGCATGGTAATTTTAGTCTTTGGATGCTCTCTCTCTATGCAATTTTAATGGGGATATGCATGTGGAACTCGTATTCGAGGCTTGTGTGTTCTGAACTTGTATTCGAAGCATTGTGTTTTGTTCTGAACTTGTATTCTAAGCTTTGTGTTTTGTATTGAACTTGTATTCGAGGCTTATGTTGTTTTGAACTTGTATTCAAAGCTTTGTGTGGTTTGAACTCATATTCGGGACTATCTACTCGAAAAGATCTTGATTAAATGGCTTTGAGTAGAGTCTCTTTTGGATTCTTCACCTAGACACATCTTGAGTTGGAAATATTGTGGTACTTCTATCCCAGATTGTACTTGCTTAATTTGTGTATGTGATGACGTGTAAACATTGAGGATTTTCTACTCTCTTATGCTCTGGGTAACCCACGTATTGTTTGTAAGTCTTAATTTTTGTTGGAAGGATACTTGGACCTTTTATGGAAATGTATCTGGTTCAATATTGTTTTATTACTTACTCATTGGTAGGAATTCAAGCTCGTTTGAAACAGTCTTTAATGGGTTCTCGAAGTTTATGGAAATGTTGTGTGCATACTTCTTCTTGTGTTAGTTGATGGGAACAATTACCTTCTTTGTCTTGATCTTTATGTACTAGATGGAGTTGTGAAAGTCTTTTGTTGTGATTTTTGTTTCAGTCAAGTTTGAGGGTAATGTTGAGACTTTTCTTGACTTAAACATGTGATGGGTTTTCATACTCTCTTTCTGATCCTTTTTAATTGATTTCTAGGTTTTTAAAAAAATAAGAGAATAGTTGAATACTCTCGTAAACTAAATCTGATTCGGAAGGATTTCATACCTCTAGTTTAGGATTGTTTTGTATAATCTATTCTTCTTTATGATCACAAACTATATGTTCTTTTTTATAGAGTTTGTGTAAGTCCTTGTTGTTGGGATTTTAGTTACTATTTAGTTCATGAGTATTATAGAAACTTGCTTAGCTTTATATTGGTGCTGGGTTTTGTATTCTCTTTTATATTCATTTGAATGAATTTATGGGTCTTTAAAAGGAGAAAGGAATAGATTTCTCTTGTGGACAGTATCTTGCTTTGTCCAAAAATTTTAATTCTGCCTTGGAACTGTACTATATACTTCTCTTTGTGGAATGAATTTGATTTTGTGTTTAAACAACATGGAATAGATGAACCATGTTAGTGTTGATATTTTTTTCGATAAAGTTTGAATTCATAAGGGAAACTGGAAGTATCACTTTCTATAAATTGTGTGTTTGATTTTGTGTTCTCTTTTGGGAACTAGCAAAAGAACTTCTGAGTTTGAAATAGAAATGGGAATTCATTTGATAGTACAAAAGAAATGAATTCTTGATTGGATCTTTTCTATTTGAGATCCTTTAACTTTTGTAAAGATAAGTTCATTTGATCAAACTTCTCTGTAGCTCGACTCTCTTCTTGGCTATAGAGTGATTACTCTCTTAGGCCTGTTCAACTTCTTGGGTTCAGCTTTTCTATCCTTTCTGTCTTGTAAGAAATAGTGGGAAACCACTCTTCTGAGATGGAAACTTCCTTGTGGATTGTTTAGTCTATTTTTTACTAAGTCGATTGTTGTATTGATGTGGAAAGTGAACAGTTGAGTCTATCCTGTTGAAGGGAAAACATAATCATGTTAGACTGATTGCTTTGTTTGACTGAGTCATGCTCCATTTGGATTTGTTATTGGAAGGACTCCTCTTTTTACACTCTAGCATGTTATGAATCTTCCCTAGATGGACACGAGAAGAGACTATCCTTGTGTGAGTCTTGCTTTGATTTTTGGAACGTATGGTTTCAGATCTTTGAATGTTATCTTCTATAATGTAGAATTTAGTTAAGGCTTGCAAGTTGAATGTTTTGATTCTCTATCCCTTCTCGGATTGATTTGGGATTCTTGTATTTGATGTTGTCTCTTAAATGGTGAATCCTTTTATTGGTTTCCTTGATTGATGCAGCTATGTAGGTAATCAATTATGTACTTTCTGAACCAGTTTTCTATTTTTTAGATGAATAGTGAATCGTGGAAAGTTTGTATTGATTCTTCTTATTTATTTAAGTTGTAGGATGAAGCATCCTAATTATATACTATGCTGAAAGTAACTCTTTTGTTACGTAGTAAAGTTAAATTCTGTATTTCAATTCAGAAAGAATTATGAAATAATTATATGAAAAGATATGTTGTTTGTTTTAAATAAGTAATTGATTGGGTCAATTCTTATTTGATATAATGCAGCGGCTGCTGATTTTATTATGCTTTTCCTAAAAGTGATTTCAAACTTATTAAATTGTTCTTCTTTTCTGGTTGTTATTACTTATGATTATTTGTATGATAAATATTAATTGTTTCATTAAAAAAATTTGTTTTAATGGAACAATTGGTGGAATGCACTTCATTTTAATTCTTAGTGCTTATCATGCTCATTATAATGAACTCGACTGTCTTGCTAGCAATTTTTACGAGATGGAATTCGTAAGTGATAAAAGAAGGAATTTTTTTATGGTTTATTGGCTTATTTAAGTCTGGATATTTTGTAAAGAATTTGGATTCATTTTTTATTTGTATCGAAAAAGAAAAGATATGTTATTTTATTATCTTAATGTCGATCAACAAGCAGCGATGCTTGAATTGCAAATTCTTGTAAAGTGTATATTTTATCATGTTGAATTGAAAGGTTTGATATCGACTCCAAATTGTGGTGTAAATTCTCTTGTACTTTATATGAAGGAAATAGTAATGATATCTTGTCAATATTCTTTATATCTATTTGTGTACTATTACTCTTACGTTATCAATTAATAAGTCAGATTAAGGGGATAGTACAATCTCCCTTACTATAATGAAACTTGTTAAATTGCAAAAGATGTCATTCTCTAACTAAACAACTATAGTTTAATAATGAAATATGTATTAGACATACAATTAAACTATATGAGTAATGAATGATAAAAAGGTTATGTTAACCCTAACATCTAACCATGTAGAGGAAGACTCTTCCTCTCTCAAAAGAATAAAAAATAAAAGGAATGGTGGTTATGAACTTTAATCTTTGTACTTTGTTTATATAAAGTAAATACTAGCTGCACCTAGGTGGATGACACACCTTCTTTGGACAGCTATGTTGCATTAAAAATTAAACATTTGATGTTTGCTGCCCTATTTTGGGATAACTGCTTGTTATGACGAGCTATTGAACATAAATGCAAGCATGAGTTAATGAAGTTCTTAATATCAAATCAGATTAATTATGGATAAAGAACTTAATGAATGTTAGAATTAGGGTTAGGCATGGTTGCTGCAATCTGAATCTTAATCTAATTTAATTATGAATTAATGACCACCAAGGGGTATGTACATCATGATGAATCAGTTCTAACGGATGTTGGCACATACCAACTATAAGACTGTACCTTTGATAAGACCAAGGGCTTATCGAGGATACAAAGAGTTGAGCATGTGTGGCAACACCCTTCCATATTTATTCATCTAGATCTACACACATCTGGACTTGAACTTAGTTTCTCTCTAGGTCAAGTTAGTAGCATGTTTAGAATAGGGAGTAGCTTTCTATGACTCAGGGTACCTTGGCACATTCGGTTGACTTAGGTCGGTCGAGTATGCCCATATACCCTAAGTCATCATGAGCATATTCCTATAACAAATTATGTTGCTAACATGGGCTAGGGTCAAACCTTGGGCAAGTGACAGAAGTCAATAAAGACCATTCTAGATAATAGTAGAGTGAGGTGAAGGATGTATTCGAATTGATGAGTATGTCGTCTAGGAATAGTAACATGAACAATATGTTGAAAATATTTGGCCAAAGTATCGCAAGCTGCTAGTTGCGTTGTCCTATGTCACCTAGTTTAAAGAAACATGATGTCAGATGAATATTGGTAACAAATATTTAGATAGGTTCTTTAAACAGATCACTTAGTACCTAAAATAGGGTAGGAAATCCAAGTATACGTTCTAGACATAAAATATTCTATACTTTAAGACAAACATGAGAGATTAATCAAGAATAAGTCAAGGAATGAGAAATTACCGAGTCATTACAGCTGCATATGGTTATCTATTATGAGATTGATTAGCATGGAATGTGTCTCTTAAATGATATTTTATTTAGAACAAAGAACATTTTGTTAAAGAAAATTTTCCCTTGTTTCTAAAGTCTTAAAATGGGAATGTTACAAATAAGGTAAGGACAATCCGAATCAAGGAAGCTTTATTTGAGGTGAGATCTTCATAGAGGCTACATTGGGAATCTGCATCTCTATCAAAATAATATGAATCTCTCTCGTGTTCAGAAGAGGTGGTGTCAATCTCAAAGGGTGGATCATTATGAGGTTGTATTCCAAGACCATGTTTATTTGATTTGAAGTGAGCGATAGGAATGGGTTCCAATTTCCTTGCACATTAATTCCACATCCCAGCCCTTTATAACCCATGACAAACATCATGTGGTGGCCTTTGAAATTTTGGGATGCCTGATGGCATGAAGCCATGGTTCCTTCTGGTACTCTGTTAGTAGGATTCCCTAACATCTTTTTCTCAGACAAGAAACAACTAGGAATGAATTTTTCCAATGGTTTAGGCATTGTTCCCAAGTGCTTTTGAACTGAAAATAGGGATTTCCTCATGTCCTGGGAAACACTGATAAATATGATATTAATAAAGCTTGTTCAAGGGTGAATGGCTCGCCTAGGCCATATTTTTCTGATGTTTCCTCCCATGATGCAAAAGGGTTGACCAACGAAGGAAATTATTGATTGCAAGGAGTGAGTGAATCTGGATCCACACATTCCTTGATAGCCTCTATTTGCAAAGGAATAACAATTTCGTAGAAGGGCATTCATAAGCTGCACGAGAAAAACTATGCAAGGCTCTGCAATGTGTAAATGGTTCTAGATCACCCTAAATGGTGATTATCTATCCCTTGTGGCACATTTTGATACATTGATGGAAAGTTGAAGGAATGGCCCACATGGCATGGATCCATGGGCATCCTAAGAGCATGTTGTATGGTAGATCCAAGTCAAGGACATGGAATGTTGTATCATGACAAGTCGGCCCTACTTCCATTAGAATCACTATAGTGCCTGCTGACTCTCATTCCTCATTATCATAGGCCATGATCATAATAGTTTTGGCACCTAGATCTGTTTCTAAATGGCCTAGTTGCTTAACCAGCTTCAAAGTAAAAATTTTTAAACTGGATCTGCGACGACACTAAAATTTTCCTCCATAATTTCTATTTCATTAATGTATGTTATTAGGAATAGGATGTTGTTAAGTATAATTAGTAGTAGCGTCGATAGAAGATAACGGCGCCGTTAGTACGGTGTCGCCAATAATGTGGAGTACTAGAATGATCAAAGTACAATAGGAATGTTGTAAAAGTAAATATTTGTCGTAAGTGGTCCGGTAATGTTAAAATGTCAAAGTTTGGGTAATTAGAGAAGTAGGGTCTACATGATTAGGAATTAGAAATATTATATTGGTAATAAAGACAAGGAGTGAGGTCATAAATATTTTGTGTATTTTATTTGTAAAAAGTCTAAAAATGTGGAACCCATGTAAAATGATAAGGTTTATCTTATCTTAACGAGATAAAGCTTACATGTACATATAAGAGTTAAGGTATGGAATATGATTCGTCAGAGTGGATTTCTTATCCTATCTTAGAGATAAGATGGATAAGCCTGGAAGTTCTATAAATAGAGAGGCCACCCTCCTCATTTAGCATAGAAAGAAGTAGTGAGAAATATTATAGGAAGTGTGCAAAGGAAGCCATCAGTTAAAGGTGTGTTGAAGAAGCCATCAAGAGGTGTAAATGTAAAGTTTCTCCCATAGTCTTGTTCAAGTATCTCATGGGTGAGATTGTAACAATTTTATGTTAATATTATAATTTACTTTGATATTTCATATTTGTCATCATTCCGTCTTATCATAGTCGATGGTATTCTTGTGTTCGGTTGTTGTTTTGTTTACAGATTACATCCACCAAACTAAAGGTTGTGCATTAGTAAATAATCATAGCACGAGGAGTTCCCGGTGAAGAATTATCATAGTGCCGGATTGGTGATGACATTTTGGTTCCGTTCAGGGACCATTCCTCGTTAATGGATTTTCTCTCGGAGAGATATTCCCACTTAGTCAAAAATCAATTAGAGGGTAACCTTGTTTTTACTGTGCATAGTAGTTACCATGGTAAAGTCATTTTTGCCATGAATAGTAGTTACCATGGTAAAGTCATTTTTGCTGGGAATAGTATTTACCGCAGTAAAGTCACTTTTTATTGTGAATAGTATTTACCACAGTAACTTCACTTTTTACCGTGAATAGTATTTACCGCAGTAACTTCACTTTTTACCGTGAATAGTGTTTACCACAGTAAAGTCAGTTTTTACCGCAGTAAGTCAAGTTTTACCATAGTTTACCGTGGTCATTTCTATTTTACTGTAGAAAGGTGTAAAGTCACTTTCTAGTATAGTGATTCCAATTATTTGTGCACATAAGTCTTGTTGATTGTACTTGTGGGTTGGTATTTCACGGTGGTTACTTTTGAAAATGGGAAAGATTCCTATTTTTTCAGCTCAATCTAATGAAGATGCTTCTTCTTTCATTCAAGAGTTTAAACGATCTTGTATTTGTAATGGCCTCATAAGAAGGGAACAATGGACTGAATTTTTTCCTACCTTTTTGGATGGTTCAACACTTAGGTGGTTTGAAACACTAGGTGATAATGTGAAAAATTCATGGGATTTATTAACTGAAAGTTTTCTTGAAGAATTTGGTGAACAATAGAAATATGCAGATCTCATGATCGAGATCACAAAGCTATCCCAAGGAGAGAAGGAGAAGATAAGGGATTATCATGCTCGTGTTCTAGAGCTAAGGAGGAAGCTCGATGCCCAGATCTGGAAGGAAGGACTAGCGGATGGGTTGATGAATGGCGTGGATAATCTCCTCTGTAAGCACTTCATTCTTGGGATGAAGCCAGAGATCAGACAACGAGTGAAGTATGACCACCCAGCTACCATTGAACAAGCAAAGGAGATTGCAAGAAGGCAAGAAGAAAGCATGGAAGAGGAGCCCAAAGAAATTGTTGCTAAAGTAGAGCCTACACCAGCACCTTTGGTCCATAATCCACAACCACTCCTGGTGAGCACAAATATTTCTCCTAGTACATCTACTGAGTATGAAGATCTGCTCAAAAAGATGGGTCAGTTAACTATTAATCTTCTTCAAGGAAAGGAATTTAGTTCTCAGGGAGGAGATAGAGGTCCAAAAAGAAATATTTCTGAAGTTGTTTGTTATGGTTGTTATAAAAAGGGTCATTATAAGTATAATTATCCAGATAGAGCTTCTACATCTGGTAAAGGAGATAATGATAAAGGAAAAGCACCTGTGAATTCTTTTGATGTAGTAGATAAGACCGTAGAAATAATGAAGTAGATGTGTTTGTAAAAAAAGAAAGAAAGAAAAAGATAATCAAGATGGAAATGATCCTAAGAAGATGAAAGAAGAAACTAGTAAGAAACATAGGAGAAGAAATTTGGGTGTGTAGGATTTTCTGATTTCACAGGGGCAAGGACCATACTCCATCTTCGAAGATTTGTCCAAAAGGCCTGCAAATATTACATATGGTCAACTCTTGGCTATGTCTTCTGAGAAGAGGCGGGAGTTGCGAGGTGGACTCAATGCTCGAAGAAGGAAGGAGGTTGAGGTCCCTGTTTTGGAGGCAGAGGTGGACCCCATGCTCCACAAGCTGAGGTATTATGTAATGACATTTCAATTCATGATGTCTTAGTTGATGGAGGTGCTGCAGCTTAATGTAATGACCGAGTCTCAGTAATGATATGTTGGGTTTAAAAATTGATCACCCTTCAACACTTATGTTAAGGTCATTAAATAAGGGAAAACTAAACCAAGGTGTAGTTTTAAATGTGGCAATATCTATTATGGGTGTTGTATGTGTGGTAGACTTTCGGTGATGAAAAATGGTACATTGCGTGCACTCTTAATGTCTGCTGAGAAGACCATGGCTAAGGAGATTTCATGCAAGAAACTACTGGAATGAAGGTTTCATGACACTTGGACATGGTAGAGAGAGGGTGAAGATAAATGTGATCCATCGACATCATAAAGCAGAACCTATGGATTCAAGTGATGAAACTGATGATTGGACATCCTCTGATTACTCTAGTACCAGTGAAGTGGACACTGAAGATGAAGAAAGCGAGGTGGATGTTTCAGTCATGGATATTCTGCCAGTCACACCAACTCATGACCCCATAAAATTATCTGAAGAAGAATTTGATGATCGTCTCCAACAAATAAAGATTGGTGATGCTATGATGGAGAGTGAGAAGGAATCCTACCTCCAGCTCTTTCGAAGGTACATACACCTATTCACTTTTGATTACAAGGAACTCCGTAAAGTAAGTTGGGTAGAACATTGTATTGAGTGGTAGATGGTGCTAAGCCCATAAAGCAAATGCCATATAGAATGAATCCTAATTTTTTCAAGACTGTAAAAGAAGAAATAGATAAGTTGCTTGATGTCGGATTCATATTTGCTGTGGAGAATTCAGAATGGGTTTCTCCCATTGTGATCTCAATAAAAAAGAATGGGAAGCTACGCATTTGTGTTGACTACAGGAAGCTTAATAAGGCAACAAAGAAGGATCATTACCCTCTTCCATTTTCAGATCAGATCTTAGACGAAGTAGCTGGCCAGGAGTGCTATAGTTTTGCTGATGGATATAGCGGCTACAACCAAGTTCGTATAGTAGAGAAAGATCAGCTGAAGACCACGTTAACCACTCCTTAGGGAACATTTGCTTATAGAGTTATGCCTTTTGGGTTGTGTAATGCTCCGGCAACATTCCAATGTTTGATGAATAGAGTGTTCGAACCCTACATTGGGACCTTCATCAGAGTATTTCTAAATGATTTTTGCATCTATGGGAGCAAGTTGGACCACCTGCACTAGATGGAGACAACATTTCAAAGGTTAGATGAAGCACAAGCCTCACTAAACCCTACAAAGTGTGTCTTTAGATGTTCTAAAGGCATTTTGTTAGGGCATGTTGTATCCAGAGATGGTATTGGTACTGATCCTGATAAAGTTTCAAAAATCAAAGATTTACCATTTCCTATGAATAGAAGTAAGTTGAGATCATTTTTAGGCCATGTGGGTTACTATAGAAGGTTCATCAAGAATTTCTCAAAGATTGCACAGCCACTAACCCAATTCTTGAAGAAGGATGTTACTTATGAACCAGGAAATAAGGCGCATGAAGCTTTTGGACAACTGAAGGAAGCCCTGCATCTTCACCTGTTTTGAAGAATCCAGATTGGAGCAAGCCATTCATTGTGTACACTGATGCCTCAGATGCAGCACTAGGAAGTACTTTGAGCCAAAAGGATGAAAATGGGAATGAACATCCAATTTACTTTGGGAGTAGACAAATGAGCAGTGCTGAGGTAAACTATACTGTAACTGAAAAAGAGGCTCTGGCTATCATTTTTTCTATAAAGAAGTTTAGAAATTACTTGCTAGGGCAGAAATTTATAGTTGTAATGATCATCGTGCTCAAATATATTGTCAATAAGCCTAACCCATCAGGGAGGATAGCAAGATGGATAATTTTGCTACAAGAATTTGAATTTGATATTATAGATAGGCCAGGAAAGAAGCATGTCAATGTAGATGCACTCTCTTGAGCCTATGATGGTTTAGGATCATCTTGTGATGATGATGATTTTCCCGATGCAGCATTGTTCTCCCTTGACACAATCCCTAGTGAATACATAGATATTTGGAATTATCTGAATGAATTCAAGTTTCCTGATGGTGCCAATGCAAAGACTAAGAGAAAGATTACTCAAGCCAGTCGTCCATATTCTATTCTGCATGGAGCATTATTTCGAATAGGACCTGATGGACAGTACAAGAGGGCAGTTGGACGTGATCAAGGAAAGGAGCTGCTAGAAGAATTCCATAATGGTACATGTGGAGGGCACTTCTCTGGACAACTTACAACAAGAAGGATCTTGGATGCAGGTTATCACTGGCCCACTCTTTTTAAAGATTGTTATAATTATTGTAAGACATGTGATATTTTTCAAACACATGGTAACCGTAAGACTTCATCAGCTCCATTATGTCCTATTCTTCCACTTGGTCCCTTTGAAAAGTGGGGAATAGACATTATAGGTCCACTTCCAACTACATCACGCCAAAATAAGTATATTGTAGTTGCCACAAATTATTTAACCAAGTGGGTTGAAGCTAGGCCATTGAAAACAGCTTCCATGGATGAAGTGGCAAGGTTCATATATGAACGCATTGTCACCAGATTTGGTTGTCCATTAGAAATTGTAACATATCAAGGAAGCCACTTCATTAATGAGGTGGTAGAATCCCTAGTCAATAAGTTTTCTATTAAGCACAGGAAGGCAACAACATACAAGCCAAGCACAAATGGACAGGTGGAACGAACAAATTTTGTGTTGTGTCAAATTCTAGCAAAAGATGCAGCCTTGCAGGTACATAAATGGGATAAAAGGATTCATGCAGCATTGTGGGCATATAGGGCAACATCAAAGTTAGCAACAAGATACTCCCCATTTCAGTTGGCCTATGGCATTGATCCAGTTCTTCCTATTGAGTTTGATATTCCCACTGTGAGAGTTATGAAAATGAAAGGATGGATGAAAGTGATTCAGTAAAAGAAAGGTTGGTACATCTTCATTTGCTAGAGGAAATGAGAGAAATAGCAAAAGGATACAAGCCATAAGAAGAAAATGAAGCGTAAGGAATACTTTGATCAAAAGATCCTATGTGGTCTCCATTTCATGTGAATGACTTGGTTCTAGTATATGATTCCAGATACAAAAAAGAAGACAGAGAAAATTTCTTCCAAAATGGATGGGGCCCTACAAAATAGCAGCTGTGCATGAAAATGGTACTTACCGACTGGAGGAATTGGATGGCACTCCCATTACCAAATGGGTCAACCACGACAAGTTGAAGATTTTCCAAGCACTGTAAATAGTCTACTCCGAGGATGGAGTAGAAGCTAGGAAGGGGGAAGATGTCGACACTAAAATTTTCCTCCATAATTTCTATTTCATTAATGTATGTTATTAGGAATAGGATGTTGTTAAGTATAATTAGTAGGTCTGATAGAAGATAATGGTGCCATTAGTATGGTGTTGTCAATAATGTGGAGTACGGTAACAGTCAAAGTACAATAGGAATGTTGTAAAAAGTAAATATTTGTCGTAAGTGGTCCGGTAATGTTAAAATGTCAAAGTTTGGGTAATTAGAGAAGTAGGGTCTACATGATTAGGAATTAGAAATATTATATTGGTAATAAATACAAGGAGTGAGGTCATAAATATTTTGTGTATTTTATTTGTAAAAAGTCTAAAAATGTGGAACCCATGTAAAATGATAAGGTTTATCTTATCTTAACAGATAAGCTTACATGTACAGATAAGAGTTAAGGTATGGAATATGATTCGTCAGAGTGGATTTCTTATCCTATCTTAGAGATAAGATGGATAAGCCTAGAAGTTCTATAAATAGAGAGGCCACCCCCCTCATTTAGCATAGAAAGAAGTAGTGAGAAATATTGTAGGAAGTGTGCAAAGGAAGCCATCAATTAAAGGTGTGTTGAAGAAGCCATCAAGAGGTGTAATTGTAAAGTTTCTCCCATAGTCTTGTTGAAGTACCTCATGGGTGAGATTGTAACAATTTCATGTTAATATTATAATTTACTTTGATATTTCAGATTTTTCATCATTCCGTCTTATCATAGTCGATGGTATTCTTGTGTTCGGTTGTTGTTTTGTTTCCAGATTACATCCACCAAACTAAAGGCTATGCATTAGTAAATAATCATAGCACGAGGAGTTCCCAGTGAAGAATTATCATAGTGTCGGATTGGTGATGACAGATCCACCATCCACAAGTACTCTCTTAATTTTGCAATGGGTAACAACCACTTCTAGGTATAAGGGTAAGTTATGCTCTGGGTCATTACATGGGATTGCAGCATAATCAAAAGTGATATGATCATTAGCATCAAGGTGTGTAATCATGTCTTGGAGGTGTGCGGGATCTATATCGGTTTCTAATCCCAAACTTTGTAATGTCTTATACAATATGTTCTTATGGGAATTAGAGATTTTGAGGAGGTCTAAAATGTATATCCTAGTAGGTTTTTTCTCTAACTGGTCTATCAAATTATATTGACCTTCTTGAGGGACAGGTAGGGAATCAGGTATGATTAAATGAGCACATCTCATCCCTACTGCACAAATCTTTTTTAAGATCCAGATAGTATTAACTTGTTTATCAAGTGAATGAATACATACTATGAGAGAGTTGAAAGGACTGTCATTAGTGGGATAAATATAAGTAGCAGCCCTATAGTCATTGGAGTTTTTTCTTTGATCTGGATTCCTTTCATTCTTATATGTATGGTTAGGAAAGGGATATTTAAAGATACCCATTTTATTGTTTAGACCTTGGCATGAGTCGGGGGAGAATCTACAACAATCTTTCTCTTTTCAATGAGGTCTTGTATGTAATGAATTAGTCTTCAATACTTATATGTCTTGTGCCATTTAACATGGTAGAAGTCACAGTACTCATGTTCCTTGAACCAAATGAGTTTCGAGAATTTTCTGGGTATGGTATTGTCACGTTTGGGTACTCCACCATGTTTACATTTTCTAACTATTTCAGTATGGCAGATAGGGATTTTGTTAATGGTGTGAACTCATGTTTGGTAGGTGCCTTGGGACAAGGTCCTTGTGAGAGATTTAAAAGAGGACCAATCTGCATAGATTGGACTCTTTTGAATTTCTTAATGCCATCTCCAATGACATGTTTTTTTAAGAACTTCAGTTTATCTAAGGATTTTTCTTCATGTTTTTCTTTGAAAACTAGTTTAAGTGTTCCCTTCATGATGAGGGCCTTCTCAATTTAACTCGCCCTTCTCTATAAATTATTCAAAGTTAGAGCCACAGTACATTTGTAAATGGAAGGCTATCTCTCGAGTTCAAGTTAGGCAAAAATATGCTTACCAACTATTTTTCCGACAAGGCACAAGGGAAACGACTTGCCAACCATGTCCATCATTGTAAAAAGCTTGCAAATGTCTCGTTAGGATTTTTTTGTATTTCGTAGAGATAATTAATGGTGATATCATTTTCCATGTTATAGGAATAATGTCATACAAATTTTTCTCGCTAATGCAGCCACGTTATCATGGAACCCTTGGGTATGCTATAGAGCCATTCCAATCCCAGTACCCCTAGGCTATAAGGGAAGAGTTGTATTAATAAGTTATCGTTGTATGTGACCTCTTGACAAGCCATATAAAATTATTTTATGTGATCATGAGGATCACTCTTGCACTTATACTTATCGAATTTAGGAACAAAAAATTTTCGGAAGGATTGTCATAGCATGTCCTTATCGAAGGGGTAAGGGCATATTTATTCATACAAATATTTCCTATTATGTCCTATGTTTCCCTCTTGTAGCGTAGTAAGCGTATCTTTTATTTATTTTAATTACCATTCAATGATTTTTTCTTTGGTAGGTGATATTGGTCTTTCCGTCTTATCTAATCTAAAGGTCACGTCACTATATGGATCGAAGTGGAACTCGTTAGATTTAATTTTTATTTTGTCTTTGTATACATTCCTACTTGAAGAGCCTAAGTTTGCTAATTTTTGGCTTAGTTTCAGGATCTATTTTTGAAGGATCTCTTCTTCGATTAAAGGATTCTCTTCCTCATCAAACGAGGATTTTCCCTCAATCTTCAATCTACATGAAGCTTTATAATAAGGTCATTGTGGATCACCAAGTGGCTTGGATGGGTCTCCTTCAACAGTGTTATGATGTTGACCAGAAGTAGAAGCGTACCCTACATCAAAAGGGTTATCTATGTCTAAGAGGGATCTTCATTCTTCTGTTTTATGATTAATGACCTTAGTTTCCACTTTGCATTCTTGTGGAATCTTAGCCCCTAGTTCTAAGACTCTTGCGAGTACTTGATCCCTATTATAAAAAAGGATTTTGTCAAAGTGGCCTAAGTCTAATTGGTGTTGTTCTTCAGAAGATTCAAACTTCTCTCCATTATGATTGATCAACGACTTTGCATCTTTTTGGACCCCTATAATATTAACCAAGTATGAAGGCATGTGGGTGCACAGGGTCCCAGTTATGAAAAGGCACACAAGGTAAAAGCACATGAAAGAAAGAGTTAAGGAAGCACATAGCTCGCACGATGCGTGAAAGGAGGCTCGGGACTTAGTCAATTTGGGCACCCAAGGTAGAACACGTGAAAAGTGTGATTGGTTGCACATGGATAAGATGCCAACCTGGTGATAGGCTGGCCCAAGAAAGAGCATCCCTGGATGTAATCTTCTAGAAGATCATCATGAGATGGAGTGGAAAGCTCAAGCCTAGAGGAGCATGCTTGCATAAAGGACCACATTCGACACTTGGCATCAAATCTGAGGGTGCTAGAAGGTGAGTTGGCAGCGTAGGAGAATTATAAATACAAGTGCATGTGGAGTAAAAGAGAGAGATCGATATCTATAAGTACAAGGTATAGCGGGTTAGAGAATGGGCGGAGCTCTACAGAATTACTATGAGGGGATATTTGTATTCAGGAAAGAATGCACTAAGCATGGAGTTGTAATTTTTCTTTTTCTGTTAGCTTAGTTACATACGTCCAGTGATATGCATGACTGCGGTCTACTCTCTATGACTCTCTGTAATGAATCAATGAATATAATGAGGTTACCTAGTTATATATAGACATGGATATCAATGGTTTTAATGCACATTTCTCTCATATGATTTCTCTTTCCTTTCATGTTATGTATGAATGCTTGTATAATTATTTTTGTCATAATGCATGTTCTAGATTTTATTAAAGTACTCGGTCTGAAGTGACTGCAAGGATCTAGAGGCCATTCTGAGCCCTATGGTTCTTGTTTGTCTTAAATTCCCTCCTAAAAACTCTTACACTAATCATAGATGATGCTTCCCGCTAAACTCACATAAAAAAGAGACTCGGTACCTACGCATGCCTCGGTGAGAACTCAACTTCTATTGGGTGATATGTCGGTGTGCATGGGGTTCCTTCCTTTTATAATGGGGGTAAAACTGACTACATCTTGGTTCTGTTTCCAGGACCTCTTTTCAAATTTGTAGTGGGATATAGCATACATCATGATCTATGTAATGAGTAATGACAAAGCAGTTGACATTGGAGAACATTGAATCGTGGTTCAAGAGCATGGAGGATGAATTTTCTTGGAGATACAACACTAGACCTGAGTTTAATACACATAGATGGGTAGAAGAGAACCTCTACCATGATCTATATGAGACCTTCTTCTGCTACTTCCTAGTAGAACTATATGAATGGCTTTTAGCCTATACATCTAGATCAAGTTGGCATTATGGATCACATGTATGGGCCAAAGAAGACTACCAAAGGTTGCAAGATGTAGATCTAACGTGGACCCGTGTTGTAGATCATTGGTGGAGAGGAGTACTGACTAGTTACACTCTAGAATACGCCATTTCCATGTATTCTTGTCTGGAGGTTGCTTGAGTTTGAATTTCTACGAGAACCTAGAGGAATGTTTCTACATGCTATTCCTCTAGCTATGAAGATATTGATGGTTACCATGAGTTTAGAGGTTTTCCCAACGACTGTTAAACCATTATGAGTGTTGGGTAAGGGAGCTTGGGTGGAGGAAGATGGCAGATATCACGAAAAAAAGGAGAGGGAAGAAAGATGGCTCAAGTATAATGAAGCACATGAAAGGGAGATTGCTAGATGATGTGAGGCTACTAGTGTGATGGATCTATGGAGACAGACATTACGGGAAGGAGTTGAGGTTCATATGGAGGACATGGAACCTGAGAAGTTTGTTCTACCCCATTTTGGAAAGCGCGTGAGGGAGACCCCTTCAACTTCTAGTGAGAGTTGATCACACTAAGAAAGAAGATTCATTGGCACATATCTGAACCCACCCAGTGACTGAGCCTTGGTGCTTGGTTTTCCCAATCCAGGAAGAAGTGTTATTGACCTAGTTGATATCAGTGGAAGAGATAGATCCACACCTAGGAGGTATAATTTTTCAGTTCCTTCTTCTATGGCTGCACATATTCCAGTATTTGGAGGAGTCTTTGGACAAGGGGCAAGTGTACAAGCTTTCGGTCTCGCATCAGGGAGTGGCGCGGGAAAAGTAGTGGTAGTGGGGTGCTATCACAGACCATCGGCACATAGTTCAATGGTACCATAGGGACACTTGGCACAACTCCTAGGCACAGGACCTAGTGGTTCTAGTGGATCTGGTGGCTCTATAGGCACAAGACCTAATGGACACAGTGGACTAGGTGGTGGAAAAAACACCGGTGGGAACCAAGGATCAGGCTCGGGAGGACAAGGACCCCAGCCACCACCTCAAGTATTCTTTGAAATGTCTCTGCATTTGCTAAATTACAGGGGCATTGAGGATGCAGTGAAACATGTTCATAAATGCGAGCTGTTATGGCACTTGAAGGGTATCACAACACCAGAATGAAAGGCTAGTCATTTTATGACCACATTGTAAGGGCACGCACATAGCTGGTATAGAAAGTATGACCCTCATCAAATGGTGGTGGACTATACTACCTTAAAGAATGCATTCTTGGCAGAGTTCCACATTCCTGAGTTCAAGCAGAAAATCATTAGCACTTTGAAGGAGATTCAACAAGGAATGGCAGAGAGTGTGCAGGAGTATGATGTGTGCTTTAAAACTCTCTTGTCTAAATTATCATATGATATCCATCCTTCTTAGCATGCACAGTGGTTTTGGAGGATTGATCACCCCTTTTAGAAGGGCCTTATCTCATAAGACTTTTACAGATCCACGTGAAGCATTGGAAGCTTCCTTACACACCAAGGCTATTGGTAGTATTGATACTAGTGTTAGCCCATTCCTAGAGGCTCAGATTGCTGTTATGGCCAAATAGTTGGAAAAATTATCTGCGAACTCGACCATGAGACTCGCAGTGGTTTGTGGTGCATAGATTATGAAATAGAGGGGCACGTTAAGGATAATTTCCTCGAGGACGGTACATGCTATGATAGTAGATTGTGAAATCTGTCATGGGGACCATGATGCAAGTAGGTATCCCTTGCTATAGCACTTGATCAGGAAGAAAGTATCCTGTTATTGCAAAATTTGTACCTCCAAAACCCATGATACTAAGGATTGTAGGCTCATTGATCAGATCCATGAGGCCATTGATCATGGGGTGCACCAGACCAGCATTTCCAGTGGTTCTAAAAATGATGATCACCGTTATGAGGAGCGTGCAGATGGAGGCACATGGGATAAGTTTTTAGGAGGATTCCATGGTCGAGGTAACCATGGAGGAGGGAGTGAGTTACCGCATGGAACATGTTTCAATTGTGGATCTACAGAACATTACAAGTGTGAGTGCCTGGACCTATTACAGTGCTCATGGTGTGGAAAGAAGCATAAGTATGAGGAGTGCCATGAACTATTTAACCATATGAATCAAGTAGCTTTGGAAAGACAAGGGCGCTATGATGGTCAACATCAAGAAGGAATACATATAGTGGATGCCTCAGGTAACATGGGATGAAGGTTTGGAGCTTGTCTTGGTAACAACAAGGGCAGAAGCCATGCATGCAAGAGAGGTACCAAGACAAAAGACCCTGGTTATGAGGGATGAGGTCATTCATGGAAAATATCTAGACTCCACGCATTATAAGGAGATATATCAGAACACCATGGATGTTATTCAAAGCTTATAAGGGGAGATCCAATGTATAAAGGATCAATCCAGGAGGGAGGAACAAGGAAGGAGATTCGAGGTGAAAAAGATGACCTAGATGAGGTCAAGGAGCTATGTAAAATGCTAAGGTAGGAGGATATCATTCCTTTGTTAGGATCCTGGTTGAGAGACAAGGTACCACACGCTGGAGAAGAGCATGAGAGACAGGTCTTGCACATGAACCTTCCCCCTCACAACCTTGAATACGACAAGGAGATTATGTTGAATGCATTTGTAGATGGATGGCTCCTCAGCAATATCCTCTTTGACATAGGAATGAAGGTTAAAATTCTGACTTTGGATACATTGTATCAGATGGGGAGATCTACATTAAAGCCATCTTTGAATGTGTTGTATATGGGAAAAAAAACTAAGGCAATGCCCATCAATGTCTTGAAGGATGCAGCTATTACTATCCAGGGAGCCAAGTTTACTAGGGACTTCAAAGTCTTGGCACTCGCCGAGGTGAAAAATTTCCCAAAGACTACTTAGGCACCCTTGGTGTTACAAGAATAATGCGGAACTTCGGTTCAACAAAGCGTACATCATATTTGAGAATAAGGAGGAATGGGTCATTATACCCTAGTTGATGGGAATTTGACACCTTATACTTGAACCATTGGGGAAGAATTTCCAAACAAGATTTATGTGCGCTCAATCAGAGAACTGAGATGATACACCCTACTAACGGGGTTATCTAGTTTGAAGATGCTCAGTCAGTGAGTGATACCACTAGTCTAGCATGTGACAATTGGGTGCATGGAACTTACAAATTAATGGGATGATAGTTGAGAGGGTCGGTGACCAAGGTAACAAAGGCATGCATGGTTAGGCACCTTGGAGGAAAAGAACTACCCAAGTATTCAGGAGGATCCTTCCCTGAGATATTTCTACATGAGGTAGAAGCTCAGTGGAAGGATGAGAAGGAATGGAGGGAGATGTTAAGTTATGTCTTGCTTAGCATAGTAGCTCAGTGGTGGGCCACACATCAGGAGATCCTTTTAGAGTGGTGTGAGGTAAGAATTGCTCTCTGTCAGATTTTCTAGGAGCAATGTACCCACCATCATCAAGGAGTACCATGGGAAGGATCCCACCTCTTTCCATATCCAGGAGTGTGAATGGGTTTGGAGAGAAGGCACGGAAGCTTTTCCACCATCCCTCGGGTGTACAAGCTATATTCTACATAGCAGGGTTGTGCACGTGCATGGTACATTCATTTGGAGACATGCCACTAGACAAGGAATTTGCAAGAGCTCACGGCTGACCTTATTCAAACCTTTGAGTATTAGTGTAACAAGCCATTGATTGATAAGGCCTTGCAGTTTATCAAGTGCCTTACCATAGGGGATAGTTCTAGGATGGAGGATAGGTTGTTGGAATTATTAGGTGAACCAGGTGTAGTGGCGTGCTTTGAATAAGTGGAGGAAACAGAAGAGTTACATCTTGAGCATGTGTGTTTGGAAAAAGAGAAGGGAAAGTTGGTATATGTGATTGATGGAGAGGAATCAGAAAGCTTAGATGTTAGCCATTTTGTAGGGACGCATGAGGTAGTGGACAGTGTAGATGCTTGCGCACATGCCTACCATGAGCCTTTAAAGATGAAGAAAGTTAACATCGGTTCAGAAGAAGAACCTAAGGAAGCTATTATTAGGGATTATTGGATAGAGAAGGAAGTATCAAAGATCATTGATCTACTACGTGAATTTGAGGATTTATTCCCATGTGGGTACCATGAGCTCAAAGGCGTTCACCACTCCTTGGGGAAATGAAGATAAAGTTAAAGGAAAGTGTGCACTGATCGAGAAAAAGGCCCTACCAGATGAATCCCAATTTATGCATGAAGGTTAAGGAGGAGATAGAAAAAATGATAGCTTCTGGGATCATTGAGGCAGTGGAAGAATCGGAGTGGATAAGCCCGATGGTAATCAGCATAAAAAAAGATGGGTGGATTAGGATTTGTGTGGATTATAGGGAATTGAATGTAGTTTGTGTCATTGATCCATTTCTGACCCCCTTCACTAAAGAAATTTTGGAAGGAGTCATTGGGTGCGAAATCTACTCCTTTACGAGATGGATTTTTAGGGTACCACCAAGTCTAGATTGCAAAGGAAGACCAGGAGAAGAAAAATTTTGTAACCAAGTGGGGAAATTTTGCATATACAATCATGCCCTTTGGGTTGAAGAATGCACTTGCTATCTTTTCATGCATAGTGGTGCAAGCATTCCAAGACTTCATCCATAAGTTTCTTCAGGTCTATTTGGATGACTGGACAATATATGGTCTAGTTAAAGGCCATTGTGACAATTTGAGGTTAATGTTTAAGAGGTGTTGGTAGTTGAGGATATCCCTCAATAATAAGAAATGTGTGTTTACTACCCCTTTGGGAATTTATTAGGGCATATCATATGTAATGAGGGTTTGCTAGTAGATCCCACTAAAGTTGTAGTTATTGTGGGGTTAAGGGAGCCTACTAGCCAGAGCATAGTGCGCGGATTCCTTGGGCATGTAGGCTATTATAGAAAATTCATTAAGGGATATGCCAAGATCGTTGCGTTGTTAGAGGAACTGCTTAGACATAAAAGTTCCTTCCATTGGGGAGAGGCGCAATAGAGGGTGTTTGATACATTAAAAGATAGGCTTATTACCGTGCCTATTTTATGGTTTCCCTCTTGGGACAAGCCCTTTCATGTTCATGTAGATGCCTTAGGGACTGCCATTGGAGCAGTGCTTACACAACTAGGTGAAGGGATTATTGATCATCCTCTCTATTTTGCAAGCAAGAAGCTGACACCAAAGAGAAAGAATTATACCACAACCAAGTGTGAGGCATTTTCAATGATCTACGCGCTCTTCAAGTTTTGAAAATATCTGTTGGAAACACCCTTTGTGTTTTACACCGAATGCATAGCATTGAATTATTTAGTAAACAAGCCTATCTATATCGCAAGGGTGCATCTATTGATGGGTGTTGTTGTTTCAAGAGTTTGAATTCACCGTTGTAGTAAAACCTAGGAAAAGAAACTGTGGGCCTGATCATCTGTCAAGAATTGATTCAGGGGAGGATGCACAGAGTATTGAGGAAGCAATGCCGATGCGCAACTATTTAGGTTACACATACGCCCTTGGATTTAGAGGAGATTATAGTATTCTTAAAGGAAGGTGTGGCGCTAGATGGAATGAAGGCATTGGAAAAAAGTAGTTGGCCATACATGCCGCACCCTACATGTTAATCAGTGGAGACTTATACAAGTTGGGATGTGATGAAGTTTTGCGTAGGTGTGTCTTAGAGCATGAGCACCTAGCCATCATGGAGGAAGCACACGAGAGGAAGTGTGGGTGGGAATTATGTAGGTGATGCCACCACGCACAAGATATTAATGGTAGGTTTATGGTGGGAAACCTTGTACAAAGATTGCAGAGATTATTGTAAAGCATGTGACCATTGTCAGCGCATTGGAAAACTAGGAAGGAGAGATGAAATTCCTTTACACCCTATTCCTAGCGCGAAGCCTTTTGAAAAGTGGGCGATAGACTTTGTAGGACCTATTGCACTGGCAGCATGGAGGAATGGGTCACGTTATGTCATCACTTGCATAGATTATCTCACAAGGTGGGAAGAGGCAGCCCCAACTAAATATTGCATGGCAACAACAACAACAAGGTTCTTATGGGAAAACATTATCACAAGGTATGGATTCCCTTTGATTTTGACCAGTGATTAGGATATGCATTTCTTGAATGAGACCGTGAGGATCCTGTTATTTAAGTTCATGGTGGCTCATCACAAGACTACACCCTATCACCCATAAGTAAATGGAACCGCAGAAGCATTCAACAAAATACTGAGTCATACCTTGACCAATATTTGTGATGTCAGAAGACTTGATTGGGATGACAAAGTATTAGCAGTATTATGGGCTTACAAGACAACATATAAAAGACTAAAAAAATCCACACCTTTTCAATTGTTGTTTGGCATAGAAGTTGTGTTGCCGGTTGAATTTATGTTTCCTTCTCTATGAATAGCGCTCACAGGAGGGTTAGCCAATGAACAAATGCTGTAAGAAATAATTAAGGAACTAATGAAACTAGATGAGAGATGATCACTTGCCCGATGGATCTAAACTATGGAAAAGGCAAAGCAAAAGGCTTGGCATGATTGCCATATTAGAAACAAGAATTTTTAGGTTGGGAAGATGGTATTATTATATGATTCTAATTTTCTGCGCCATCCTGGGAAGTTGAAATTCCATTGGTTTGGTCCTTGCACAATCTCATACATCCTTGATTCGGTGCATGCCAGCTTATAAGCCTTGGATGGGATGAAGTTGCCTGACACTTCAATGGTAATAGGCTAAAGCCCTACTATAGATAAGACTTCTTGGTGTTTGTCAATAAGGTACTTTTTCTAGTTAGTTTAGAAGTTTCCTTTATGTTTTTTCCTTTTGCGTTGTTGTTTTGTTTTGCACCTTGGGTGTCAATAACCTTATTGCTATTTTTGGAGAATCTGTGAGTGTGCAGAGGACCACACATTACTTTAAGTGTGGGGTGGAGAAAGGTGAAGAAGCGCGTGATCAAAGTACCAAGGAAGATGTGTTGAAAAGCCTTGTTGAGTAGCTAGGTTGAAAGAGGTATAAAAAGAAGATGGAAGAATGGTTGGTGCCAAGGTAAAGCTACTTGTAGATCCCACGTACTAAGGAGGAGAAAGCACATTTGAAAGCAACATGAGGTAGGTGAGAGAAAGGATTAGGACAGAAGAAGTGCCTTTGGTGTGGGTTACGTGTGCATAAGAGTCTCCTTTCAGGTTGGATTTTTGTGCGCCTTTAAGGTTGGCAGAGTTTCATGCAAGTTGGACATGTAACTAAAGGCACTAAAGATGGGCTTTGTTTGAAAAAAATGCATTAAATGAGTAAAGTACAGTGGTAGGTGAAGTAGCATTTAATGTTCAAAAAAGAGAAAAACTATAAGTAGAGGGTTGGGGCACTCTCATTTTTACTTTGCAAAATAGAAGAGTTGGAGATATAAGCAAGTTCGACAAACTAGGGATTTTAGATTCGATCAAGTGAAGGAAGATCTATGAGATTGAAGCAACTAGTTTGAAATTGTGAACCAGAAGGAAGGGGTTACACGGGTGTGGAAAGAGTTGAAGAGGCATTATCTTGTGAATATTTTATCCCAGTTAGGGTTTGACAAACTAGGGCATGGGTTTAGAAGAGTTATATCATGGATTTGAGATCGGAGGATTGGAGGAAGTAAAACAGAGTAACAAGGAGAGAATTGGAGTAATAAAAATACCCCGACCATGGCACCCAAGAAAGGAAAGGGCAAAGCCAAGGCTAAACAACTAGAACTGTGGTAGACACAAATGAAGAATGGTATGCAGAGATGTAATACCCAGATGGGGTGATGATGGGGAAGGAATGGGAATCCCACTTGAGAAGTGTACCTGTTAGTGACTATAATCACTACATGAACACAATAGAAAAGAAAATGGCATTGGAATTGGTACGCCCCACCAAAAAATGAACACCTGAGGGTTTACATATATATGATGATGATGTTAAGGTTAAAATGGAGAAGGCAGGGCTATTGCAACTCTATGAGTTGCCTTATTTTGGAAAGCCAGAACGCTTGTATCGAATTGATGTCGGGGGTGCATGAATATTAATTCCACTTTGTTGGGTGCAAGATGCACATGACCCCCTAGTTAATTTCATAATGTACATGCCTCATATGTGAGGGAGATGGCCTAGTAGATGACCTTGGTGAATAGGAAGCCATTCAATAAACCATCACCGAGTATGCCTATAAGAAAGGGTTGTTGTATTATGACATTTCAGACATTAAAGACCCCGTAATGAAAATGGTCGTGCATCTGGTGACCAAGCTGAATGGCTAGGAAAGATGGACACATGTCAACAAACCTTGGCTACACGTCTGCAAGAATATTACAGAGGGAACTATATACAACCTATCCGCGTACATTGTTGAAGAAATTTTCAGTTACGCGAAGGAAGGGGACAGATCCTCTTCGGCAACGTCTTGCTCACCATTGTATTCATGGAGATTGGAGTTCTGATGCATCAGAAAATTTTGTGTGGGAATACCCAGAGGATCCTTCACCCATGAAGAGGTTTGAAAAATATGCTTGTGATACAATGACGGCACCCCACAAGGCACAGCTAGAAAAATGGTACATGTGCCTAAGGAATGCATTTGGGGTAGAGTGGAGAATCCTTGAACAACTCCTAGTAACCACTGAGGGAGAAGTTGAATTCATAGTCTACCAACACTATTGTCAGGTAGATTCAAACTGATAGATGATTCATGGAGCCCTTGGTGCAAGCTCCCTTTGCATTTACTACTCAATACTTCCAAGTAGGGGTGAACAGGTTTAAAGAGTCAAAGAAGCTAAGGCTAGAACTGGGTAGGCTAGACTAGGAACATAGGGAGATGAGAAAGAAGCTGAATTACCTCGATGGAAAGCATGCGTACATGGAGAAGTATGTGTTGCATGAGATTCAAATGACAAGGCCGATAATGTTACCCATCACTGGAGGATCAACGATGCGCATGTACTTACACATAAGGCCAAAGTTCGAGAAGGGTGTGTATCTAGAGAGTGAAGTCTCCATACTTGAAGATCCCTTGTAAAGAAGGGGCCCATGTCAAAGAAGAGAGGAAGAGATGGAGAAGCACCAAGTGTGTCGACTGCTTAGACAGTGAGCATGCCATCCACAAGCACCAAGCCAAGCACTTACATACAGAGAAATAAGTCTCGGTGAAGGAGAAGATGCCAGAGGTAGAGGTGCCTAGGCAACCCATCTCCAAGGAAGAATCACCTAAGGAAGAAGATAAGGCTGAATCCCTTGATTAGGAGCCACCTCTTAGGAAGAAGCAGAGGGTGGATGAGGAAGCTGACTCGGAGGTAACCGAAAGCTTGGAAAAATACATGGGTGGAAGAGGGGATGAAAGTGAAGGAGATGGTGATAGAGAAGAAGAAGAAATAGAGAAATACCAAGAGCCCCATGTGGTTAGCATCTACGACTTGGAAGAGGAGAGTGAAGATGAGAAGTAGGAGTTTGTATTCACATGGTGTAAGGGTGCACAAGATGAGGAGGATGCCAAAGACATGGAGGATGAGGAGGTTTCCAGGAAAAGGAGGGAGCCATAAGTTTTACAAAGGAGTAGATCATGAAGGTGGCAGAGAGAGAAGCACAGAGAATGCTCAAGGTCTTGGTAGACCAAGAGTTGGAGCATAGCGCAGACATAGTGCTAAAGGAGGGGAAGGAGGAGAACATTGAAAAAGAACATGACAGCCTAAGATGGCCGGATTTTACAGTAAGCTTCCCCAAAGGTGCGCGCTCAGGTAGAAGAACTCTTGATGTAGAATAAAGACCTATAATGAGCTATGTTGATGACACTAGGAAGGTGTTACGCGTGTGATTCTAGAGCACCGTACCCATAGAAAGGCTCATAGCCATGGGGTATTTTGAGAAGGATGGCACGTACCCTTGAACCAAGAATATTCTCTCTTGGGTGTTTGAGTTTGACGTTGATGATCCGGACTTGAAGTCCGTGATGAAGCACTCATCACACTACCAGAATCTAAGGGGGTCAATCCCTTAGTGAATGCTTAGGGGATCTCAAATGAGCAAGTGTGCAATGCACTGAACAAGGTCATGGTCGAGGCCGAGGCTAGATTATTCATGTGTAATGATAAGATTAGACTGCTAGAGGTGAAGTTAGGGAAGGAGGAAGAACTAGTGGAGAAGGCCAACAGTTTGAAACAGGAAGAACTGATCAGTGCACAGTTAAGGCACGAGTTAAGGGAAGAGAAAGTAAAGGTGTAAGAAGTTTACAAGAAAATGGATTCTATCAAGGGTGTCATCCTCCTGAAGCACCCGGACTTAGTGCCACCCGCACGAAATACTCATCCCTCCTAGAGTGTATAGAAGACCTAACGTGCATCCTCACTATGGAGAGATGACCCTTGGCCCTAGAATCTACTGAAGAAGTGGCCACATGCTTGAAAGAGGAAGACCAATTGAAGGTGGTAGCACTCATTGTCAAGTATAACCAAGTACTCATAGAGGTTAAGGTCATTGCCCAGTCTGCAGAAGCCGCATATGATACATGCACGGATAGAGATAAGGTGGCAAGCTCCTTGGTTGCCATGCTTGAGACTGAAACTAAAAGAGTTCCAAGAAAAGAACAAGGGGAACAAGGTGGAGAGAGATAAGGTTCTGGCCAAAGTAGAGAAGAAATCAAAGGCAATTAAGGCCTTAAAAGCTCAATTAAGGCCCGGATAAAGGAACTATACCCCTAGATCACTAGAAGGATGGATAAAATTGAGGACCTAGGAAAAGAGATGGAGTAGATTATGGATGTTTTGGGCACCAAGGAGTTGGCCTGAGTTTTGATGAAGTGAGCACCCTAGTGGGAGACCTCTGCCAGAAGGCACAGGGTGAGGTCGAAGTGTGGAATAAGCTAGAGGCAGACCTCCGGAAAGATTTTCCTAGCTTGTTGAGTTGATGTCCCCCCCCATTCTTCATTATTTTCCCCAATTCTTTCATTCCTTATTCTTTTCTTTGTAAAGTATAAGGTTATTCATTAGTTCCCTAGATAACATGCATCTTGGTTAAGTGTTTCGAGGACGGATAATAGGCATAGTGTGGGGTGATGTTGGACCCCTGTAATATTAACCAAGTATGAAGGCACGTGGGCACATAGGGTCCCAGTTATGAAAATACATGAAAGGTAAAATCATATGAAAGAAAGAGTTAAGGAAGCACATAGCTCGTGTGATGCATGAAAGAGGTTCGGGACTTAGTAAATTTGGGAACCCAAGGTAGAACACATGAAAAGCATGATCGGTTATGCATGGATAAGATGCCAACCTAGCGATAGGATGGCCCAGGAAAGAGCATGCCCTAGATGGAATCTTCTAGAAGATCATCATGAGATGGAGTGGAAATCTCAGGCCTAGAGGAGCATGCTCACATAAAGGACAACATTTGACACTTAGCATCAGAGCTGAGGTCACTAGAAGGTAAGTTAGCGAGTAGGAGAATTATAAATACAAGTGCCTGTGGAGTAAAAGAGAGAGATCGATATCTAGAAGTACGAGGTATAGTGGGTTAGAGAATGGGCAAAGCTCTGCAGAATTACTGCGAGTGGATATTTATATTCAGGAAAGAATGCACTAAGCATGGAATTGTAATTTTTCTTTTTTTGTTATCTTAGTTACATACGTCCAGTGATATGCATGATTGTGGTCTACTCTCTGTGACTCTCTATAATGAATCAATGAATATAATGAGGTTACATGTTATATATAGACATGGATATCAATGGTTTTAATGCACATTTCTCTCATATGAGTTATCTTTCCTTTCATGCTATGTATGAATGCTTGTATAATTCTTTCTGTCATAATGCATGTTCTGGATTCTATTAAAGTACTCGGTCTGAAGTGACTGCAAGGATCTAGAGGCTGTTCTGAGCCCTATGGTTCTTGTTTGTCTTAACTTCCCTCCTAAAAACTCTTACACTAATCATAGATGATGCTTCCCGCTAAACTCACATAAAAGAGAGACTCAGTACCCATGCGTGCCTTGGGTGAGCACTCAGCTTCTGCTGGGTGATAGGCCGGTGTGCATGGGGTTCCTTCCTTTTATAATGGGGGTAAAATTGACTACACTTCTTTAACTTGTGAAAAGAGAGGCGCTAAGTTATTTCCACTAAATGGGAATAATTCAAAAGGATTCTCTCCTAAGTCACAGTCATTTGGTTTGGATGCCATCTTCATGATTCTAGGCATCACTAGCCAAAATTTATACGAGGTTCCATCTAAATGTCTTTGAATTTTACATGAAACCTAGGCGTATGTTTGTGTCAGTTCTAAAATTAATGTTATGTATTTTTTTATGACTCAAGGAACACTCATATGAACACTCAAATGCAATGATCACTCAAATTGTCATTTTCCAAGTCTATACCCTAACTATGATTTTGGTGAGGGGCCCAAAGCGGATAGTGCCAATATCGTATCAATACATAGGTCAAGTTATAATTCTAATAAGGCCTAAATATTAAAGTGGTACTAACGCAATCTCTTGACGAGGTATACTAAAACTAGTTTGAATGCCGATGAAAGATAAGTTTTCTGAAAATGGAATTTGTGAGTATATATAGCGTAACAACACTATCCTGATACATTAACCGAGAAAGAAAGGTGTTATTATCAATATGATGTTATTTAAATATATATAAGGCAATATCAACACCCTAAAAAAGGATTAGATGACATTAGAAATGAAATGAAGTATGAGTATAGTAAGAATTTTTTAGTTGTGTGGGTAGCGTAACTGCACAATAAAGGGACTAATATCAAGTTCTCAAGAAACTGAAAACCCAATGTAATTACCAATGCATCTAGAGACACGGAGATGCCCAATGGTTGATGGTGATGCTGATGGTTCAGCGTAGATGCGACCCATTCTAAAATGTGTTGTCAACTAGTAGTATTACAAAAAGATACATGGATATCTCGATACCAGTGCTAGGGTATCAACAGAGACACACCCCTTCAGGACACCTATGTGCACCCCCTAAAAAACTTGTAAAATTCACGGAATTTAAATTTTTTTGATAAGTAAACATGTTAAAGGTTAGCCAAAGAAGCCTATTTCTAGCTCAGACCCACAAAAATACACGATAAAGGATTATTTAGCTTACTTAAAAAAGAAATCATGTAAATAACAAGCTATTTCTCCTAGAAAACATGAAAGTGGTTAGAAATTGAAAATAAATAGCTTTAAAAAGACTCCATTAATGGAGGATGGACTTCATGTCCCACCGGGCGTGCCAAATGTGTTCAAAGAAAGGTTGCAAAATCTATGGAATGGGGTAAGAACACTTAAGAAACCCCAAATATTTGTGAAAAATAAATCAATGGACCATCAGATAAGAAGTAAACAAGGACTTCTATTTTACATGCATTAACCTTGAAGAAAACAAGCAAACTTAACAAATATAATTACCCTCTATTCTTGAAATTTTAAATAAGTGAGCCTAATAAAGGATCTAAACAATTAGTTTGTGCTTAATAGAATGGGATATCACCATTAATGGCTTCAATGCCAATGGTTCTCCCCATTTACTCCATGGTGTTTGATGTGTTGCAAAGGATAAAGCAAATAGCTCAATAAAATGAAATAAAACTCCTAATCCTAGCAATAATATTATAGTTTATGTTAGAGGGAAGAATTGTTCATGTAAATGAGAGGGGTTAATGGGATATTTATAGTTTTCCATTTGGGAAAGTGGGAGATTTGGGTGCATGTGGGACAAATGAAAAATCCCAAAAAGCACTTTAGCAAGTCAAAGTAAGATTTGACTAGGTTTTAGAAGAGGTTGACCATAGTTAGGGCTAATTAACCTAGGTTAGGCTAGTTAATCTCGTTTTAGAGAGAAATTAGGGTTTTGAAAGAGTTTTGAGAGGTCTAATCAATCCAATGAAATGGATTGATAGTCTAGGAAGCTAATAGAAGTAGTCTAGAAGAGGATAAGAAGAGGATTTAGCCAAGAAGAGGCTTATATTAGCCTATTTAATTGACTTATAAGAGGAATACGACCGAAAGAGTGTCATAAGAGGGGAGTTAGATAGGTATAACTGATAGTATGTCATCAATTTGTGAGGAGGAGAATATTTAGTGAAATATTAAGAATAATAATGCTTTGATCAAACTATAAATCTCTACATTACAAAATCTACTTAGCTATGATGTCAAATGTGCTTGCGGATGATGAGTTTAAGGACTTGTTCATTCAGAGTCTCTTACCACCTCTCAAGGAGAGTGTTCTCTTTGATAGCTCTCCTTATTTTGATTAGCTTTGTCATACTCTTAAACATCGTGAAACCAATAACTTATCTATGGGCAGGCTTAAATACCAAGTGTAAGCATCTTCCTCTACGCATTTTCAAAATAAGTCAACATTTAAACCATCTACAACTAAACCAACAGACACAAAATTTATCGTAAACACAAGATTCTACTTCCAAGGATCTTCAATCATAACCACATTGGCATATCTTCACCAAGTTTAGTGTACCTCCACATATTTTACTACTGCAACTTGTCAATAGTAACCTCATTACATTGCCTTCTCCACTACAAATAGATCCATCTCTACCAAAATTAAATAGTTTTGATTAAAATTCCTATTGTGGATATCATCACCACGTAGGAAACTCTACTAATCATTTCTTCCAAATTTTATTTCTCATTCAGGGTTTGATCGATAGTGGTAAAATTGAGCTTCTAGAACCTACAATTTCTCCACTGTCAATGAAAATCATAAGCTCAAAATCTTTAACAACCCTCTACCTAAACATGAAAAAAAGAGGACAAATCTTTAGCTAACTATTTTTATCACACAGTGCCTCCTCCTACATCAAGGGCCCTTTACTTTTTAGTGGCGCATACGACACTTCTCTAACGATCGTTTCTTTCTCCGACCACAACTATCATGGAAATTTTTACTTATAATCAATTGCATATTAATGCCTCTATTGGATAAATCCCCATCAATACTACTAATTTTGATCCATTCGGCCCATTAGCACATGCTCTATTCCAATTCTTGATGTTATCAGTTACCCAAGTTCCCATATTTCCTATTCGATGAACAATTCATATGGTGTTGTCAAACTTTGTGTTACAATAGAACCTCTTACTATGTTTGTACCCTTCCTTGTAGGAAAATTGGTCAACGGTTGTGACATGCTTCTAGGCCTCAATTGGATTCATAGGTCTAAGTCCATCATCTCTATGAATAATTTGTGACTAAAATTCTTCAATAAAAATCATGTCATCTCTATCGAGGGTGTACCTCCATCTACTCCATGGTCGTTATCTCCTCTAGCACTAGTTAATGCATCTCATACTTCATATAATACATCACAATCCATGTTAATTAAAGTGCAATCTACTCCTAGTTCACCTAATTGCACACCATTTTCACTTTCTCGTCACTCTACTAGTCCCACACGTGGATTCATGTGCAGCATTTGTCATGCATGGATACTCATTTCCATACTTTTTGTTACATTGTATGCTCTTTGCTTCTTCTTATTTACAGGATTTTCCCTTTGTTTTTGGTGCACACTTATTTGTTTTCATCCACTGCAACCTTGAGTTTCTTGCAATCTGAGAGTGGTGTCCCATGTTTTCAATCCACTTTGTGTGGCCTAAATTTTCTTCTTGGGAATTTACATTATCTACTTATGTTCTAGCTTACACATTTTTTTGGCTTACACTTGTCTTCTACATGCATGCTTGTTTGTACTAACACTTATTTCCTAGCCACTTGTTTGTGTGTTCCTTGGTCTTTACCAAGCAAATTCCCTTCCCCTATAGGGAAGAGTTTCACTTATGTGGTTGGTCCTCTTTTGGTGCTGCATTATCCTATCCACGATGTCACATGTGCCCCCAAATAAGGGGCATCATTTGGTTTTATACACTACATAACATAGTAACGGTACTGTTCAATTTTCATTTATCATCCATGACATTGTGGGTTACACATCGAGTGAGTTCAGACCATTCTATAGAACTCCATACACAATTGATTTTATAGGACATGTTGTCCTTAGCATTATGGGGAGTAGTTACAGGTTAGAGGATAAATCAAACTTTCCCCTCTACACTACTTCTTCCAATGGCGTTGGATCGCCCAAAACAGGTGGTACAGAGATCCTTCATAACTTTCATGAAGAAGTTACAAGTTAGAGG
The DNA here is from genome assembly GCA_018340775.1 of Taxus wallichiana var. yunnanensis. Taxonomy (NCBI): domain Eukaryota; kingdom Viridiplantae; phylum Streptophyta; class Pinopsida; order Cupressales; family Taxaceae; genus Taxus; species Taxus wallichiana. The sequence goes on from CM031242.1 coordinate 192,773,191, forward strand.
ACACATCAGACTTATCTCCCTACACTTCTTCAGCTAGTGGCATGATATTGCACAAAAATAGCATTTCACCGACATATACAGATCCTTTCTATACATTTTTTCTCATCAAGAATCAGGTGCACATATTCCTTTTTTATTTTTATACTTTCATTTCATGAGTTTTACATATATAAATGTGTTTTACACATATACATATGTATTTGACTATTTGATCATCTTCTTTTTATAGTTTTGTTTGTATGGGAAGAAAGCATTCATCAACACACACATGTTGGGTACATCACACACACGATACTAACCATCCAAGTACACTACACACATTGGCATCTACACATGTGCTTTTACCCTAGGTTCACTTTCATCACTTTTACACTTTTTGCATCTTTATTCTCCACACTCCATGTTTTTATCACTCCACACTTTTTCTAGTCCTTCGAATGCATTCTACATCACTCTACATGGATATTAGGTACGCATATCTATCTAATTTATGTTACTGAGATTTCCACTCACCAACATAAAGTGGGGGAAAATGTAGACACAAAATCATGCACTTTGAGTCATTATTTAGTCTCGGTCTCATACTACTATTCATATGGTTCTTAAGTGAAAAGAGTAATAATCAACCCATGTATTTGACCATTGTTGCATTGCTTTCTATCATTATTTTAGATCTTACACTTGTACTTTCCTATTTTGTACTTTCATATTATGTTTTTCCTATTTCTGATTGGGGTTACTAGCTAGGAATGAGGTGCCTTGGTCACCTTGGTCCTCTTTGTACTTTCCTCTCACTTTTGGGAACTTTCTAGCCATTTGATCTTCTTATATTTTTGGTGGTCATACTTTTCGAGGTTAATTACGAAATTAAAGCAAGAAAACCATATAAATATAAAGTTATGTGACCATAATGAGGGACCAAACACTAAACACTTACTATCACCACCTAAGGTTGCATCCATCAAAGGAATCTATAGCTACATTTACATCCATATAGCTCCATCACAAGGGACACAAGGCTGGTTCATCTTCATCCTACTTCATAGGAGGGGAGTCTATTGTTTCCACATATTCCACATCTAGTTATTTACTCACTACTTCACAAAGTGTGACTGGAACAAGAGCAACCTAGGGCATACTGACACACACACACACACCTAGAACTATAATGGGTATGAGATGTAGTATAGTGCTTAGTGATAACTCCATCAATTTGGAAGCTAAGGACAGTCGACCCTTTCATATGCATATTTCATATTTTAGGGTTTTAATGCTTTTTGTTTGGTTTTGTGGGTGATTCATCCATTACAGTGTTTACCAGGCTTTGGTGATCACACACCGAAATTCACACAACAAGAAGTGAACACAGGTAAACATCTAGCAACACTCCAAAGGAGGTTTCCTGGCCATTTTTCATGGACCAAGGCACCCAAATATCAGACCAGGGAACCCACGAGTACCCATATCTCTTTAAAGGCACCCAATCTATCCAAATAGTCAAAATATGCATATTCTCAGGCTATTTTACAATGGTTTCCTCCTCCTGTTCACCTGGTCTCCTCTACAATATAGTCTTATTACATCATCAAATCAGCTAAGGCCTTCTTAACCCTCTTTGCACATTAGGGACTCACATTCTATTTCTTAGTTTTCTCTGGTGTATTTCCTAAATTTTATCATCATTTATTTACTTCTCCTATAGCATTTTATTACACTAGAATATTTACATTTTTTAATCACCCATTGAATATTGGTCAGCAAGAAATAATTGGTTTGCACCGATATTTGATAGCGCAAGTGTAAAATTTTGAAGAAGTGAGTGGGAATATTTTTGGGTTGGTCTCGTAATTTTTCATACATTGTTCCTCGTATATAATAAATTTTATGTGGATTATTTTTTGGGGTTTTACCTTCATGTTTTCCCATGGTAAATCCTATTTTACTTTTTTATTTACTTTCCAATTTATCTCATTGTTTAAATATCATTTAATGTGTGTGTGTGTGGGGGGGTTTGTGTGTGTGTGTGTGTGTGTGTGTGTGTGTGTGTGTGTGTGTGTGTGTGTGTGTGTGTGTGTGTGTGTGTGTGTGTGTGTGTGTGTGTGTGTGTGTGTTCTACATTCATTTAAATTCATGTCTTGATTTCATTAGAAAATTATAATCTTGTGCCCTAGATATTCTAACAGGATTTGTACCTATCAATGGACCCATTTATTATATATTTAGTTCATCATACCCATTTGAACCTCACTATTTTTCTTCCTTTTATAATTTTAATCAAATCCAAGGTGTTTTAATTTTCAAATAAATAAGTTATTCTACCATAGTTTCTTGTCGTTCAATATGCTTAGAAGCTTTATTATAAGTTTTGGGATCTTATGTTACTACCAACTATGCTAAATTTTAAGCACCATATTAATTTTATAATCTCATCTTTCTTAGATCTCCAAGATCTCCATCCTAGGTACTAACCTCATTGTGTATTGTGTGAACCCATTCTCGTTGAACTTTTGCAGATTGAGTTGGTGCATTCAATATTTCCTCTAACACTAGAGGTGGAGGTATTGGTTTTCCCCTATAGATAATGATATAAAATTTAAGAACTCATTGAATGTGATTCTTAAAAATTTCATGTAATCATAAAAATGTTTACAAGAGATGTTTGAATCAAGAGAGGGAAATGGAGGTGTAAGTTATGGCCTATAAAATTTTGAGTGTTCATCAAACACTACATCTTATTGATACAAAATTTTAGTGGTTTTGGAACTAGAAGATGACATGCCATCACATATTGACAATGCAAAAAAATACAAAAGGGTTTCCATTCCATTTTATTTATTTTTGTTTTTCATCCGGGATATATGCTCGTGCATTACATCCCAAAACTCTAAAGTCAAAAAAATCAGAATTAACATCAAACCATTTAATTCTAGTGTTATAATAAAAATACCAAGTGGGAGTGTAATTTTCAATTTGGTTTTCATAGAAATATATAATTCCCAAAACTAAGGAAGAAGGTTTTTGGAATATAACATATCTTTATCCATTTCCTTTAGTTTGTGATTTTTACAATCAACTCCACCATTTTGGGGGTTGTATAACATGGTATGTTGAAATTTAATTCTTTCTTACTCATATAAGGTAATAATTTTATAATTAATAAATTATCATCTATTATTAGTTCTGAGATGGTTTTTTGGCTAAATAAATTCTCAACAAGGGCCTTGAAATTTTTTAAGTGCTCAAAGACTTCACTTATATTTTTCTTAAATTAGAACCAATTTCTATGAGATAAATCATGAATGATGGTAACCAAATATTTATTCTTATAAAAATAAATATGGGAAAATTACATAAGGTCATCATGAACCAAATGTAATTTTTCATTGGCTCTTCAAGCTTTATCTTTTAAAAATGGATTCATATTTTTTTCCAAATGTACAACCTAAAAACAATCCATTTGTGAAGAATTATTTTGAAACCCAAGAACCATATTATACTTGTTTATAGTTTGCAATGAACGTAGTTAAGATGACTAAAACTATCATGTAAAAGTTTGTTTAATTCATATACATGAGAAATTGTGACTTATAAAGGGTGATCAAACACAAAGTGGCTAATCTTGTATTATTTGTCTTGATGAATAACCTTTCTAGTAGCTAAAATAGTAGAGTAGTTTTTTTCTTGTATAATACCAATATTGTTTCCAATACACTCAACATTTATTCTTCACTTGGATTATTGATCTAAAAATGGAAGTTTACAGAAAAATATTGAACGTGTTGAGATTAATTGAACATTTCATTCACCATATCAATGGAAACTTTTCCTTCAAAATTAAGAGGATTTTTTTCATAAAAAAATCTCATTGTGTTATTATTCATGAGAATTTGAAACAAAGAACCTTTATTTTCCAAGTTTTTGAGACCCTAAATCCAAAATGCATTCATCTACCATTTATCCATTAATTTTTGTAAAAGAAGGAGCATGTGTCTTGGAGGGAGGAAGTCATAAATTTTGATCTATGATTTCAAGTACGTAATTTTATTGAAACATTTATGCCCATCATATCTCAGTTTACCACAATATTTGTAACATTATTTATCAAATTTTTCTCTCTATTTACTTTTTCCTTTTTCTTTGTCTTGACTTTGGGTGGATTTTTTCTTTGTTGATTGATTTTCCTTTGTCTTAAGGTATTATTTACCTTTATCGATGGTAGTGCCCTTGAATTTCTATTGTTAGGTTGTGGAATCTCATTAGAATCATTGAATACTAATTATTTCTCCTTACTACCTATATGATGGATATCACGAATAAAAATCATTTTTCATGTTCATGTTAAACTCATAGAACTTATCAAAATTCAGTAACACATGTTTTTTTAAAGAATCATGTTGTTTGTAGTAGTTGGAGACAAAATTTACATATGGATAATCATAATGATCTTATCATCATACTTTGATTCCATCGATTCAATAAGGATAAGTTTCAATTGTTTGAGCTCAATAATGAAATCATCAATTCAATGAAAATTATCTAATTTAAGAATGGAAAGCTCATTTTCCAATTGGCATCCCAACATCTTACTATGTTAACCAAATATGTTTTCTAAGTTAGTCAAAATTATATAAGCATTTATTTCTCCCTAAATGTGAAACTTTATTTTAGGAGATACTTATTGATCTATAACATCACAAGCTTCAAGGCACCTATTTTATGATTTTTGGCGCTTGTAATTTCAAGAGGTGAAAAGTATTCACTCATTACAATATAGTAAAGGCCCTTTCTAATAATATCATCATTAATATATCCCTTATGTCTGAAGTAATTATAATCATTGAGAACTACCCCTTTAGAATCCATAGTGAAGCATAGAAACTTGATCTTGGACAAAAATGTATGGAAAATGTGCCCAAAAATGTGATGTCAAAGTTATACCTCAAAAAAATTATCTTGATGAGGAGATAAAAAATGTTCAAGCCCATAATGGATTACCAAATTTTCTAAAAAGTAATTTTGGATTTGTATCTTGAAATAATCATCTCAATGAGGGGATCAAAATGGGCCAGAACGCAACAGTCCAATTTTTTAAAAAGACCTTTTGAGATCTACTTTAGAATAATTGACTCGATAAGGAGAACACAGTGGGATGATTTTCTCAACTCCTTTTTTGAAAAATTATCATTTTGTTTAATTGACTCAAAATGTTTGTCTACGACCTTATTAATCTAAAATTCCATCGAATCGTGAAATTCCACATGGATCCAAATTTGACCTTCCAAACCTACACATGCCAAACATGCTTATAGTATTATATACTTGTTTTAGTTCTCTACACTTGTAAAAATATAACTTACCCACCTAAATATGTAACTAGGGTTTTATAGTAAAACAAATATTTGGCCTATCGCTAAACAAAAAAATGGATCAAGATGATACAGAATTTTAATTGCAGTTGACTAGAATATATAAATTGAAACTGAAACATAAAATACACACTATATTTGACCAAGGTTCTATACTAGAATTTTCAAAAAATTTAATCAATATTGTAATTAAAATTCTAGATTTGAACAATACTATGTTGAATGTCCATATAAACCCAAGGGATTCACTAGTCCAAGGTGTGTCTTTTTGTAGGCCCTCTAATATGCTTATACCATTTGTGAATACTGAATTATAATAATGTTTCATACCACTGACTATGGAGCATTTTATTACTCACATATCCACACTATCCCATATCCAAGGTATGAAGAGAGTAAATTCTTTTGGTAACCACTTATCATTTTACCAAAGAAAAAGATAGATGAAACGATTCCTATTGGAAAAAGAAAAAATATAGGCACTTCTTATATAATGTGAGGTAAGTGGAATCTAAAATTTGTATAATTTTTTTATAATGGCTTGAGTATTGGATCAATACCCTTACACAATGGATCGGGTAATATTTATTACCACTTTTCCCAAAATGATAGTTCCTAAGGGTTTAAACTATGACAAGACAATTCTACCCGAGAGAGCTCTAAAAATACACATATATAAACTCTTAGTGCCCCACCTCTTGCACCAATATTTTATCAATCCAAATCACATTAAGGTTAAGGTGAGAGCATAATAATTCTTAATTTTAGTAGGCCATGATTTTTAATAGAAATTGTTATAAAGAATGAAAACCACTTTAATACCTACAAAAAAATATGAACACTTCATATTTTATTTGGATACCTATAAAAAGTACTAAAAACTACATATCTGATCTATTAACCTGCATGCAACATGAGGAAAAGCTTCTATTTCTCTAACACCATAATAAATTATTATTTAATCTCAAAATCATTATAAACAACCATAAGACAAACACCCACATGCATGTATATATAATAAATCAATGAAATATAGAAGAAAATATATAACATAGATTTATCAAGGGTAATATGACTACCATAATTTTATTAATAATCTCTAGCTTGAATTCACCATAGTAAGAATAAATATCTTCCACATTTATTACCTCATACATTAGCTCTATGCTTTTATAAATAAAATATAAGATGATAGGGTTAGGGTTTGGAGAGTAGTTTCTTTCAAAACAAGTCTTAGAAAATAATATTAATAGTGAAATTAAATCAATTAAATATCTTGGTTGATACACTTCTCTATTAATATATGATGATAAGTGTGCACCAATAGGTGAATTATTTGCATGTCAAAGCAAATAATGTTATAAGTATATCTTACAATCATAAAATAGTGTACGGAAGTTAAATACACTAACATGAGGGATTTACAAAATCTTTATATCTAGGAAAAAACATCATAGGATTTGAATAATACAATCTCACAAGTCAAATGTTGACTTTTTCATATAGGAAACAAGAGTGTGAATTTACGTTCATGTGACATGTTTTTAATTCCAAAGAATATGAATAAAGGAGATAAAAATCATCTCATATCTTAGATAAATAAGATGAAGAGGTAATAAGATAATGAAAAGGAGGATTTGATGTGTTTATCAACCCACACATGCATAAAATATGATGATTTCATAACATAAGTGTGTCTCTTAAAAGATATGATGGTTAAGGTGTATGAAGCATAATTAAAAGCATATGATGTTGATTTAGAGGGAGCTTTGCATGAAGAAAATAATAGTATCACAAAAAAATACATTGGATGAGATATATGTGGGAATGTTTCTTTCCCATACTAATTTATATGATGAGTTGGTTGCAACAATTGAGAAATGGAAATGTGTTGAGAGCATATAAAGATAATTCACATAATAAAAGTAGCTGAAAAAGAGAAATGTCACAAATGTGGTGGAGTTGAATGGTATAGTGCTTATGGGAATTGGTTATTCTCAAAATGCATGTTTTATTTATTTATTATAGGTATGGGTGAATTCTTAATGAAATAAGAGGAGAGTGATGTAAAGTAAATCACAAATGGGTGGTCCTTTTAAGGCCAAGCATGGGAGGTGGTTGTAGAAGTGAAGAGGATATGGTATGAAGTATAAGAGGAAGGAAAACATGAGTTTTGTGCTTCTATAGGAGGAATTTTATAGATAAATGAGATCTTGATATGTTGACCTCATGTGGTGATTGATTCAAATCCCAATAGGAATAAAAATATATGATGAATATGCCTAGTATATATGGGTGAATAAAGGAGGTTCAAATCCTACAAGGGGATATAAAATAAGGAAGAAATAATATTGGAGGAGGTGTATGGAATTCCTAAGAAAGAAATAAATAAATTATATTAATCTCCAAAAATGACCAAAATTAGGTCAATGTGAGTGAAGTATATAACCATTATCAATAGAAAGTTCTAGGAAGAGAGAATCCTAGAAGTAAATCAACAAAAAAAATTACAAATATAAAATAAAGAAGTGTGCCACTAACACAAGTGGTGTAGAAATAAATACAAATAGTAATGAGGTGATAAAAAATCCCCAAGATAAAGTGTCATTGAATAATGGAAACAAATCCTGTCAAATGTCACTATTTATGCCTAAAGTAGAGGGATCATATGAGCCATTATTTATCACTATGAGATATTCGATGATGTTTTCTAGCGATTATACATGGTTGGATGATGTGGGTAGTGATATCCTAGGAGGAAGAAATAAATTTCCTCTAGAATACCTCCTAACATCTAAGGCCCATATAAATCTCATAATAGAAAAGAAGCTTGTAATATTAATTTTCCCAAAGGCATGGGGAAGATGGAAAGTAGTAGATCCATTTCGTTGAAGAGGGCTAGATCCATTCCAATGCGGCATAACATAGCCATGATGATGATATATCACATGATTGAAGATTTGAATAGTCTTAGTAATAGTAATGTATAGAGAGAAATGTCACATCACCGATCTATCAACTCTAATGTGGGATGTATCAATGTCTAAAAAATGTTTAGTGTTGGAGATCACCTAAATACACTAAAATAAAGAGGTGATCAATATGGGATCTATAGATCCTCTAGTCTCATCCTGTAGATATCTTCATTGAAGGATGACATCCTTGCAAAAATAAAGACTCAAGCACCATCAGTTTGTATATTTGAAGAAAGTAGTTATGTTGTTATTTGTCTTTATAAATGAAGTGATATATTACCTATATCTCATTATAAATGAGGCATCTAAAATGAATTATTTCTCAGTCTCCACATCCTAGAGAGGGAAAAGATGATAAATCCAATCCTAATAGAGAATGTGGTGGTCTATTTCAACTCATAACTATAAATAACAAAGTTTATTTTATCTAGGGAAACCTCAAGTCATGATACTGATGGTACTAGATATGGTGATGGAGATAAATAGTATCATCCACCACCTATAATAAATAAATGGCATAGAAATAAATCTTGGGACTGAGTGACTCATAGGGGGAGATTTAGGTGGTATGGATATAATTTTTATAGATGTCCTCTTTAGAAACCCTGGTGACGATGTCCTTAGTGGGAAGGATCCCGAGAGTGGAATCAAGGGAATACATGAAAGGAGGTATCTTTTCAATAGATATGTCAATAGAAAAAGGAATTTCCTAGTATCAAAGTATCAAAAAATTGACCTTTGGTGAGGACTAGTGAAATAATCATCTATGAAGATAAAAATGAATAGTAGGGATACCTTTCATGACTAAAAGGTGATTCCCCTATGGTTTTGAGACTTTGGATGTAGAAAATAATCTTGAATATAGTCTCAAGCCATAGTGGATGAGAAAACATTCAAATTGGGTGATACACTAAGGAAATGTTTTCTTACAATGGATCATGTGCTGCAACATGAGAGTCTATACCCTCTCAATATGGGCCTAGTCAATATATCCTAGGATAGGTCCCTAAGAAATGGGAAAGGGAAAGAGATGAATGATTGGAGATAAGTGGAAAATAATGTTTTATGGATTATCATGTTGTTAGAAATGGAGAAAAATGGATATTGCTAACCATTCCAAACCTACTTTTGGTGATGCCCTTAAGTCATGCACTCAAGGAGATTAATGTGGTAGAAACTTATAAATATAAATCATTATTAAGAGTTAAAAATAAGGTGTATACATATGCTTCATTGAAATATCGAGTGTAACATGATATGTTATTTGGGAAAGAAACATGCTACACCTAAATAAAAAAATGAATGAATGTAAGGGAAGTAATAACTATGATAAAATATCAATTCAACCAAAGGAAATATGCTTACCTTTCTAAAAATTGAATGCATGTTACCTCTCATCTTAACCATGAAAGGTATAAACCTTCTTAGGAATAGTAACAATACAATATTATAAGGAGAACATTACAACTCAAGCATATGCAAGTGACTCAATAAGTAGGTATACAAAAATAAAAATATATCATTGTAAGGTTATATGATAAGTCTAGGGAAGATGGATAGGTCATGTTTGAATAGCCTATATTATAAAGGAGTGAGTCAAGAAATTAATTAACCACTCCATCATTCCTAAAAAATAGAGTAAAGTAGGTGATATAAATGTCTAATTCAATTTTAGATAGTCTTATAAAAGGAATACTATGTTTGATCCATAAGAGCCTAGATAGCATTAAAAGGTGTTAGTAAATTTATCAACTAATCTTTCCATAACATAAATAAGAGATAGATAGCATGCTAAAAGGAATAGGTCGGTTTAGGTATCCTTATCAAGGAAGACTATGTTAAATATAAAGGAACCTAGTAAAATTTCACAATAGTTGCAATCAATTTATTAGCCCTATAAATAATGAATCGCCAAATTTTTATGCTCATAATCCTTAACATAACTAATAGAATTTAGAGAAATAATATAATAATGGTCAAGAGAGATCATCCCGAAATCCTAGAGATGCGAAGATAATCAAGTAGGGATAGTTTAATGCAATTTCCTTAAATCCTATTACAATTCACAATTGTTGATAGGAATCTTCATCGAAGTTTGGATAAGTTGCGAAGTTAAGGATATAGCCGCAGAATGAAGGAAAACCACACATAGAAGGAGAAACCACGAGACATAGAGAAACCATGTGGAACTAAGGAAAAGTATAGAAAGCTAGATGATGACACAAAAGACTATAAGAAACTCGACATAAAGGTAGACAACTACAATACATGGAGGAAACCAATAAAGACTAGGAAAAGCCGTGATACACTACTAGAAGCCACATAATCCAACTAAAAGCCACATAAAAAGATAAATCACACCAAAGATGAGACTGAAGCCGAAAGAGGCACGATTCAAAGGAAGTTTCTTTTAAAACATATTAGATCTTTTATATCTATTGTAATTAATTTATTGTATAGTGTGCATTGTGAAGACACATGTGTGGATGCCATTTTGAGATTGTTTAAGAGAGATAAGTGATATAGAATGAGAAAAGATGTATGTACTAAAAACTGATGTAATAATGATTGAGGAATAAATAAAGAATTAAATTCGAGCATAATTTGTTATCTATGTTCACTTACATTTCTGTTCTTGGTATAGTGGTGGTGTATTTTTCATGTACATCCTTATCAAAGATCATTTCTACGTAAGCCTCACAAGTCTATCAGGGTTTTAGGTCAACATTTGATGTCTGAGCCCAGGTTTCTTTTATTAAGTGGATGTTAGGAAATATCTCACCACCAGGTATTGGAAACCCACGTTATTAGAGATTGAAAATTGGTGGGAAAAGAAGATCGATATATTTGTTAAAGGAGAATCAAAAATACGGAACATAACTTATAGAGTAGTAGAAAATGACGTATTTAGAGAATACGGAGAGGAATTTTGGGTAGAATTTCCACATAAGTTGTGGCCCTACTTATTAGTGCACACAAAAAGAACTCGAATGGATGCGAGATGTACCTAAAACAACCTTTTTAGTGGACTACGAAAAAATTAACAATGGTAAAATGTATCAATGAGGCATGGACTAGAGCAATTGACTACTGGTATGAAACCAATTTAGATTCTTATATTATTACATGGGAAATACAAGGTTAGAAAATTTTTGACAATAAGAAACAAGAGGTGTTAAGTGGAGCCTGTGAAGATTTCTTCAATCAATTCATTTTTTAATTAAAGTGTCAATGATTGAGAAATGATTAATTAGAGAAGTAGACAAGTTCCTTTAGGGGTACATGCATCATGTAATGTCCGACGTGAAGGGGGGTGATCCAAGAAGGAATGAATTATCAATATTAATGGGGCATTGGTTGGGGTGGCAGAAATAAGCTGACATGAGAAAAAGAAAAGGACAGAAAAATTAGAAAGTTAGGAGGAAAATATTAATGAGGATTAATTAGGAGCATAAATTTGTGGAGAATTAATTAAAATGAGGAGAATGGAAGAAAGAGAAAGGTTAGTTTCAAAATAGAAGGTAAAAAAAAATGGAGAGAGAAGAAATAACAAAGAAGAAAGAAAGAAAGGAGAAATTGAATAAAGTTAAGAAAGAAGAAAAGAAAGAAGAGAAGAAAGTAGAAAAGAAAATAGAAAAGGTAGAAGATTCACCCACATCAAGTGGAGGCCAGAAATTGGCTCACCCAGAAATGGAGGTGGACACTTCAAGTCTCGCTATAATACCCACATCTTGCAAAGACCAGTTAGGTTTTGTTACTCCTGTGGAATCTCGTGGTACAATATACAATAGAAAGTCCAATTCAATAAGCAATGACAAGATAAGCAATATTAGTAAGAGATCTATAACAATTAGTAGGAAGTTTAGACCTAACATTCAAAAGGGTTTTAGAAGTAGAAATATGGAAAGAAGAGGAGATAAGAACACCATTGATGATTAAAGAGAGAGGATAAGAGGAAGAAGAAGTTAGTGTTATGAGGAATTTAATAGAGAAATTTGGAGAGAAAGTAGAGATAGCGGATGAAAAAAATATAGATGAACAAGAGGAGGAAAGGATAGAAGTGATAGCAGAGAAGATTGAAGAAAGAGATAGAAAAGAAGACCAGGAATGCAAATAAGAAAAGAATAAGTGATGAAGAGTTAGAGATAAATCATATGATAATGAATATTAAAGAGAGAAAAGTAGTTATTGAAAATGTTAGTTATGAAAAGACGCCAAATAAAGAGATGCCCCCAACCGACATGAAGGCCCAAAGGAGATGACCCCCAAATCAGATGCCATTCCATGTGTCACTTGATACACCAATTGAGAACTTAGATAAAGGAAGAAGTCTGGAGGAAAGATATCAAATCTTAAGAGAAGAGAGTAAGAAGAGATAAGAAATAGTAAGAGAATTTCAAGAACTACTAGGTGAAATTTACTTTGATATTGAACTAAGTAGAGATAAAGGAAGAAAGAGAAATTCAAAATCAGTACATAATCAAACTAATAAAGTAAATCAAGTGATAAAACAACCTATTGTTTAGCCTAGAACAAATACTCGGCCCACAATGGCTCAAAAGATTAAGATGCCAATTTTTGACAAGGATTCAACTGATGCATTGGAACAATAATAGAAGAGTAATAATACCACGCACGAAGATACTAAGACACATTACTTTGGATGTTAATTGTGGGCTAATGCACTAAGGTGGTATATGAGGTTATCATCACAAGGTATGAAACCATGGGTGGATATTGAGAAAGAATTCAAAAGCAGATTTCCTTTTTCCAAAGGCATTGGCGAAAGGTGTGAGCAAGATAAGGGATCTGGTTTATAGAGAAGGAGAATTGGTAAAAGAGTTTAGTCAAATATTTAATATTATTACTATAAAATTAGAAGATCCCCTGATGGATAAACAGCAAGTCAAGTCGTTCACTTTCGATTGCTTCCCTATCTCGATTTGCTCTAAATACACAACATTTTAAGGTGTTATCAGAAGAAATTAAGATGAAAATTAAGCTAGAGGCCCAACCATGGAGAAGATAAGGGGAAAAATCAATAAAAAGTTAACTAGAAAGGGAATAGTTGTGTTGATCCCTAAAATATTAGCTAAGTACAAGAAGACACGTGCGTGCACGAGACATATATGAAGAAGGGTGAATGGGTTGAAGGTGTGTAGGGTAGGGTTCTAGTAGGGTTTAGCAGAAAACACGACGTGTGCACAACAAAATATGGTGTTGAGACTTAGCCATATTTGGAGTTCTAGAAATAACATGAGGAAAGCATGACCCATCTAACATGCAGAGTGGATAAGGTGCCAACCTAACAGCTGTAGGATCAAGAATGGAATATTCCATGCATGCGATGGAAGGTTCCAGAAGAACATCATTGCACAGAGTGGAGATCTTGGATCAAAGGAGACATGCTCCATTGGAGGACCACTTGGACACTTGGAAGTCAATCTGTTACCTTAGAAGGCATGGCGGTGAAGGAAAAAATCTATATATAGAGGTGCGCGGATAGTAGAAAGGGGTACAAAGGATACTAGAGAAGAGATGTAGAGAGAGTAGTGCGCTGGAAAAGAGGTGAAGCTTTGTAGAAATATCATGGAAGATTCTATGGGTTGGGATTAGAGAAAATATAGGAGTGATGGCATATTTAGAGGGATGGGTCTATATTTATCCTTGTAAAGGACATAGTTTAGTTCCTCATGCATGACCTTTCTCTGCATTATTATATGGGTTTGTTATGGCCTCAATGAATGTAATATGGTTACTAAACTCATTAATATCAATGGAAGGTTCTATTCTAAAGCATATATGTGTTCATGAGCTTAATTCTAATGTATTTCCTGTGTGTTATGAATCATTTCTATATGTTGTTTGTTATTTATATTTTATGAATGCATTAATATGATAACTCATCCTAGGTTCTCAAAATGAGTGCATGGTTCTTTTCCATTCTTTTGCACTTAAGTGTCTATCATAGATGATGTATTCTCATAAAAATAACATAAAGGAGGGGCTTGGTGCCTGCACATTCCTCGAGTGAGCACCCAATGCCCATTGGGTGATAGGCCAATGCACATGGGATTAGACTATTATTCTAGGGGTATAAAAATGAATACATCTTGGTTTCATTTCTGATCTCTTTTCAAAGTTGTTGTGAGAAATGGCATACATCATTGTCCCCGTGATGCGTGATGACAAAACATATAACCTTAGAAAGTGTTGAAGCATGGTTCAAGAGCATGGAGGACAAATTTTCTCAAATATTCAGCATTGGACCTGAGTTTGATACATGTAGATGGGTAGAAGAGAACCTATACCATGAGTTGTATGAAATATTCTTATGTTGTTTTCCAGTAGAACTATATGAATGGATTTCAGCATATGCATCCAGATCGAGTTGGTACTATAGATCATGTGTATGGACCCAAGATGATTATCAGAGGCTGTAAGATGCAGATTTGACTTGGACATGTGTTGTTGATCACTGGTGGAAAGGAGTTCTGACCAATTATACTCTAGAATATGCCATTTCTATGTATTCTTGCTTAGAAGTTCCTAAGTTTGAGTTTCGATGGAGCCCGGAGGATCATTTTTTCTGTTATTCTGTGGCTATAAAGATCTTGGTCACTACCCTCGGTTTAGAGGCATTTCCCATGGCTAGATGAGCTTCTCTAAGCTCTGGGTGAGGAAGCTAGGGTGGAGGAAGATGATGGACATTGCGGATGAAAAGGAAAGGGAGGAGAGATGACTCAAGTATAGTGAAGCTCGTGAAAAGGAGATGATTATCCAATGTGAGGTTGTAAGTGTGATGGATCTATGGAGGAAAACATTTCGGGAAGGATTTGAGATTCATACAGAGGACGTGGAACCTAAGCAGTATGTGCTACCCCATCTTGGCAAGCGCGGGAGAGAAGACCCTTCAACTTTTGATGAGAGTTCATCGCATGAAGAAAGGAGAGTCATTGGCGCACATATAAACCCACCTAGAGACCAACCCCTGGCACTTGGTTTTCCATATCAAGGGAGAAGTATTGTTAACCCAGTTGGTATCGGTGGGAGTAATTGATATGCACTAAGGGGAATAAATTCTCATTTGGAACATCCATGGTTGTGCAAACCATTCCAGTATTTGGAGGAATTTTTGGACAAGGTGCAAGTACACAAGGTTTGGGTATCATATCTAGAAGTGGAATGGGACACATAATTGACAAAGTGGGAAAATATCATAAACCATCGACATGCGCATTCGGTAGAACATTGGGAACACTAGGCGTGACCACTTCAGGCCATTTTCTCGGCGGGGAGGTGGATCTTATGGTCTAGGGGTTGGAGGATTTGGTGGACCTAGTAGATCTAGAGGATCTTGTGGGTTAGGAGGAAAAGGATTTTGTGGATCTAGTGGATCTAGTGGAGGAGGAAACAACGAAGGGAACCAAGGCTCTGGATCAAGAGGACAAGGGCCTCAGCCACCTCCAAAAGTATTTTTTGAGATGTCATTACACTTACAAGAATATAGGGGTATTGAATATGTTGCAGAGCACATGTAAAAGTGTGAATTAATATGGCATGCAAAAGGTATCACTACCCCAGAGTGGAAGGTAAGTTAGTTTGCAACAACATTTCAAGGGCACGTGCATAGTTGGTATCGGAAGTATGACCCCCATCAAACAATGGTAGACTACACTACATTGAAGAATGCCTTCCTAGTAAAATTACATATCCTTGAATTTGGACAAGAGCATTAGCAATCAAGAAGGAGATCTAATAAGGAATGTTAGAGAGTGTACGAGAGTCCTGACGCATGTTTCAAGACTCTCTTGTCAAAACTATCCTATGACATTCACCCTTCTCAACATGCTCAATGGTTTGTTGGAGGATTGATAACACCATTTAGAAGGGCACTATCACACAAGACTTTCATAGACCCGCGCGAGGAATTGGAAGGTGCTTTACATAATGAGGCTATTGGGAGCATTAATACTAGTGTTAGCCCCTTTCTGGAGGCTTAAATTACTGCAATGGCCAAATAGTTGGAGAATTTTTCTGTAAACTCAACACATGAGGTTTGTAGTGGGCTTTGGTGTACAGACTATGAAGTGGAAGGGCATGCAAAGGATAGTTTCCCTCAAAATTTGGTATGTGCTATGGCGGTAGAATGTGAAATTTTCCATGGGGATCATGATGCAAGTAGGTTCCCTCTACTACAACACACAATCTACAAGAATTTTTCTTTCTATTGTAATATTTTACCTCTACAACCCATGATACCAAGGATTGCAGACTGATTGATCAGATCCATGATGCTATTGATCTTGGTGTGCACCATACTAGTCTTGCAAGTAGTTCCAAGGATGATGATCATCACTATGAAGGGTGCATAGATAGAGGATAATGTGGAAGAGGTTTTCACAAAGGATTTTTGGTCATAGTAATCGCTGCGGCGGAGGAAAAAGTGAATTACCATGAGGAACTGTTATAAATGTGGATCTACGAGATAATTACAAGCATGAGTTTCCTAATCTATTGCAATGCTCATGGTGTAGGAAGAAACATAAGTATGAAGAGTGTTAGAGCTTTATGAGCATATGAACTAGCAGCACCGAAAAGACAAAGGCACTAGGATGGTGAGCATCAAGAAAGCTGATTCACAATGGATGCCAAGAGTAGCACATGAGTCAGGGTCTAGAACCTATATTGGTGACGATGTGAGTAGAGACCACATGCACCAAGGAGATGCCAAGAAAAAGGACACTAGTTTTAAGAGAGGAAGTGGTACATGGGAAGTATCCAAATCCTAATCATCAAAAGGAGGTGTATTAAGAAACTATGGACGTGATTCGGAGTTTTCAAGGGGAGATCCAATGTCTAAAGGAGAAATCAAAGAATTTTGAGCAAAGGAAGAATGTCAAGGCTCTAAAGGAGGACCTGGATGAGGTCAAGGAATTATGTAGGATGTTAAGGCAAGAGAATATTATTCCCTTGCTAGGAGAATGGCTGAGGGATAAGGTACCATGCTCCAGAGCAAAGCACAAAAGGTAGGTTTTGCATGCAAACCTTCCTCCTCACAACCTTGACTATGATAATGAGATTACATTAAATGTATTTTTTGATGGGTGGCTTCTAAGAAATATCCTCATCGACATGGGAGTGGAGGTCAATGTTCTTACCTTGGATTCCTGGCATTGAATGGGAAGAACCGCACTACAACCATCTTCAAATGTGTTGTATATGGTAAACAAGACAAAGGTAATGCCGATTGGATTCTTGAAGGATGTGCTTATCACCATTCATGGGGCCAAGTTCACTGGATATTTTGAAGTCTTGGTGCTCATTGAGGCCAAAAACTTTCCAAAGATTGCTTAGATGCCCTTGGTGTTATAAGAACAATGTCAACCTGCGGTTTAATAAGGGGAATATCAGTTTTGAGAATAAGGAAGAAAGGGTGATTATCCCTTTAATATATGGGAAGTCAATGCCCTATACTAAGCCCTTAGGATAGGAAGTCCTCGACATAATCTATGTGTGCTCCATCAGAGATCCTGAGATAATTCATCCCACGGAGGGAGTTATCTAATTTGAAGATGCTCAGTCCTTGAGTGATACCACTAGCATGGCATGTGACAATTGGGTGCATGGGACTTATGATTTGATTGGTTGAAAGTTGAGAGGATATGTAATAAAGGTAATAAAGGAATGCTCAGTCAAGTGGCTAGGAGGGAAGAAGTTTCTAGGTTACTCTGGAGGAACATACCCTAAATTTTTCTTGTTAGAAATGGAGGCTCAGTTGAAAAATGAGGACAAGAGAAGGGGAATGCTCAATTATAACATGATTGGAACTATAACACGCTGGTGGGATACACATCCAAAGAGCCTCCTAGAATGGTGTGAGGTAAGAATCATATTTTTGTAAGGTTCTCTAGGAGAAACACACCCACTGTCATACAAGACTACTATGGTAAAGAGACCACCTCATTTCATGTCCAAGCGTGTGAGAAGGCCTGGATGGGAATCGAAGAAGATTTACCACCTTCGTTATGTGTGCATAATTTGTATTCCACCTTACAAGGATGTGCGCATGCATGGTATATCCATTCAGAGATGCATCATCAAACAGGTAATTGGCAAGATTTTGTGTTTGATCTCATTCAAGATTTTGAGTATAGGAGTACTAAGCCATTAGTGGATAAGGCGTTGCAAGTAATCAAGCACCTTACAATGGGATATAGTGTTATGGAAGAATATAGGATACTAGAATTATTGGGTGAGCCTTATTTGGAAATGCACCTTAATGAATATGAATCAGAGGAATTACAGACTTGAGCGCACATGCATGGGAAAGGAAAAAGGAAAAATGGTCTATGTAGTAGATGGTGAAGAGATGGAAAGTTTGGATGCTAACCATTATGAAGGTATGTGTAAAGTCATAGATAGCATGATGAGTGAGTACGTGCCTACCATGATCCCTTAAAAACAAATAAGGTTAACATTAGGACAGAGATAGAACCTAAGGAAGCTATCATTGGGGACTATTGGTTAGAAAAATAAGTTTCAAAGGTCATTGATCTATTGTGCAAGTTCCAGGATTTGTTCCCTCATGGGTACCATGAACTCAAAGGCATCCACCATTCCTTAGGGGAGATGAAGATCAAGTTTAAGGAAGGTGTGTGCTGATTCGAAGAGGCCTTATCGGATGAATTTGAATTTGTGCATACGGGTCAAGGAAGAGATAGACAAGATGATAGCATATAGTATCATTTAGGTTGTAGAAAAATCAAAACAGATAATCCTAATGGTCATCCTTATCAAGAAGTATGGGAGGATAAGAATCTATGTGAACTATAGGGACCTTAATGCAGTATGTGTCATCGATCCTTTTCCAACCGCCTTTACTAAGGAAATTTTGGAGGGAATAGCCAGCGCGAGATCTACTCTTTCACATATGGGTTCTTAGGGTATCACCAAGTTAGAATTACAAAGGAAGACTAGAGAAAGACAACTTTCACCACTGAATGGGGAATTTTTCCTACATAGTTATGCCTTTTGGATTGAATAATGTGCCTGTTGTGTTCTCGCGCATCGTGGTACAAGAATTTCAGGACTTCATCCATAAATTTCTTCAATTTTACCTAGATGAATGGACTATGTATGGGTTGGTGAAATACCATTGTGAAAATTTGAGGCTGATGTTTGAGAGATGTTGGAAATTAAGGATATCCCTCAACATTAAGAAATGTGTCTTTCTTCTCCATTTGGGACCCTGTTACAACATATTATATGCAAAGAAGGTTTACTAGTGGATCCTGCCAAAGTTGTTGTTATTGTGGGATTAGGGGAGCCTACTAATGAAAGAACGGTGCATGGATTCCTTGGGAATATGGGTTACTATGGGAAATTCATCAAGGGGTGTGCCAATATCACCATGCCCTTGGAGGAATTGCTAAAACACAAGAGTGCCTTTCATTAGGGAGAAGCATAAAAGAGGGCATTTGACACTTTAAAGGATAGGATTGTCACGACGCCCATACTACGTTTTCCTTCTTGGGATAATCCTTTCCATGTGCATGTTGATGCTTCAGGGGCAACTATGGGATCGAGTACTAACACAACTTTGGTGAGGGAATTATTGATCATCCTTTGTTTTTGCTAGTAGAAATTTGACACCAACATAACATAATTACACAACTACTAAGTGCAAGGTAGTCTTGTCAATGATCTACGTTCGTATAAGTTTAGGAAGTACCTTTTGGAAACACTATTTATATTCTACATGGACCACATGGCATTGAATTACTTAGTCAACAAGCCAGTTTTACAAGGGTGTATATGTCGTTTGGTCCTATTATTTCAAGAGTTTGAGTTCACAGTGGTTGTAAAACCATGGAAGAGCAATTCAAAACCTAGCCACTTATCAAGGATTAACTCAGGGAGGATACAAAAATCATTGAGGATACCATGTCATATGTGCAACTTTTTAGGTTGTGACAAACACCCTTAGACTTGGAAGATATCGTATTATTCTTGAAATCAGGTGTGGATCCAAAAGGAATGAAGGCTCTGTAGAGGAAGAAGTTAGCAATATGCGCCACACCCTACATGTTGATTAGTGGATACCTATATAAGTTAGGTCATGATGAGGTTCTACACCAATGCGTATGAGAACATGAACACATGGAAATTATGGAGGAAGCATATGGTGGGATTACAGGAGGACACTATATAGGAAATGCTACCACACGAGAAGATTCTACTTACATGGATTTGGTGGGAAACCATCTACCAGGATTGTATTGAGTTTTGCAAGGCTTGTGACCATTTTTAGTAACTTGGAAAACCTAGGAAGAGGGATGAAATTCCCTTGTGACTAATAACCACCACTGAACCATTTTAAAAATGGGAAATCAACTTTGTAGGGCCAATTTCGCCAACCGCACGAAGGACTGGTTCATGGTATATCATTACTTGCATTGATTACTTGACACGATGGGCAAAGGTAGCACCTACGAAGGATTACACCACAACAACAACTACTAGATTTTTATGGGAGAACATAATCGAAGGTATGGTTGTCCTTTAATATTAACAAGTTATATAGGTACACATTTCCTCAATGAAATGGTCAAGATTATGTTATCAAAATTTATGGTGGCCCATCACAAGACTACCCCCTATCACCCACAGTGAATAGAATTGTTGAGGCATTTAACAAAATACTAAGTCAAACATTGACTAAGATCTGTGATGTTGGAAGAAAATATTGGGATGACAAAGTATCATCTATTCTATGGGCATACAGAAAACCTACAAGATGTTGAACAAGGCCACACTGTTTCAATTGGTGTTTGGCACAGAGGCTATTTTGCTAGCTGAATTCATGTGACCATTACTAGGTATAGCATGTGTAGGAGGGTTGGATGATGAATAAGAGTTGGAAGAGAGGATTGATAAGTTTATGTAGTTAGACGAAAGGAGATCACTTGCTAAATGGAGTCGGAGAAGACAAAAAGTAACACAAAAGGCATGATATGATCATCATATCAAGAATAAGTAGTTTGAGGTTGGGAAAATGGTGTTTTTGTATGATTCTAAGTATCTGCGCCATCTTGGGAAGTTAAAATTCCATTGGTTGGGACCCTACATTATCTTGTACATTCTTGATTTAGGTGCTTTCCAGTTACAAGTGCTAGATGGGATGAGATTACCAGGTCATTTCAATGGAAGTAGGTTGAAGCCCTATTATAAATAAGTATTCTTAGTGTTTTTATATAAGACAGTATTTCTAGTTAACTTATAATTTCCCTTTAGTACTTTTTCTTTTCTTTTGTTCCCCTTTCTCATTGTGCATTCATTTATTTTATTTTTTTATGCCTTGTTCACTAAGTAACCACATTATTTTTCTAAGTTTGTGTATGTGCAGAGGACCACGATATCTTTTAGTGTGGGATGGAGTAATGCAAAGAAAAGTATAGGCCAGTAATAAAAGTTGAGTGGCCCAAAGAGAAGGAAGCATGAAAGATTGAGAAATCACATAGGAAACAATGGATAATGAATTATGGTGTTAAGAAGGCTGTAACAAATACCATGTACAAAGGATGAAGAGCATAGGAACAACATGAGGTAGGTGAGGGAAAAAATTAGGTAAAGGATAGAAGAAGTTCCTTCGAGCTGTAGACACATGCATAAGAGTCTTGATTAGATTGGATTTTTGCATGCCAGAAGGTTGTAGAAGGATTTTTCACACGAGGATGTGACGTGTGGGTAAGGGAACTTAAAGTTGGTTTAGTGGGAAAATATGCATTTAATGTTAAATTACATTGGTAGGTGGTATATCATTTATTATTGGAGGAAAGAAAAAACTATAAATATAAGGTCAGGAAAGTCATTATTTTACCATAACATTAGGAAGTTGAAGCACTCTTGTGAACTAGGGCAACCAGATAGATTTGTATGAAGGCAAAAGAATCCTAGAAATCTAAGTGTGTGACTAGAGTGGATCTGTATACCAAGAGGAAGGAGTACACAAGTGCGAGAAAATATTGCTTGAAGTGAGTTGTATTGTGAAAGGTTTTCCTAGTTATGGTTTGGAAGCTAGGGCATGGAGATACAAGTATTTCTTCTAGGAGTTGAGTTTCAAGATTGAACAGAGTAGTAGAGAAGAGCAAGGAGTGTTATATTTTAAACCAACAAAAATGATGGCACCAAAGAAGGTGATTGTTTCACCAAAAAAAAAAAAGGACAAAGGCAAAAGAAAACAAATATATCATCGCAAGCTCTGAGGAATGGTACGTAGAAATGTAATACCTAGATGGAGTATTGATATGAAATGAGTGGGTGTCACACTTAAGACATATAACTATGAGTGATTATAACCATTGCACAAAGACATAGAAAAAGAAATGGCACTAGAGCTGGTTCTTCCAACTAACAAGAGGACACCAGATGGAATTCCAATATACAACGACGAGGTGAAAGTAAAACTAGAAAATGCAAGGCTATTGCAACTATATGAGTTTCCTTACTTTGACAAGCCCGAGTACTTTTATCAATGGTTGATGGAACACGTACATGAAGACCATTTCTACTTTGCAAGCTACAAAATGTGCAAAACACCGTAGTTGATATCTAATTTCACTGGCCTAAATTATGAATGGGAATCCATAGATGATGATATGAGTGATAAAGAGGCTATTAAGGAGACATTATCATATTATGACTATAAAAAGGGTTTGCGGTACTTTGACATTGTAGAAATTCCCGACCCTATTATGAAGATGGTTGCGCACTTGGTTACCATGCTTAATGATCGAGAAAGATGGATGCAAGTGAACAAGGCATGTTTGAATGTATGCCAAAAGCTATTAAAAGGTACCGTCTATAACTTGTCCACTTTTATTGTGGATGAAATCATAAGTAGCATGCAGGAAGGATAGAAGATATTATTCGGTAATGTTTTCCTCGTCATTAACTTTTCAGATATCAGAGTACTAGATGGGCCAGAGAATTTTTTTTGGGAGTATCCAGAAGAAAACTCCTCACCCTCCAAAAGGTTCAAGAAGTATACGTGTGAGACCATGACGAGCACTCACAAGGTGCACCTAGAGAAGTGTTATAAACAAATGTGTGATGCATTTGGGGTAGAGTGGAGGATCCCAGAGTAGTTTCCTATGCTTTTGGATGGGGAAGAAAAATTTTTAGTTCACCAACACTTTTACATTGTCAGGCTCACTTTGAAAAATGAGACTAAGACTCCATGGTGCAATATGCCCTTCTCCTTCACCGCACAATACTTTTTCAGGAAGGGGTCAATAGGTTCAAAGAGGCCAAAAGACTAAGGTTCAACCTTAGTGAGGTGGACAAAGACCACCAAAAGCTACGTTGAAAGATTGTATACCCTAAGAAGTGCTTGTACATGGAGAATTATGTCTCCCATAAAGTAAAAATGATGAAAACGATAATGCTACCGATCGTCGGAAGGACCTGCAATGAGGGTATATCTTTACATAATTCCAAATTTTAAAAATTTTCCTATATAGAGAGTGATTTCTCCATTCTAGAAGACCCCACAGGTCCAAAAATGGTCATGCCAAAGAAGAGGGAAAGAGAGGAAGTATGGGAGAAGAAGGTACCAAGTGTGCAAACCACACAATCATTGTGTGCACCTAAAACAATCATGAAGTCTAGCACTTACACGTGTAGAAATAAGTCCCTAGTTAAGGTGAAGACTCTAGAATAAGAGGTTACAAAGCATGAAGAGCCCCACATAGATGAATAATCACCAACAAAGATTTCTCTTCTCAAGGAGAAGGAGAAAGAAGAATATCCTATACTAGAATCACCAGTTAGGAAGAAGTAGAAGGTGGCAGAAGAGGCATACTCGGAGGAGACAAAAATCCTAGATGCCTACATTGGAAACAAGGATGGTGACGAGCCTGAAGGATGTGAAGACCATCCAGTGTATGATATACAATATTCGAGCGGAGGGAGATGAAGATAAGAATGATGAGAAAGATGAGGAGAATGATGAGGAAGAAGAAAAGAATCAAGGCAAGGGGGTGAGAGAAGATGTGATCATGAAAAAACCAAGGAACCCCAAGCCTCACCAAGGAGCAAGTGGAGAAAGCCATGGAGAGAGAAGTGGCAGGAATCATGAAGGAGTTTGTAGAATAGAATTTGGAGTGGAGCGTAGATGAAATTTTAAAGGAATAAGAGAGCGTTGGGAAAGAATATGGCAGCATGGTTGGGAATCCCAATTTGGTGATAAGTTATGTGAATAGGTGGGAAAGGCATAGTGGTGGCACAAGAGTAGGGAATGGGATACATTAATGATCCTAGCAAGGTGCTACACGCGTGCTTCTAAAGCATCATACCAATGGATAAACTCCTGACTATTTCATTTTTGATGAAGAAGGTGCATATCCCCGAACCAAGAAGATGTTATCTTGGGAATTTGAGTCTCATGTAGATGAACCTAAGTTCAAAGTAAGCTAGAGAGTGTTGATGAAGGTTTCGAAATAGGAGTAAATCCCTTGGTGAACACTCAACAACTATCGATGACAATGTCTCTGCAACGCACTAAACAAGGTTTCGCCAAACTATTTAGAAGGAATGATAGAGTGAGATTCTTGGAGGAGGAATTAGAGAAGGAGAAGAAGGATCTCACTGAGAAGAGCAAGGACTTGAAGCAAGAAGAGATTATCAACGTGCAGTTAAGGCATGAACTGAAAGAGGAGAAGGAAAGGGTGCATGATCTACACAAGAAGATTGAGATGATTACAGTGTTATTGTTTTAAAGCATCCTAACTTAGCGCCACCCGAGAAGAAATATGAATCAACCTTGTAGTGTCTAGAGGATTTTACACACATCCTCATGATGGAAAGGTAACCAATTACCTTAGAATCTACAAAAAAACATTGGCATACCAAGAGAAGGAAGAGAAGCTGAAATTTTTTGAGATTGTTGCTTGATATACTAAACTCCTTGTAGATGTAAATATCATTGCACAAGTCACAAAATCCACATATGACAACTATGTTGATAGAGACATAGTGACAAGCATCCTGATTGCCACTCATGAGATGGAACTCAAGAAGTTTCAAGAAAAAATAAGGGGAAAAGGGCTAAAAGAGATAAGATCCTATCCGAAGTAATGAATAAGTTAGAATCTATTGATACCTTGCGAGCTTTGATCAAAATCTAGATAAAGGATTTATACCCCCAGATCACCCGTATGATGGATGCACTTGAGGACTTGGGAAAGTAGTTGGAAAGTATTTATGAGACCATGAGTGCCAAAGGGGAGGAGATGAGTTTTGAGGAGGTGAGCGCCTTGGTGGGTGACCTCTGTTAGCAAGCTTAGAACAAGGTTGACACTTGGGAGAAGTTAGAGGTAGAAATAGGGAAGGATTTCCCTCTCCTCCTCCAACAATAAACAAGTTCCCCATTCTTTCATTATTTTTCCCAATTCTTCATTCCTTTATTCTTTCTTTCTAACCATTTTAAGAGCCCTACATTATTTACTTTATTGAAGGGTGTTTCGAGAATGGACAATAGGCATAGTATGGGGTCATGTTGGGCCCCAAAATATTGGCTAAGCACAAGAAGATGCATGGGTGTGTGGGACCTATATAAAGAAGGGTGTGCATATTGAAGGCACGCAGGCGGGGTTCTAGCATGGTTTAGCGAGAACACATGACATGTGCACAAGATACGATGGTATTGGGACTTATCCATATTTAGAGCTCCATACAACACACGAGGAAAGCATGACCCCAGAAGGCATGCGGGATGGATAAGGTGCCATCCTGGTAGCTATAGGATCAAGAATGTAATTTCATGCATGTGATGGAAGATTCTAGAAGAACATCATTGCACAAAGTGGAGATCTTGGATCAAATGAGATATACTCCATTGGAGGGACACTTGACATGATTGATATGTTACCTTATAAGGCATGGCGGTGAAGGAAAAAAGCTATATATAGAGGTGCTTGGATAGTAGAAAGGGGTACAGAGGATACTAAGGAAGAGATGCAGAGAGAGTAGTGTACTAGAAAAGAGGTGAAGCTCTATAGAAATATCATGGAAGATTATATGGGTTGGGATTATAGGAAATATATGAGTGTTGGCATATTTAGAGGGATGGTCCTATATTCATCCTTGTAAAGGACATAGTTTAGTTCCTCATGCATGACCTTTCTCTACATTATTTTATGGGTTTGTTATGGCCTCAATGAATGTAATATGGTTACTGAACTCATTAATATGAATGGAAAGTTGTATTCTAAAGTATATATGGGTTCATGAGCTTAATTCAAATGCTTTTCCTATGTGTTATGAAGCATTTCTATATGATTTTTTTATTTATCTTTTATGGATGCATTAATATGATAACTCATCCTAGGTTCTCAGAATGAATGCATGGTTATTTTCCATTCTTTTACACTTAATTATCTATCATAGATGATGTATTCTCACAAGAATCACATAAAGGAGGGGCTCGTGCTCACTTGTGCCTCGGGTGAGTGCCTAGCATCCATTGGTTGATAGGACAATGTGCAAGGGATTAGACTGTTGTTCTAGGGGTATAAAAATGAGTACAAGTTGGAACTTGAAAAATTAACACTACAACAAGAAATACAGAGGAATAAAGGATTAAGGAATATTTTTCCTCCTAAAATTAACTAGAGGCCAAAAATGTGGTGTATGGTCTATTTTATTGAAGGCCCATATGCTGAGAATGCAAAGAGAATAGCCACGGAAAGAGTACATTCCTCACATAAAGCATCATCCATTAACATAGCCCCAACAAAAAGGAAAAGGTGTGGAATATATAGACTCTAGGACTAACATACTTAGGATAATTGTCCCTTACTAAAAGTATCACCACCAAAAACCAATTAATGTATTGTATGGCATGTGGACCATATAACCATTATCACCATACTTTTCCCATGGTGGATGCATTAGATGACTTAAAATATTATGTTATAAGAAGAGCTATGACCGCAAGACATAATACAACATCTAGCCCTCTTCCTATACAACCATGGATGATTACAACACCTCCACCACCTACATAACTCTCACAAGAAATGCTAATCGCACCATAGTACCCAAATCAACAATTTGGTCAGCCAAATTTCTGAGGTGGATACTAGGAAACGATTACAACCCAAAATATCAAGGTTACAATGATGGAGGTTACCATAGAGGGTACCACGAAAAATTTAGAGGAGGTTTTAGAGGAGGATATGACAACTATCAAGGAGGTAGAGGTTACCAAGGATATCAAAGATATAATGATGATGGTTACCGTGGGGATACAATCAAGGAGGTAATTACTAAGATAGAAGACCAATGAATTGCTACAAATGTGGGAAAGATGGGCACCTTGCTATAAATTACACAGAACTTGATCCATGCGGATTTTTTCATAAGAAGGGACATGATGCATTCCACTATCTGAAATTTGTGAAATTCTATATAAGTGGATAAACAACATCAAAGGCATTAACAGAAAAGATCGAGAGAAAAGTACAACATACAACTAGAATTCCTTGGGATGAAGCTACCATAGAAAAAGATAAGGCTACAAGTATACTTCTCGCTCAGGACAAATGCTTCAAAAATACTACTTCGAGTAGTAGAACCATGGAAGAAGATATAAAATAAGAGGCAAAATAAAGCTACATGAGAAGAAGGGAAATAAAATCTAGAAAAATCATTGAAGAGCCATGGTACAGGGTAGTAGTCACAACTAGAAGTGCCGCTAAAATTGAGGACATCCCAAAGAAGAAGAAAGTAATACGACTTCCCCAAGAACAACACTCTTTAGATGAAGAAGAATGGAATCCTAGAGAAATAAGACCATGATCACACTTAAAATAAGTGGAAAGAAGTAGAGCATTGGTACAGGAAACAAAATCTAGTGAAGAAAGGGAGAAGAATTATTTTGTTGAACAAGAAGTGATGGCATTGAAGGAATTTACAAGGTTGACTATCAACCATGGTTTAGTGGATAATCTAAAACAATTCAACAAGTATTGGAACAAGGAGGAGAGAACCCATCATGTCCATCGAATTGAAAGAGGACCCAATAGGAAAATAAACACATTTCACACTCAGAAAACATGGCACAAGTCCACCATCTATCTAGATGTGGATATTTTTGACACCACCATCACCAAGGTATTATTGGATCTTGGCGTGGATGTTAACATGATGTCTAAGACCACTTGGGAAATTCTTGGAAGACCTACTCTAGATCCCGTGAGGTATTTTATTGGATTGGCGAGATGGATCCTCTCGACAACCATTAGGGGTGTTGAAGAACGTAGAGGTAAATTTTATGGGAATAAATAAATTGGTGAACTTCAAGGTGGTGGAGAATGTTGCTGAGAACCCCTCATATAATGCCATTTTAGCTTTAGAATGGTTCATTGATTGTAATGGAACTTTAAGTTCTGAAGAAGAAGAGGTAACTCTACATTCAGATGGGGTATGTGTTCATGTACCATTGCATGCAGGAATGAGTGTTGCATGGACAAGAAATATGGCATGATCCCGAAGAAGATGATTTTGACAAAATACAAGGAGTATATGCATTAAACCGCTTCTCTAGCATCAACAAGGAATTTGAACCAAATTCGGATGGTGATATTTTGGTCAAATCAGAAGATACCATAGAAGGATCAGATAATGTGGTGGAAGCATGGATTCATGGGTTTCTAGAGTCAAGCACTTAGAAATTACACTTGGAAAGAAGAATACCACCAAAGTTTATCACATTAGAAGATGGTTACAATACATGGGTGACATCAAGATCATGGAGATAATATTTACAAATGAAAAAGCAAGGATGAAAGCATTGAATGACACCTTGACAATAAATTCCGCAAGTTGGTGGGTGGCACATAAAACTAACATATCTCATTGGAAATTAGTCACTATACTACTGAAAGATAGATTCTTGGAAAGTGAAGGTTATTGTGTTGTTATCGCTGAATACTCTGGAAAAACAAACCCTCAGAAACATATTCACACCTATGAGAAATATTACAAGTTATGCGAGGATACCTCTCCCCTATTATGGAATTAATTGTTCATATGGACCCTCGGCCCATACCACGGTCATGGTATACACACCAGAGATTAGGAGGGAAACAAAAGACTGGGATCACATAGTGAAATATTTTTGCCATACCTTTTCCTTTTGGGATGTGGATTTGAACATTTGGAGGGCATTACAGAAGATTAGAACATTCTTGTTTCTAACTCCCAAATAATCCATAAGACAATATTCTGAAGACAAAGAGAATTCAGAATGGGAAATCATGAAGCGATAGGATAGCCTAATAAAATTACAAGAGTTAGAAAGGTGTTATAATGTGGAGAAACAAGAAAAGGAAGAAAATACAAAAAATCGAAGATACAAAGTGATAAAATAAGAGATACAAGTAATAGAAAACAAAGATGAAGGAGAAAAATACTACTATCAGCCATTAAAGATCAGAAATGAAAATATTGGACCAGAAGGAACTGAAAAATGGCTAAAATTGGAGATTACTAGACAAAGGAGGAAGTAGCTAAAGTAGTGGAGTTACTTCAAGAATTTCAAGACATTTTTCCAAAAGACTTCAAATAATTGAAAAGGATAAAATAATAAGTGGAATGATGAAAATTCATATCAAAGAAGGGTTCAAACCATTGAAGAAAAGGCCATACAAGATTGAACCCAAACTTAAAGGTAAAGGTGAAATTTGAGTTAGATGGGATCATTAAACTAGTTGATGATATGGAATGGATCAGTCCCATGGTGATCCAAAATAAAAAGACTGGAGAAATCCGTGTATGTGTAGACTATTGAGAATTGAACAAATCTTGTATACATGATCCTTTTCCAACCCCCTTTACAAAAGAAGTACTAGAGAATGTGGCAAGTAGAGAAGTGTATTCCTTCACAGATGGTTTCTCTAGGTACCACCAAGTCAAAATTTCTCTCGGAGGATCAACAAAGACCACTTTTTCCACCGAATGGGGATCTTTCATGTATACAATTATGCCATTTGGCCTAAAGAACGCACCAACAATATTTAGTAGGATTATGATAAATGCCTTTAAATATTTCATTCATGATTTTCTAGAGGTCTATCTTGATGATTGGATTGTTTATGGCCTATTGAAAAATCATATACAAGTATTGAGATTGATGTTTCGAGGTGTAGGGATTTACAAATTTCTTTAAATTTGAAAAAATGTATCTTTTTGCCCCCTTTGGTACTCTATTGGGGCATATAATATGTAAGGAAGGTTTGTTGATTGATCCTTTGAAGACTTCAGTGATTGTAAATTTACCACCTCCAAAAAATCAAAAGGAGGTGAGGAAAATTCTGGGCTACACTGGTTATCATAGGAAGTTCATTAGAACTACATAGAAATAAGTGCCCCTCTAGAATAATTATTGAAGAAAAGAAAAAATAAAAAAATTCCTTGGTCGAAAGAATGTGTAGATGCCTTTGAAATTCTAAAAGACAAAATTCTTCATGCTCCAATTTTAATTTTTCCTGATTGGAAGATACCATTCCATGTCCATGTGGAGGAATCGGAATAGAAATCGAGCTATTTTAACAAATCCTAGGGACAAGATGAACCATCCAAGAGAATTTTCTAGCAAAAATTGGCAAAAGTAAAGAGAAATTACACAAAGAACTAGAAGCCTTAAATATGGCATATGCTCTAATGAAGTATATGAAATATTTATTAGCCACATCCTTTACATTCTACACTAATCATGAACCATTAAAGTATCTTATAAATAGACCAGTATTGCAAGGAAGAATTTGTAGATGGTTGATGTTGTTTCAAGAATTTGATTTTACAGTAGCTGTCAAACCAGGAAAGCTCAACAATGGTCCAGACTACTTGTCAAGAATTGAGAATGGAGAGGATGACAACCCTATTGACGATGATTTCCTAGGAGCACACTTTTTTCTAATATAATTCATACTAACAAAGTTCTATTATATTGCTCAGCTACTACATACATGATAATTTCCAAGTGACTATACCCAAAGAAACAGAAGAAGAACTTGTTGAGTAGAGCATTCCCTTTTACCTTAATTCAGGGACAATTGTATAAAAAGGGTCAAGATGATGTCTTGAGGAGAGTAGCATTAGAACATGAAAGGAATAATGTTTTGATAGAATCACATGAAGGAATTTTGGACATAATGGAGGAGAGAAGACAACAAGGAAAGTAATGATGGCCAGACTATGGTGTCCTACATTGTTTAGAGATGCTCACAAACATGCTAGATCATGTGACATATGCCAAAGAGTGGGAAAGCCAAATTCCAGAGATGAAATTCCACTAAGACCTGTGTTGGAGTTAGCTTCATTTGAGAAATGGGATATTGATTTCATAGGACCAATTAAAACAAGGAGCCATGAATTCGCAGGAAAGGTTCATCATCACTGGAATAGAATATTTGACAAGGTGGGTAGAGGTAGTCCCCAAAAAATATTGATCGCAAAGACATAAAAAAAAAAAATTGTACGAAAACATAATTATAAGATTTGGATGCCCATTGAGTATCACCAGTGATCAAGGTAAGAATTTTGTAAATGAAACCATCCATGAACTGTTGAGTGGGTTCATGATTAATCATCATAGAAGCACTCCATACCACCCTCAGGAAAATAGAATGGTAGAAACATTCAATAAGGTATTGGAGAAGTTCCTAACGAATATTTTCTCATTACAAATTGTTGATTGGGATTTGAAGATACTCATCGCTCTATGGGCATACCACACAACATACAAGAGGTTGAAAAAGTATTCTCCATTCAAATTGGTATATGTATTGGAAGACACGGTTACCATAGAGTGTGTTATTCCTAGCTTGAGAATATCAGTGGCATTTAAGATGACAGAAGATGACTATCTACATGCAATACTGATAGAGAAGGAGAAATTAGATGAAAAGAGATTTATTGTTTCCTATAACCAAACACATGAGAAGAGAAGGTAGAAAGCATGGCACAACCGCCATATAAAGAAAAATTAATTTAAAATTGGAGATCAGGTACTACTATATGATAGTAAATACAAGCACCCCAGAAGTTGAAGGTCAGATGGCTAGGGCCATATATCATCAAGGAAATATTACCTTTAGGAGTAGTAAAACTACAAACATTACAGATGAAAGAACTTCTGGACATGTAAATGGAACAAGGCTCAAGATTTATGCAACTTAGTAAAAATATCAAAACTATGTATAATAATAATAATAAATAAATAAATACCAACCTACTTGAAAACCAAAAAATTAGCGGGTAGGTCGAGGGTAGGATGAAAACCCACAAGGGCATCTCTACCCTTAGAAAAAGAAAAAGAAAGAGAAGAAAAATAAGAACACCACCTATTTGAAAATTGACAATTCATTGGATAGGTCGAGGGGTAGGATGAAAATCCACAAGGGTGTCTCTACCCTAGAGAAGGAGAATGAGAAACATAATCCATGGAGGAATAATACCCACACAATAAAGGAGAAGAAAAACCAAAGAGGAAGCATAAAGGAAGAGAAATCATGAGGAAGTATATCCACAAAATAAAGGAAGATAGATAAAGTCACCAAAACTGCAAAAGGAAGAAACAAAATCATTTCGCGAAATAAAAAAGTAAGAAACCACATAAAGAAGGAAATCAAGAAAGTTGCGATACAAAGAACAAGATGAAACCATGATAAAAAGAAATAGAATAAACCGCAATACAAATAAATTACGAAACCACCAAACAAGAAGAAAAAAAAACTACGAGATGAAGCAATATAATCAAACCATGAAACAAATAAAGTAAAAGTCACGTAAGAACCATGTTCAAACCACGTAATGAGGAAATTAGTGAAATAAAGTAGAAAACATAGAACAAATAAAGAATTCAACCCTCTACGGAAACAATAAATGTGGTAGGTGGTATTCAAACCTATATAAGGGATTCTAAGGCATTACAATCATACAAAGAGATCAAGAAAACAAAGCCACAAAATGAGCTAGGGAAAAATTAGGGAAAATTGAGAAGAAGTTATGGATACTCCAACTGAAGCTACACAAGAGAATTTTAACAACCCAAATTCATAAAGCATTCTGCGAAATCATACCAACATGATCCTGAAGGCGTATTTTCCCACATTCCATTAAAATTCACACATACATGGGATTTACAGAAGTACATTCACTCACCTAGTGTCGAGTATGATCATACTAGACTCGAGATAGATAGATAATTATTGCTAACGATCATTCAACTACTCAACATGAAGAATAAAAATACAACGCAAAATTCATTACGGAATTGAAACTAGATGCATGGAGTAGAATCTTCTATTTTAACAGGAAGATAGGGAAATTAAGGTTCTTCTCTTATGTCTACATAATCGAGATGCTTTTACGGACCAATGTATCAAATTACCATTGAAGTAATGGCTAGGGTTACTAGACTATGGGATAAAGGGTGGTCCACATTAACAAAAAATAAAACCCCAAAGAAATACACGATGAAGGAAATGGGCATCACAACATGCAATAGGGGAATCAAAATTACAAACATCCAAAACCCTACTTTGAGGTATGACACAAAATCCATTTGTTTAAAAAATTACCATATGAATAGAGAGGATGACACCCATAGGATTAGTGCACAAGTGGCATTAGATATGGTGATGGCTCATTCTGAATATAACCTAGTTGAACTATTAGCTACCGAATTTCATGAAAATGTAAAGATAATTAAAGATGGAAAACACAATTTTTGTTATGGCTCGATACTCATATGCTTGGCAATGTATTTCACGAGAACACTACCACAAAAAGAGGAACTGGTAGATTGGAAATTAGATACCCCGTGGTAGAAAAAATCTTTGAACATATGAAAACTATGGATGCCATCACTCAAATAACATCACTTATTAAATGGACAGATAATATCAGAGAGATAGTTGCAAATAAATCTAGGGTATCATAACAAATAGTGGCCAAGTATGAACAAGAAGTCATGTTTATTATGGACATTGACTATATTTTTATCAAACCACTAATTTTGGATAGGTCAAGTACCATCATTACCCTATGAAGCTTTAGATGAGGTAGTAGAAACTTCAATACAAGCATTGAAAGCATATCTTGTGGATCCTAGGAAACCTGTTCTTCCTAGTTTTGATGATGTGATTACAGAAACCTTCGAGGAATAAAAGCATCAATTTTCACCACAAGGAAAATATGAGACAATCAACAGGACATCCAAAACACAGAAAAGAAAGAAATCCCCTACCATTCAAAAACCAGTCACCAAAAGACATAAATCCCTAGCTGAGAAAAAAAATCTAAGACAAGCCGTGGTGAATAAGGAAAGAGAAGAAGAACAATCTAAAGAGATAGAGGACATTTTAGGGTATGAAGAAGAAGAATATGAAGATTACACCCCTTCAAATCCACCACAAAATTCAGGAATACCCCAAGTATTGGAAGATGTAGAGCCATGGATAAAGAAAAAATTGACAAAAATAACCTACAAATTCTATCAGAAAAGATTATCTCCAGGTGGTATCTCACATTTAGCACAAGATTATGTGGCAAGCATAGGAAGGGAATAAATGGAAATAGTAGAGGCAATAGTCTACTACTTACAAAAATTTGTTTTCGTTCTTGAAGATATTATGAGCCTACTTCCAGGTGAAGTATTAAAGGAGATACAAGATCAAATTGAGGAGGAATAAACAAGCCACCTAAAGGACCTTCAATAGGAAATATCACACTTGAAGGTTATCAAGAAAAATACTACAGAAGAACAATGATGGTTCAAAGAAGTAGAAGAACTTATTGGGTTTCTAAATAAGACAAGAGATAGAAGGACATCAAAACCTATATAGACAACAAGGGAGGAAGCTAAGAAGAAGATAATTGAAGTGAAAAAATAGAAAGTCGTGGAGATGGATTCCCAAGAACAACTAAAAGCACAAGCACATAAACAAAAAGAAATTGATGAAGCCAAAGAAATAGCTACAAAATAGAAAAATAGAAAGAGAGTTAGAAGCAAAGAAAAAGTAGGTAGAAATAGAAAAATAGAAGAAAGAACAGGAACAAAAAGAAAAGAAGGAAAAAGAAGACACAAAGGAAAAACATAAAGTATAAAAGGAGGGAAAAGAACAAGAAATAATATAGGAACTGAAACAAAAAGAATAAGAATAGAAAAGAAAGGAAGTAGAAGAAAAGTAAAGAAAGGAAGAAGAAGAAAATAAGATAAAGGAGGAGGAAAAAAAAAAAGAAGAAAGAAGAAGAACATAAAAATAAGAAAGAAGAAGAAAAGAAAAATAAGGAAGAAGAAGAACAAAAAAATAAGAGAGAAGAGGAACAAAAAAATAAGTAAGAAGAAGTAAAGAACAAGAAAGAAGAGGAAGAAAATAAGTAGAAGGATGAAGAAGAAAATAAGAAAAGGGAGGAACTAAAAATAAAAAGAAGGAAGAAGAAAACAGAAAAGACAAGAATAAGCACCAAAGGAAAAGGCGAGAAAAGGAAAAGGAAGAAAAAGAGAAGGCAAAGAAATAAAATGAGGAACATGAAAAATAAGCAAGACAGAGTTTACAAATCCCCTCCTCTAGTATAGTAACTACACAAGCACCTAGAGACCCATTAACGAAAATCAAGAAAGCTCTACAACAAAGGAAACAACAACAATCGATCCAACTGTAGAAAGGATTTGTGCAACAAACCACGAAGGGTGTCCAAGTTAATCTTGATCAACTCACTCCACTACAAAAATCCTCCTGCAGTCAAATACTAGAGCAAAGTGCTACCCATGATTGGATGCAGAGGTGCATAGAACTTGAAGAATCAATGCAAAATATGCTCTCCGCCATATAAATAGATAAACCACATATCAAGATTGATCCTAAGATATAAATTGAGAAGACCACATAATACACGGTAGGATAAATTTTGAAGGAACTTTGCATTAATTTGGAATGAGAAAAAGAAATAATCCACAAAACTGCCATCAAAGAACATAAGGAAAAATTCATCAAACCTCATCTAGTGGAAAATCAGAAGAAAAGGGAGGAACTACAAACCACAATAACAAAGATGGAGATAGAGTTAAACAATGTCATGGTATATTACACTTATACTATTGGATGGCCAAGTATGATTGTGGAAGACAAGGCAGAAATGGAGAAATTAGAACAGAAATTCACAAAGCATCTACAAAATATGATATTTCTAAGGACAAGGATGGAATAGAGAGAAATAATGGCGAAGATCACAAAAAAATATCATAACCAGAAGTATACATGGTAGGAGAAAATATACGACATGCAATATTTTAGTAGCATATTAGACAAAACATTAGTGAGGATGCAACAAGAAGCTACAACTGCACAAGATCGATGGAATAAGGTACAGGCACATCCCACTCCATCCGAACTAGTCCCACTTATCCAAGAAAATACAAAATTACAAGAGTGGATAGATCAGGTGAATAACCATTTGGATTCCTGGTTCAAGTATGAAAAGAATATTCTTCCACAAATAACCAAATATATGCCGCAAAGTACACCTTAAGGGCTTAGATGTCAAGGCGTCCCACAAAGCCGTCAAGCTAGTCGAGAAAAGTTATCTATAAACTCTCTACTTTGGAACTGTCTACAGAATCACAATTATATGTTGTTATTTTACTTTCAATTTGAAAATAATAGTTTAGAGCTAGTGAATAAATTTCTTGTGCTTTAGAACCAATTAAATGTAGAGAAATAAGACAATTCTAAGCTTATGAACACCAAAAATTTTATCCTGAAAACCTCAAGAGGAGGAAAACTAGTTGGGAAGGGAAAAAAATCTTTCTTCCCACTTTTATTGGCCAATTTGAAAAGGAAGTTACAAAATTTACAATAATTATGAAAGAGAAGTAGGTAATATCTCACACTTCCTCCCAATTACTTGTTTGTTCTACCTTCAAGCTCCTTTCTTCTACAAACTCAATTCCAGCACTAAGAACTCTTGCTCACTTACTCTCATGTCTTCGATGATCCATTCCTTTGTTCTCCCCAAGTATTTATAGCCTCCCCATGTCCTCCCATGCACTGGAGAATGGGAAAGGTCATGGAAGGGAAGGGACAAAGTTGGATGCTCCAAATTTGCATCCATTCACACTTCCATTTATTTTTCTATCTAAAAGTGACATGACCACGCCCAGAGTAGACCAAATCATCACAGGACCGCCGCCCTGGTTGGACGGCAATTACGTAATCACCACCATGGTTGGGCAGTGTTTCTATAACCACCAATCTTCACAGAGTGACCATTCTGTTAAAAGGAAAACAAAACCTCCTTTTCTCCATTTTTTCCTTTTGGTGCTAGCTAATCTGATGAAGTAGAGTCATATAGGATCCCTATGGATCACACCTCCCTTGCTTAGGAGGATTTTGGTCCCACAAAATCTTAATAGGGGAGTAAATGAGGAAATAATTCCCTCACTTTCTCCTTAGAGTACCATCGGAATGCCTTGGTGTCTTCCCTTTTACTCCAACCTTCCAATACTCCCGCAAACCTCTCATTGTTTATCTAACCTTCTATTGTAGTACTACATCCTCCTCCAATTTTCCTCATGAGTCCAAGATGCAATCCTCAATGGAAGGTAACAGTTATAATCCTTCATGTTCATCAAGCATAAATGGCTCATATAGGTGAAAGTTCCCATAGTTTACGACTGAGTACATCCTCATAAATGGTGGAAAATCAAGCCAAAAGGAATTTTCACCAACCTGCTCCAATATGGTGAAGGGTCCATATTGTAGTGGCTTGAGCTTCTGTGTTTGACCTTTTAGTCTCTCATTTCTCAAGTAAAGCCAAACTATGTCTCTAATATGAAGCTTATTCTCTCTCATATGTATATTGTGTCTAGCCTTG
The DNA here is from genome assembly GCA_018340775.1 of Taxus wallichiana var. yunnanensis. Lineage (NCBI taxonomy): Eukaryota > Viridiplantae > Streptophyta > Pinopsida > Cupressales > Taxaceae > Taxus > Taxus wallichiana. Next base: position 192,811,478 of record CM031242.1, read on the forward strand.
TACTTGGCTTGGGATTTCTCCAAATATTCTTTAACCTTGAGATGGATTTGTTAGATCCTCTTAATGAATTTTTTTTCTCTAGTCACCTCTGCATCTAATGTCTCCTCCTCATCCCGCTTCCCACTATGATGTCCAACAAATTTTTAGGTAGATATCCCAGTATGTTTCAAAAGGTGACTTCATGGTGGGTGTGTGTATTGCGTAGTTATAGGAATTCTAAATGTAGGCTATGCTCAAAGTCATTGGGTATTTATTGTTATACCCTCCGATCAACTGTACCAAAGTCCTATTCACCACCTTTTTCTGCCATTTTTCCGTGGATGGAAATAATTTCTCCTCTCAGTAACTTGGTATCCTTGTCTCACAAAGTAGTCCAAAACTTCCCCAAGAACCAAGAATCCTTGTTAGAAACAATAGACTTTGGAAAGCCAAAATTCACCCATACATTAGCAAAAAAAAAGATCTTCTCGCCTCATTTTCTTTTATAGTCTTTTTACATGCCATAAGAATACACATCTTATTGGATCTATAAACAAAAAAAGATAGTCATGGCCATGTTTAGAAATAGGTAATCCTCCTACAAAATTCATAGAAATTTCCTCCCATAGATGAGTACGTACTTTAGAAAAGGCATATACAAACCCTCATTCCTAGTCTTAGGCTTGCTTTGGTACAACAAATTTTACATCCACATATAAATTTTGATACTTCTTCTTACATATTGGGCCAATACACTTACCTTTACAAGTGTGATAGGTCTTACCAACACTAAATTTTCCCTCTAATTTTGAGGTATATACTTCCCTCATCAATAGAATTCGTTATTATTTTGGCACACAAAGTTTCCCTATAGGAAAATTATCCCATCCTTTAGATAATAATCTTAAATATTTGTCCTTTCATCCCCTTGGGACTGCAACTTCTGAAATGTCACCCCAAAGTCTCTATCTTGGGAATATGCCTCCTCGTAAGATTCCCTCTTGAAGGGCTAGATCTGAGATATAATGGCCAAACAAGAGATCCTCTCATGTGTAGGATTCCTAGAAAACATGTATTCCACCAAGTTTTTACTACCCTTCTTGTATTTTATCACCAGATGGAACTGCTAAAGGAACCCCATCCATTTGTAGTGCCTTCCTGCTGTAATTTAGACTATGCTTGTAAATATTGGAGAGGTTTGTGATTAGTTTGCACAATAGTTTCTTTACCCAATAAATAATTCTTCCATTTCTTAATGGCTTGAACTATTGCATACATTTCCTTATCATATACTAAATATCCTCTAATTGCTGAAGTAAAATTATCGAATGATAACATACTTGGCTTACCTCCCTATAAAGCAACACTCGTGCCCATAGCATAATCACCGGTGCATGCCTCTACTTCAAAGGGTTGCTGCAAGTTAGAAAGATAAATTAATAGAGCATGAAAAATATTTTATGTCAATAACTCAAATGATTTATCTTGTTCCTTACCTCGACCAAAATCCTTACTCTTTGTGACCACTGTGTGTAGAGGTGCTACAAACACGGAGAATCTCATAATGAACTTCCACATGTACTTTATCGCTCCCCAAAACTCCTAGTCTTCTTCACTCCCATTGGTGTTGGCCAGTTTGTGATGGATTTCACCTTATTTGTATCCACTCGTAGCTATCTTCATCCAACCACATGCCCAATATAGACAAGTGACTATTTGGAAAATTCATGTTTCTTCATATTACATAGCACTTGTTTCTCCTTGAGAAATTGCAATACTTTCTAAAAATGAATTAGATGCTCCTCTTATGTGGCACTAAAAATCAAAATATCATCTAGATAAAAATGACACATGAATCTATGAAATCCCAAAATACATCATTAATCAATCTCATAAATGTAGCGGGTACATTACATACACCAAAAAGGAAGTACTAACTTTTCATAAAAACCTTGTTTTGTCTTGAAGGCATCTTCTATATATCCTTATCCTTCATTTTTACTTGGAAATAACCCAACTTGAGATCCAACTTTGTGAATAATTTGGCATGCTGAAGTTGGTCCAAGAGATCATCTATGCGGGGGAGTGGATATATGTTCTTTATGGTGATCTTGTTCAAAGTGTGGTAGTCGATGCACATTCTCTAAGAACCATCCCTTTTCGGCCCCATCATAATAGGTGAACAAAATGGTGAGGTTCTTAGACATATCACACATTGTTCTAGCAGTTCTTGGAGTTATTTCTTTGCTTTAGTACTCTCCAAAGAAGGATTTACTATACAACTTGATGTTTGGTAGAGGGGACTCTAGGAACAGCTTGATCTTATGCTCTAGCTCCCGTTTTGGTGGTAACCCACTGGGAGCCTGAAAAATTCCTGAAAATAATGAATAATACTATCCAAATCCTATCTTCCCTAGTTATAAATATCTAAAACTTCTACCCCATCTTGTTTATCCTTTAACAAAAGTAAACAGAATCGATTATATTTTTCCCGAATAAGTAGTTTTTCTTGGTTAGCACTCACCATAGTAACATGTTTCTTATGTTGGTGTGCCCAGATGTTGTAATTGATCCCATCCTTGACCCATATGTATTGGTTCTTCCTTCTCATAAATATATATCCCCGATATATAGGTAAGGACTCCCAAAAACAACATCAAATACATTAAGTGGAATAACATCAACCTCCAATACATCAATATACTCAAATTAATCCCAAACTTGACCTTACATATTTTTATTACCTACATTTCAACACCCTTATTCACCCAACACAAGGGATATGGGTATGGATTCTCGTAAGTCTCAAGACCAATATTTTTTACAACTACTCCAAAAATCAAGTTAGACTAAGAACCGATATCAACCAAAGCATTTACATTAGTTCTCTTGATCTAGATTTTGATCTATAATAGCTTACTCATCTCTTCTTCATAGCTATCCATGTTGGTGGCCTTGCACCCAAGCCTCTCATCTACATCACATTCATCTTCAATTTCCACCACCCCTTCCGTCTTGGACAGCTTTCATGGAATTCTTTGAGTCCTTGGTTTTGTTCTTCGAGATGTAACTCGGATGTAACTTCTAATAGGTAGGATCAATATGACCATTGATATCACAATTCTTGCAAAAATTATTGGGATATTTACAATTATTTAAAGTAGTGGCAGCTTGTTTACCTTTCCCTTTCTACTTACCTTTGTTACTTGTTTGGCCATGTTCTTTCTTCCGTTGATTTATCATCTAATTTTCCTTTAGCTCTACTTCTCCTTGCTTCTTCTCACATCTATTTAGTATGTCTACACACACACCTCATTAAGATATTTGGGCTTTGTGGAGATGAATTTTATTCAAAGGTGAGTGTTAAGTCATCCCAAGTACTTGGTCAAAATGTCCTCATCCTCCAAGTCCATATTTAGCAACATGGCCTACCTCTAAAACTCTGTAGTATAGTCCTACACACTTTGACCACTTCCCTATCTAAAATACTACCATTTGATCATCTAGTCATTTTTATTGCCAATGGGATAAAAGTTATCTCTAATTAATTCCTTAAATCCCTTCCAAATACTAAAAATTGGACATTTCTTCTTTTCACAATTAGCTAAGTGGGTTTCCCACCAAACTAGTGCATGACCCCATCCATTGCCTCCTTTGTGCCTCAAGAACATTATGGATGCTAAAATAACCTTTGAAATTTTTTAACCATTTATCAAGCAATTTTGCATCTATTTGTCCTTCAAATCTCTTAATTTCCACTTTGGTTTCAAATTTAAAGGGAGCATGATCAGATTTTACCTTCTCTCTTGTAGTTGAAGTCTCTTCTTCACATTCTTCCTCTTCATCTTCCTCTTTGTGGATCTTCCCTATGCCAAAATTCTCGGCCAACACTCAAACCACTAAGTCCATGGAGTATTTTTCATTGAAGTCATCTTCTACAGATCCGAGAGATCTTTTTGATACCTATACATCATATCGATCATGGTCTCGAGCATATAAATTCTACGGACCAAGTTCTCTTCCTCCATTTCCCCCAAATTCTTTATTTCCAATTCTTTGTAGAAATATCTAGATCATAAGGTAAATCTTCTTCACCTTTAAATCTCATCACCGTCATAAAATCCAAGAACGAATACCATAGTCCTAACTACTTGTTAGCTCTGATACCAAAATGATATATAAACTATCTACTTTTGAACCATCTACAGAATCATAATTATATGTTGCTGTTTTACTTTCAATTTGAAAATAACAGTTTAGAGCTAGTGAATAAATTTCTTGTGCTTTAGAACCAATTAATGCAGAGAAATAAGACAATTCTAAGCTTATGAACACCAACAATTTTATCCTGGAAACCTCCAGAGGAGGAAAACTAGTCGGGAAGGGAAAAATGCTCTTTCTTCCCACTTTTATTGGCCAATTTGAATAGGAAGTTACAGAATTTACAATAATTATGAAAGAGAAGTAGATAATATCTCACACTTCCTCCCAATTACTTGCTTTCTCTGCCTTCAAGCTCCTTTCTTCTACAAACTCAATTCCAACACTAAGAACTCTTGCTCACTTACTCTCATGTCTTTGATGATCCATTCCTTTGTTCTCCCCAAGTATTTATAGCCTCACCCATGTCCTCCCATGTAATGGAGAATGGAAAATTTCATGGCAAGGAAGGGACAAATTTATACGCTCCAAATTTGCGTCCATTAAAACACTTCCATTTTTTTTTGTCCAAAATTTACAAGACCGCTACTTGGTGTAGACCAAAGGTCACAGGACCACCATCCTAGCTAGGCGGTGGTTCTATTAAAAGGAAAACAAAACCTTATTTTCTCCATTTTCTCATTTTGGTACTTGTTGATCCGATGAAGTAGAGTCATATATGATCCCTATGGATCATGAAGGAACCTTTCCTTGCACCATACATCTAATTTTAGGGAGGTTTATGCCTCTATAGTTTGGTGTCTCATAAATCTAGTCAGTGAGTTAAATGAGGGAAATTTTCCCTAAGCTATACGTCCTAAGTCCTAGTGCTTGATGCCCAACTCAAATTTTTTTGGTCACAATTTTTGATGAAATTTTTGGAGGACATACAGAGTCTTTATCAAAGGTTTTCTTAAGGATGAGATAAAGTTTAAGAGCGGGGATAATTTTGATAGGAATCTTCATCAAAGTTTGGATAAGTCATGAAGTTAAGGAGATATCCATGGAATGAAGGAAAAACCACACATAGAAAGAGAAACAACAAGACAGAGAAACCGCGCAACTAAGGAAAATGTGAAAAGCTAGATGATGTCGTGGAGGACTAGAATAAATCAACATAAAGTTATAGAACCATGATACATAGAGGAAGTCACCAAATACTAGGAAAATACACAATACACTACTGGATACTGCAGAAGCAAACTAAAATCCACATAATGAAGACGAATCATACCAATAATAGACTAAAGCCGACAGAGGCATGAGTCAAAGGAAGTGTCTTTTGAAACATATTGGATCTTGTATATCTATTGTAATTAATGTATTATATAGTGTGCATCATGAAGACATGTGTGTGGATGCCATTTTGATATTTTGTAAGAGATCTAAGTGATATAGAATGAGAAAAGATGTATGTACTTAAAAATGATGTAATAATGATTGAGGAATAAATAAAGAATGAATTTCGGGCATAATTTTTTATCTATGTTCATTTGAATTTTTGTTCTTATTATATTGGTTGTGTATTTCCCACATAAATCCTTAGCGAAAATCATTTATACCTAAGCGTCACAAGTCCTGTCAAGGTTTTAGGTCAACAAAAATGCTAAAATACATTAAAATAATTGAAGAAAAGGATGTAAAGAATATGGGAAAGACATAAAAACTTATATATGACAAGGGGATACAATATAAAGGGGGAATTTTGGATCCACCATGATAGAAATAATTTCTTTTCTAAAACCAATACTTTCATGAAAAATAAAGTTTTTACTAGAACCAAGACATTATAAACAAATTGGCTAGACTAAGATTTTTCAACATCAAGGACTAAAAGAACCCGAATATGTAGGTTTGTCTTGGGAAAACTAATGAAGTATAAATATGTCCCATGTTATTCTATGAGATGAAATAAAACTAAAGGCTCCTTCATTCTTATGACATGTTCCCCATTCCTCGAGACCTCACTTAGTGAGAAATAAGATTAGTATGACGGTTAGGTATTGTCATGATAAGGAAAGGACAATAGATAATAGATATGTATCCTTATACTTGAGTTAGAAAAATTTATTGCATACCAAATGACCTCAAGATTTTTGATGAGGCCAATTATAGATTTTAAGATTTCAACTAGGATGGGGAATGTTAAATGATATCAATTTTTTTTTGTGTGATTTACTTTTATTATAATAATTTATTTTTATATTTTTGTTTACTTGATTTTTTATAATATATCTTTTAACTTTTTTTTTTTTTTTTTTTTCCTCTTCCATATGGATTTAGAAAGGTTGATCAAATTGTATGAAATATTACCAACACTAGAGATCTTACACCTAGATGTTATTGAGAAGAACCTACAAACAATTACGCTTAGATACACCTACGTTTTTACCTTAGAAAAGAGTGATATCTAGAAACATACCTTAAGAGTTACAAACAAAGAGTATGTAAGAAAATTTAGATAATGAGTAATAATTGTGTTGGCCCAATCATGGTTTATAAATCAATGATACAATGATGAAAAACTTGGATATTTTTTTAGAAGAGATGGTAACATATGGATGAGAGGCAAGTAGATAAATTATTATAGTTGAGCTACAAAATCACATCTGAAATTAAGGTACAAAATGATACTCTCAACCATTACTATTCAATTCTAATAAAATTATTAGATATGGTGGAGACCCCAAGGTAAAAAATGGTAAACATAGTATCTAGTTCATTTATGAGAAAACCCTTGTTGATTCCTTGAGGTTTTATAATAAAAATCACAAACTGATAACTAAAATGAATACTCAAAAATATAGTGACCTATAGGTCTGAGGTAAAGAGTAATATCCAATAGGAAAATTAAGGTGAATTATTAAAAAATAGGAGGTTTGCAAAAGGAAATTTTATAATCATATAAAGGTAAGATGTCAAAGTTATGATGCATAGAAAACAAGAGATAGGTAGTAATATGTAAAATTTATGAATCATATAAAACCAAGAGGTAGGTAATAAGATAGCAAATCTATTAAGTGTAGAGAACCAAAGGGTGTAGTAAGGCAATATATAGAGTGTCTGAAACCAAGAGATATTGTAAGGAAAATCTATGAAGCACCTAATATAGTTTTACAAATATATGAAGCCTATAAAGATAATATGTCGAAGATATGAATCATAGAAATATGGTTATGTGGAAAACTATGAATTATGGGGAAATATCAAGAGATAAATAATTTTATTAAAATAAGTGAAACCAAAGGGGCAAGGCTAAAGCTAAGAAGTAAGGATAAAGCTAAGAGGTGAGGATAAATATAAGAGGTGAGGATAAACATAATGAGAAGGATAACTATGAAGTGGAGTCTATAATAGGATACATAAGATGTTGGTACCAAGTTAATACATTAAATCATGATCAAAACATGATAATTTAAACTTATGCTAAACATATTTAAATAGGTGCAAAACAATAAAGTAAAATTGACATACAAGAAATTTGGTAACAGAAGATCAAGCATAGTATTTCTTTAGAACCGAGTGCTTGTCGATTACTTTAAAATGTGACCTTTATTGCTTTTTGATCAATAAGTACTTGTTCTTAGGATATATTTATTTAGATATGAACCCCACCATTATTTTGAGTCTTTTCCATTTTTATTGTAGGTATAATCCATTTTAAGTACGAGTTGTCCTATATTGAATTTCATGGGATTTATAAGTATGTTATGTTGTTTGGACATGTGGGCTTTGTACTTGACTATTATGTTAGAGAAGGTTAGAGAATTTTTCATTAAATAATTCAAGATTGTGAAGGTAGAATTATCTAATCTCATCATTGGGGATGATCCCATGAATATAAATACAAAGTGAAGGCAATTCAACTTCTAGTGGGAGGACAAACTCAAAGTAGTATAGTAGAGAGAGAAACGAATTTCCCTATTGGTTGTATGAAGTGTAGTACACAAAAATGTTGGGTACAACTTAAGGTGTTAATTGGTATAAGAGTACCTAGTGGTCTTCTGGAGGATTTTAATGAGACTTTTATTTGTATAGTTATCTTGATCATTACATTAAGGATGATGAGGTGTCTCATTATTTGTGCTTAATTTTTTGAATTTAGCAAAAATTTGCATGATTTTACATTTAAAATTCCCACCATTATTAGAAATGATGTGTTTGGAATTCCAAAGTGGAAATTAATATGGTTAAGGATAAATTTTACAGTTGTGGCTTTGATAATGTTAGTGAGGGGCATAAAATTGACCCACTTTATAAAATATTTCATATCCCTTATAATAAAGGTATGTTCATCTTTTGAATGAGGTAATTTTTAATGTGATATAATCCCCACATGGTAAAGGAGCATGAAGCTTCAAGATATTGGAGCTTAATTAATGGAGAGTATATCAGTTCATCACATGTAGTTCCCCCTCTGGTTGCTGAAAAAAATTTCTTTCCTTCTCGTCTTATCAATTTGTGTGGATTTTTGAAAAGTGTTATTGTCGAGTTCTCATTTTGTCCACATTTGGAGGGATCATTAAATAATTCCCAAATTTAAATGCTTCATGGAGGAGGATACTCCATTTATTTGTGCTATATTTTTATCCTGAAGGATGGATCGATGGTCATTCAAAGTCTCTGCTCATGATCATGAAATATAGAAATGGAATAATTTAAACATTTGTGTTAAGAAAATAATAAGGGAAAATTTGAATTTTTCCTTCCATAGACTAACCCTTTGGAACCCTTGAAATTTATTTGTGTATTTGATTTGTGTGGTGATGTCATTTTTGTGTGATTCAATCAACTCGATGTCTTTTATGAATCTTGAGTTTGAATTTATTTTTTTCAAAAAACATTCACTTCTCATAGAAATCCTATAATTGGAAAACCTTTAAGTTGATATTTCAACATTTCAACACAATCTTGATAAAGTAATACTTTTATCTACTACCCTACTGATCGTTCCAATCTTACAACCATCACTTTATTCCCTTTACATAGTTCCTAACTATGTTTGGGGCAAATCAACTCAGATCATTTGTCAACTGGATACAATAAGAGTGTCATGAGGAGTATCTTTACTTTGATATTCATTCTTATCATATTACCACCTTGGGGGAATTTTCATCTACTTAATCATCATTGTGGCACGCAATAGTTACATGGATGATTTTCTTCTTTTTCGACCTTGTTTTGCATTGTTGATGTTTACTTTTAGACCACTTGTAAGTAGTATGATTACATCTTGGTTCCTTTATAATCCTAATGCATACACGTACTTTAGATATTGGTTCTATTTTCCTTGTTATATTATATTTTCTTTGTGTGTGTTTATTTACATGCATTTAGGTTAACCATATTAATTCTTTCATAATCATGGTGACAACTCTATTGTGTAACATAAAAGTAAAGGTTAGTCTTACATTCAAACTCCCCAAATAAAACTCATGCTACAAGCACAATTTCTTTCATCCTTGTTCAAATTCCTTGTTTTCTTCCTATCAAGTGGTTTTCCACCGCCTTGCTACATTATCCACTCACTTGAGAGGGCATTCCCTTACCATCCTACTCATTGGGGAATCCAAATGCTTGATCTTTTCTGCTCTCCAATATGTTTGTGTCTACTATATTTAAAATGTTATTACTTCATAATAACACTTTAAAGAGGGGGAAATGTAGACACCCTAAAATTATATACTTGTTCCCGGTACTATCCTAGTTCACATCTATTATATGCCCCCTTACGATTGATTAATCCAATTAATTAATCATGCACATTACACCCATTGGATTAATTAAATTATTCCTCAACACCATCTTAGCTAATTTAATTAAAATTTAATAAATAGATGGTTAATTAATTGTTTTACACATTGTAGCTAATTAAATTAGTGTCTTAATTAGTAAAATACACCTATTTTCTTAATCAACTACCACTTCATTATCATAGTTAACTCAATTTGGACTCCACTTCCTCATTCCAGTTAACTACACTTGAAATCAACTTCCCTAATCCAATTGGAATCCACTTATATAATCCTAGAAAGGTTTGGGCAATTAGGTTGTACTTATAATTCAATTATCAAATGTAAATTTTTCCATTCCAAATATCTATTGCCCCTTCAAATCTATAACTCCCGAATCGAGTCTACTTTATATTCTCATGTAATTACCATAATTAGTCCGAAGCTTAGTCAAACTCTCATCCACCTTTTATGGTCCTACCCTCAACTATAAGAGGAGGCCATTTCCTTCACAAATTCATCCCTAGAAGCTTTATGCAAATTATAGCCAACTTCTACTAAATTTATTTCCCACATCCTTGTGCATCCAATCTTGTATCATTTTCAAATCCACTTTGGAGATTCATATCAAGAGTATCCACAAATCCAAATCTTCAAGATCATACAAGTATAATAACTTCCATGATATTCTTGAGGTTTTCAAGAGAGTTACAGAGAAGGTATAACTTTATTGATTTCTTTTATCTTTCATTTTTCTCACAATTTTCATTTTTCATATATATATATATATAGACACCTATAATTATGCCTGAGAAATTTAAATACTTAAATTGCACTAATTATCTCCTTTCCTACAAATTGGCGACATATCATCAAAAGTGCTCATCTTCTCTCCTATCATCGTTAATTAATTACACTACACTAATTAATTAAGTCACCTATCCAAAAAATATCCTAATTAACAACCTTCCGTTAATAAATCCTTCCTTCTATCTAGACTAATTAATTATTATTAATTAATTAGCTTCCCCTTTCATTAAACCAATAAATCAATATTTAATTGATTTAATCCCCTTCTATAGTCTAAATCATGTTAATATTCCTCTAAAAAGATTTTATATGCTTACACATCTATTAATTAATCATCTTGATCAATTAATAAACCCCATTTATCCACATGAGTTAGTGAAGGATAAGCTAAACTCTCCTAAAGTTAACTCAACCCTATCTAAACCCCCTTATCCATAACTAACTCAACATCTCTATTATCCCACATGCAAAGGGATGTAGTGATTCCTTTATCCATTGGACTATATAAAGAGCCCTCCTCCTAGATTTACACTTACACCTAATTCCTTGAGAAGACAAAAGCAAAGCATATAACAAATAGACTATAAGCCTTTTGTTACTCTTGAGAAATTCACCATTCAAGAGCTAAGCCTCATTTCTTACATTTTTTAGCCAAGTTCTTGGGTCATATGGGAATAGTCAAAGTGGTCTTGTAGCCATGCTTTGATGAGCTCCCATTCCTAATTTCTTGAAGATCAAAACAATCAATTTGATTTCCATAGAGTCTACATAGGTCCATTTGATTTTTTTGGTAATCTAGATAAGTAGAGGTTTTGAATACTTTAGCATGTTAGTTTGATCTTATTTCAAAGTTAATGCATTATGCTTAGTATTGATATTGTTTAGATCTCGTTGATGGTGCCTAGATTTTGACTTAGGTTTATTATAGAACTATTTAGGTGGTAGTTCTCATTCATCTAACTTAGCTTATGCAAAAATACACACACACATTTGGCACACCTGGTGGGACAGATCCTTAGTCCCTTATCATTTTTATCTTGAATTCTATTGTTTTTGGCTAACCTTTGATATGGACATATAGTAAATAATGTTCAATTTCTTAGGATTTTTGCCAAGTATTATATGTGTAGGTTCTCATTTATAGCTGTCATTTTAATGGGTTATTTCCAATTTCAAGCTAACTTGCTAAAATTTGAAGTATTGTGAGATTTTTGTGTTTTTTTCCATACTTTGGTTGCAGGAGTGCCACAGGTGCACTAACCAGGGCACAAGCACACTTATCATGGTGCAGCCACCTCTCATGTGGTGCAAGCACACCACAAAGCTTGAAACTCTATTTGTTAACCCTAGCACCCATACACTAACCTCATCACACACCCTAAATAGGATGCATGCACACTAACATGAGTGCGAGACACTCTTTCATATTGTATTTTCACTGCAACGGAAAAACCTGTCAGGCCATCGCATACACACTAACCTAGGCACAAGCATCTCTCTGGTGGCATAGGAACTTATCTAGTAGCACATGCACTCTATCATAATCTAGTACTACTTTTTATCTTCTGTGGCACACATTCCCTAACATTGGTGCAGGCACCTCTCTTATGGTGAAGGCAATCTATCGAATTTGATACTATTATTTACCTACCCTGGCACACACACTCTGATCCTAGCGCACACACCTTTTTGGTGGCACAGTGCACCGTAAGTCCGAAAAGCACGAGAGGGCACATCCGCCCTAACCCACATGCACACACCTAAACTGGGGTGTAGGTGTATTTCAGTTTTCTTAAGATTAAGGTGTTAAAGTGCTAACTTCTTTGCAAGTTTTATCTAATTAATGCCTATTTTTGTAGGGTATGTTTACATGATTTTGCTAGACTAGATAGACTTTACATGCTTTCTTATAAGAATAAGGTCACGTATGCTCTTCCCTCACGTCCCTTGGGGCAATCTTAGGAATCATAAATGATTCTTAGGTCTTTTGATGCTTTGAAATTGTTAAGAATATCTGAATTGGAATGAGTTAACTTGGTGTGTTTGAATTAAGTTTTTTTCCATGTGGCATCTTCTTGGATTTTGGAAATGTCATGTATGCTCTTCTCTTACATCTTTAGATGATCTTGAGAATCAGAAATGATGTTTACTCTTTTTATGGAAAATTACTAAACTCATTGTGTAGGAACAAAACACATGCTTGTCAAATAAAGGTGAAATAAAAAAAAGGCAAACTCCTAATACAGTTGTCGTACAGGTTGCCAAAAGGTGTTCAAGCAAACCACATCAAAATTAAACAATATAAAAAGAACAACATATTAAAAACACTATATTGTAGGTTTCGAAAAGGTTACATCCCTATCTCGCTCAATCTGGAACATAACCCCTTTGGCATAATGCCTTAAGCTATAACAATGGGGGTGGTACAAGGAACCCTAAAGTATTCCACCTCTATGTAACCTTGTGGATGAAATAGGAAGTGCTTCGCTTACCCACTTGACTAGTTTTCCTTGTGAGTTAGCAAAGACAAAGTTGTCTATATCGGAACCCCTGGTAAAAGTACATGATGGATACAATTAGTGCCCATTGTAATTGAAGGGGAAAAGCTGAGATACTCCCAAGTTAAGTCGATGACTTTTTTAGGTAAATCATGCCCACTCTTAGACGTCTTTGTAACACCTAGTTGAGAGATCTTATTAAGGAGGCCATTATGTCTTGGATACCACTTTACTAGTCCTTATCATGTCAAACCACACGAAGTGACGACTTACTTGGAGTCTAAACCTTGTTTTTCGAATAAGTCAAAGAATCCACTTAAGTTGGATCTAAGTTCCTTTAATCATGGAAATTAGACGATGTTTCACTTAGCTTATCCTCTTTCTCACCTTCGAACGAGGTGAATCTCTACCCAAGTGGCACTTAGTTTATTTTTCATTTTTTGATCTACTTCCTTCACCTTATTTTGACACTTTGTTGATCAAAATAAGGGTGACTACCTTTGTGTTACCAATTGATTGTTTCTGCCACTTTTTTGTCTATTTACTCCCATCTATGTTTGTGGTTGGGTAAGTTAAATGTCTAAAGTGTGTGGAGGCATATTCATATCATTGGTAGCCTTTGTGATATTAATACTCACGTCAGGATCGTCATCATAGTTAGGTGTGGTTCATCATCTTGAACTTCCTTAGAAAGGTTACCTTGTTTATATCATATCACTACAATTTTGGTATTTACATCTTGTTTCTTGTAAACTTGACCTAAATATCTATATTGTAAGGTTACGTTATACACATTTTAACAATTCTTAGTTATACTTTAAGCTTTTAGTTTGATTCTATTACTACCTCAATTTTGAAAAGTGCTATGTGTTACCACTTGTGCATGTTATATCAATATCATCTTGATATCAATACCTTACTTTCTCGCAAAGTTTGGTTAACATATCTTGGTGACATTGTTGTGTCACTCACAAATTGTAACTAGCACTTTTTGGGATATAGGTATTAATTGAATTTGGGATTTCTTCTAGTATACCTTGTTAGGAGGTCACATTAACTTCTTGTATTTACTTATGTCTTGTTCATTCCCTTGAACTTGACATAAGTGAGGAAATCTTGTTAATTATCTTATGACACCAGCTACTTTTTTGAAGGAAAAATCTAGGAATTACTTCATTCATTTGATAGGATTAGGTACCAAACATTATTTCACTATTGATTTATCACTCTATCACATTGGTATGTTAACATTTGTACTCATTCATATCATGGACATTGTTTTTGCATTTCACTTAGGTGTGATCACAAATTTTTGAACACGTTTACAACATACCTTGGTGAAACTATTGCACATCATGGATCCTAAAACATGATTAGGGCTCAAAAAGAAAACATAAGAAGCACAACAAGTGAAAACTTGGGAAGCCTCAAACAAATAAGGGTCAAACCCTTTTATTGGTCATGATCTAGGGCCTCTATTTTCCATAGAAAAGAGATAGAAGACATGGTAGATCATAGTGGTGACAAATTGGAATCCCCACATGTGGAATTTGACTTTGACCCCACCTTATTAGATGAATTAATTTTTAGAAATAAGGATAGGGTGTTGGCATGGGTTGTAGAATTGGGGGCCAAAATGCCCAATGAACATGAAACAATCCCACCTACAAATAATGCTAATGACGAGGAGCGACCTCTTATCAACATGGAGGATATTTTAACACATGGACATGCTTCTACCTCCAATGTAGGAAATGATAATGTAGTGGGACATAGAATACCCTTTATCAAAGTGCCATGTAAAATCAGGTTAGGACACAAGAATGTTGAAGAACCTCCACAATATGAAGAAGAAGAGGAACCTTTGGAAGAAGAAGTCACCATTCAAAAAAAAATTAGCAACCTTAGTCAAAAATTATCCTTGCTAACCTCTCATGTACAAAAGCAAGCAAGCAAGAATTTCCAAAATACAAGGCCTAAGGTCAAAATTAGTGAACTTCATAGGGAAAATCAAGGAGAAGACAATATGGAGCATCATCGTGTATATATCCCTGCTTCTCCTACTAAAGAACAATTGCTCACATAAGAAGTACAATCTATGAAAGAAACACTTGCAAGCCTTCAAGAGAGCAATGTGGGGAGCATTAGAAAATATCAATATGAAGAACTATGCCCCCATCCTTTTGAAAAATCTATGACACTTCAACCTTTCCCTAAAAAATTTGACATGCCAAAATTCAAAAAATATAGAGGAAAGGGAGACCCACGAGATCATGTCAAGGATTTATATATGGCATGTCAAGAGGTGTCCTATAGTGATAATTATCTCATACGACTCTTTCCCAAGAGTCTAGGAGGTCAAGCCTTGGAGTGGTTTACTCATTTACCTTGGGGGTCTATTTTTACCTGGCCAAAATTGGTAGAGAGGTTTGTGCATCACTTCTCATACAATATAGAAAGTGATATCACCATGGCAGACTTATGTGGCACCAAAAATGTCCTAACGAGACATTTTCTAGCTTCCTACAATGGTGGAGAGGGATATCCAGTTGCTTCCCTTGCACTTTCCTTGAAAAACAACTAGTAAGTATCTTTGTGCCCAACCTAAATCCAGACATCACTTTCCACCTTCAAATGCATTGTGTTCACACTTTCGAGGAGGTCATTGAAAAAGGTGTTCAAATAGAGAAAGCCCTTATTTCCAAAGTAACTCTTAATTCACAATCTAAGGATAATCAAAGTGTTAAACCTATGGAGAAGCCGAAAATATTTAACAAAAACAAAAACGTGGTGGGAGACAGGATCACTGATTTCAAACTTGTGTAAATGGTTCAAACTGGTCAACCTTTTAAACCGATCAAGGACCTATTCAACCACAACCAAAATGAAGAATGTTCACTCCTCTCAATGAGCCTTTTTGGTTATATTGAAATAATTGGACGTGGATCACATGGAGACTCATCCCACGACACAACCCTTTGATTAAAATGCTCCAAAATCATCATGGTACAAAGAGAATAACTATTGTGAATTACATTGTGTCAAGGGACATAAAATAGAAAAATGTCTATGACTTCATCACTACATCTAAGACCTTATCTACAATGGAGAGATAGAAGTGGATAACCTAGAAAAAACTCATAAAATCAATGAAAATATGGGGATATACAAAGAACCATTCCCCAAACATGGTAAGTCAGAAGATTCAAAGCCAAATCGAGGAGAGTCATCTCAGAATTATAATGTAGCAAATTATTTATATACCAAGAAAGAAAACCATCATTATGATTCACTCATTGGATGTATTCGCTCTCCTAATGACCATTTGAACACCATTCAAATCAAGGGAAAGGATTACGTTGTGGTAATAAGGAGTTCTCGCCTCATGATTCCTGAGCCCTCTCCATCAACCTTGCAAAATGGTAGGTACAACCTCTTAGAAAAACTTGAGAAAATGTCTACCAAGATTTTGATCTTGGATCTTCTTAAGATATCAAATGTACATAAATACATTTTGTACCAAACTCTTCAGGGGTCAG
The DNA here is from genome assembly GCA_018340775.1 of Taxus wallichiana var. yunnanensis. NCBI lineage: Eukaryota > Viridiplantae > Streptophyta > Pinopsida > Cupressales > Taxaceae > Taxus > Taxus wallichiana. The sequence continues at coordinate 192,828,236 of CM031242.1, forward strand.
GAGTGCCACTAGAGGTAGATCCTACACATATTCAAGCTGCAGTAGAAAACATTGTACCAACTGAACACATTTTCTTTAATCATAGGGAAATCCCTACTGAAAATCCAACTCATAATCTCCCTTTGTATATTGAGGTATTCGTCACCCATAAGAGGATCAAACGAGTGCTCATGGACAAGGGATCATGGTTCAATATATGCATGCTTTGAAGTTGGTTAAGAAGTTGGGACATACTAAAGTAGACCTCGAGTCAAACATTATTACCATAACCGCTTACGACAATGTGAAAAGGGAGTCACCTGCACAATCATGTTTCCCATGGAATTTGGTCCTACTTGTCATCACATAAAGTTTCATGTCCTGGACTTAGAACTTCCATACAATATGCTTCTAGGCCAACCATGGATTCATGCCATGTAGGTCATGCCATCAACATTCCATCAATGCATTAAAATGAAGCACGAGGGACACATTGTCACAATACAAGGAGATTCAGATCCCTTCACTCACTACAGAGATCTCAATAGTTTTGCATGTAAGGGTACCTATGTGTGTCCCTCCACCGATATAGTTGTTCCTCTCCAATCTGAAGCCATGGAGTCCCGGGTAGATTTAGATTCTCTCAATTCTTGCACCCATGGTGCCTCTACATCAACTTCTCCTTTTGATTCATGGGAGATGAAGGTTCTAGAATACAGATGTGGAGAATATAATGTGCAACAAGCCCTCTTAGTTTCAGACCTCTCATTATCACCTAAGACTAGAGGTTGACCCAACTATCATTTCAGAAGACCTAGAGATGAGAAAACTATTGGGTCATTTTTACCTGGAGGCTTGCTAGCTGAAGAAATTTTTTGGATCCACCTACAACTTGGGTCCCAGAAGATACTCAACCAACCTACTATCAAACCCCTAAATATGAGAAATATAGTCGAATGATGTACTCCATGGGCTACAAGGGCCTAGGATGTAGAAGGAATGAGCAAGGACAATGAGAACCAATGCCTCTCCCACATTTTAAAATAGAAAGGTATGGAATTGGAATTTTCCTTATGGGGCACATCTTAATGATCAAGATGCTACCCGCTTTGAACTTGAGAATAGATCGACTATTTAGACAAAGTGATACAAATTCCCATTGTAGCCAATATGAGGATCTTTCATCCATGAACATGTTCATGAATACCCTTGTCCTCACCATTACCCCTATGGAACCTACACTTGACCTTATTTATCCTTCCCTTGTTGATCGGGACCAACAATGTCATATGTCACTAAATCTATTTGAGAATGATTAAGCTATTGCAGAATTCATGGGCATTTGGGATATAATCCCCATTTGAGACCACAAAAGGGCTTCTATATTGACTTAAATACTTGTGCCTACTTCAGAGAAGAAGTTGAGCTTCATGGTCAACAAAACTTAAGAAAATTGAGGGTACAATTTCCAATGCAAATCCTTGGAAAAATCAAAGTCCAAGTCACACAGTGAAAACCTCTTTGAGGCACTAACAGACAAACATGTGCAAAAATCAAAGGACAATAAAAGTGACCATGCCAAGGATAAAAATCTCGTGGAGACATCCTTGGATGAAGATCTCAACCTTCCTCCCGATCCTACATGTATGGAGGACTTTTCAAAGTTACTAGTAGAGGAGACTATCAATGTAAACATTGGCACAGAGGATGATCCAAAAATAGTCAAATTGGGAGCTTCACTCTTGGCATGGGAACAAAAACATTCACCATGCTACTACGGGAGTTTATAGATGTATTCACATGGTCTTATAAGGATATGCCAGGATTAGATCCAACTTTGGTTGTGCACAACTTAGTTGTACATGCAGACGCTAAGCCTATTAAGTAGAATCTCAGAAAGATGCACCCAAGGGTAGCTCTCCTGGTTAAAGAGGAATTAGAAAGATTGCTTGTGGTAGGATTCATTCGGCCCATTGATTACTCTGAATGGATATCCAACATTGTCCCTGTCTAGAAAAATCCTGTTGGGATTAGAATCTACATGGATTTTAGAGACATAAATAAGGCCTACCCTAAGGATGATTTTCCATTACCAAATATTGATATGATTATGGATTCAACAACAGGATATGAAATGTTATCTCTTATGGATGGATTTTTAGGTTACAACCAAATCAAGATAGCCAATGAAGATCAACACAAGATGGATTTTACAACTCCTTGGGGTACCTTCTATTATCAGGTAATGTTGTTTGGTCTTAAAAATGTAGGAGCTACTTATCAAAGGGAAATGATGGTAATTTTCCATGATATGATCCATGATATCATGGAAGACTATGTGGATGATATCCTCAGAAAATCTAAGACAAGGGAGGATCACCCTACTATTTTTGGTGTATCTTTGAGTGCCTATGAGAGTACAAGGTCCATCTGAACCCAAAGAAATGTGTGTTTGGTGTGCTATCAGGAAAATTGTTTGGTTTGTAATACCCTCAACAATTGTTATATTCCTCTTTTGCATTTCAAGTGTTGACATGTGATCTTTTTCTAAAGATGTGTTCTTTTGGTTGTTGGAGATCATGCTTGATATGGATAAAAACATCCTATTCTTGAGATCATTAGAATGGAATGGAATGGCTTCCTTGAATCCATTTTTCACTTCTTATAGGTGAGTTGCAATCTATTTTAAAAGTTTCAAACTTATCTCTTTATCCGACTCATCCTTGGTTTTGTATTCTCTAGTAAATTTGGGTTTGAATCCTTGGCAAAAATTAGTGTATGTCCTGGAAACTTTCTTTGTAAGGGTTAAATAGCTAAGCATGTATGAGAAACTTGTTTCTATGGCTTTGCATGTCATTTCTTGAACCGGTATTGGAAAGGTTGAGATTATGACTGACCTTCATCGCTAGTTACTTGGTTCTGAGTTTTTGGGAACCTTGAGTCCCATCTAATCTTTCTTTAGGAGCTCGTGTTTGTTGAGCTTGAGCTTATATTTTAGCTCATACTTAAACTTGTGTTTGAGATCATGTTCATTTAAGCTTGTCTTTGAGTTCGTGTTTAATTGAGCTTGATTCGGTGTTAGTATTTGATATGAGTTTTTGTTGGAGGTTCTTGTTACTCTGAACCATGTTTGGAAGCTTGGTTAATCCTGGACTATTGTTTGAAGTCCATATGTAGCTTTGTACTTGTGTTTATTCCTGTATTATTTGGGACTATTAATGGGAGTTCATATCATATACAACACTCGTATTTTATTACTTGTATGGTTTCAAACTTTGGTGAGAAACTTGTGTTTCATTGGAGTTGGAAATAGGGCTTTTGATAAGATGTAAACAAATAATGGAATCCCTCTACTATTCTGAACTATTAATAGGTATTTGTATTATATACTACCTCGTATTAAGATACTGGTGTATATTTGAACTCATGTTGGAGATTTTGTGATTCAACACTGTACATTTAATTTGTTACTTAGTGTGTGGAATTCATAACTACAACGAGGTATCGGTTCTATTCTGGTATCTTTTTGGGTTTTCTTTGTTTAAGATATAAACTGGAATGGGAACATGTTGTTGCCTCTGAACCTGTAAATATTCTCTTGAGTGGTCTTGAACCTTTGTGAGAAGTTTGTGTTCAACATTGTGCTCGATTTTGTATTTTCGAGTTCTAACTTTGGTCATATTATAGACATGTTCGATTTGGTTTTGGTATTGAATTGGGTTTTTACTTGCTTTTATGGTTTAAGCTCATAAATCTTTTGAATCGAACTACTTGCTCAAAGAAAAACTAAAAGAGTGGTTTAATTGGGTTGTTGGGTAATCTCTTCGAGATCTTGACTGAAATATCTTGTTGGTTTATTGTTCTTCTTGAAACCCCGATCCGATGAATCTTATAATAAAATGTTGAAATTTATTGTAATATAGTTTCTGTCTTGGTTGAGCTCATGGGTAATTCAGAGTTAGTTTTCTATTCAGGTTTTTACACCTCTTTTTGGGTCCATTAAGTGAATACCTGAGTCTTTTAAAAGGTTAAGGAAATTGTGATTCCTTAGGGATAGTGTGCTGTTTTTGAACCTTTGCTATGTTGTTCTGAACTAAAAAATGAACTCATGTTTTATTATGGTAAAGAATGTCGGGAGATCACAGACGTTTTCTTCTTACATTGAGTTGTCTTTGTTCTCTCTTCTGGGAGCTATTTTATGAGCTTATTATTTGGATTAGAAAGGGAATTTGTTGTTAAGTGTAATGATATGATTTAAGGATTGAATCATATTTCTAAAAATTTCATTTTCTAGGATGTTTGTTTAAGTTCATTTGATTGAAACCTTCTATTAATTATTCTCTTAGGAAATGGAGATTTATTATGTTGATTATTCTTCTTGTACATATCATTTGACTAATCTGATGTAGAAAGAGATTAGATGATTAGGTTTGTTAAATAGAAAATGTAAACTGGTTGGTTGACTGTTTGATTCTATATTCACTCTTGGATTGAAATGGGATTCTATTCTGATAAATATCTTAAATGCTGAAGTTTAAGGTAGTTGTCCTTTAAATGAGGCAATCATATTCATGTTATGAACCTGTTTTTGTTTTCGGATGTTTTGTGTTTGGGCATAGTTTGTAATGGGTATTCTTCTTCTTTTGCTTAGGAGTTAGATGAATCATCCTAATGAGAACCATGTTGTAACCCTTCTTTTGGATTAAAGAAAATATAAATGTTGTATTCTATTATGATAGAATTGGGAACAATGAGATGATATGATCTGTTGTTTTCTTAAGGATAATTGATAGGATCAATTAAACTTTAATTATGTAAGGCAGATGTTGTGGATTATATTTTGTTCTCCTCTTAGAAGGGAATTCAGATTGGTTAATGTACTTCTTTTCTGATTGTTATTACTTATACTAGTATGTATGATATATTAATTGTCTCATTAAAGTAGAGTTGTTTTAATGGAACAATTAGTGGAATGCAATTCATTTTAAGGCTTAGTGCTTATCATGCTCAGTTCATTGAACTGACCCATGCTAACAATTTTTGTAGATGGACTTCATAAGTGATAAAAGAAGGATAAAATTATGAGATGCATTGGCTGATTTAAATCTGATTCCTTGTGAAGATTTTTGATTCATTCTTGAGATTGTATTGAAAAATAAAAGTAGTATTATTTTAGGATGAAGGTGGTTGTTATGCAGTATGCCTAAAGTGCATAAGGCTTGTAAATGTATAAGTTATAAAGATTAATTGAAAGATGAGAATTTACTTGTATTGGTTGTGTAAATTATCTTGTATTCGTATGAAAAAGATGGATTTCTATCTTGTTGATATTCTTCATATTATTTTTATGCTTAATTGGTTATCCTTTGATAGGTAGGATAAAGGGATTTAGTTCAATTTCCCTAATTAAGATGCAGCTTGTTAAGTTGTAGAATATGATGTTCTTTATCTAAACTATTAAACATAATAATGAAATGTGTGATGAACATACATTAAGAAATATGGATATTGGGTAGGATATACCCTAACACTTAACATGTAGAGAAAGACTCTTTCTCTTTCTTAATTGAATATAAACCAAAAAGGTTTGAAAATATGACTACAATTTATTAGACTTCATTTTGTATGAAGTCTACTTTATATTGGATATATTCTGGTGTTGAACTTTTCTAAAAGTTATTGTACTTTTTAAATAAGACATATTATAACATTGTACAGTTATGGTTAATTGCAGTTTAACTATGTGATCAAACATTAAAAGTGACCATGAATATAACGAAGTTCTTAATGGACTAAATGAAGAAAATTTAGGAAAGAACTTATTGAGCATTGGATTAGGGTTTGGCAGGGTTGTTGTAATCAAGAATTAATTCAAACTAACAATGTATTAACAATCCCCTCGAGGTTATGTACATCTTGATGAGGTAGTTTCTATAGGATGTTGGCACACGCCAACTGCAAGGCTGTACTTTCGAGAAGGCTTGGGTATTCTCAAGAATACAAGTGTTGTAGTTGACATGTGGCATCACCCTTCCACATTGATCATCTAGATCTACACCCGATAGGAACTCGAACTTGAACATAGTTTCCTTCTAGGTATAGATAGGAGAATATTTAGGATATGAATTAGCTTCCAAAGGCTCAAGGTACGTTGGCACATCTGGTCGAATTAGGTCAACTAAGTATGCCCATCTATCCTAAGCCATTGTGAGCATCTTCCTATAATAGGTTATGTTCCTATCTAGGGCTGGGGTTAAACCTAGAACAAGTGGATTGACGATAGCCAGTAAAGACCAGTCATTAAGGAGTGAGGTGAAGGACGTATTCCAATATGACGAGTATGCCATCTAGGAATAGTGACATACACAGTATGTTATAAATCTTTGGCCAAAGTATCACAAACTGCTGGTTGCATTGTCCTATGTCACCAAATTTAAAACAACGTGATATGAGATGAATATTTGTAATAGATATTCAGATGTGTTCTTTAAATGTAGATCACTCAAGAACTGTGGCTGTGTAGGGTAGGATGAAAAGGTATATAAAGTATATAATAGGTATTTAATATATAAGATAACATAAATAGATTGGTAGCTTATCGAGTTATGGAATGAATAGATTGCTAAATCACTTAGTCATTACAACTACATATGTTTATCCATTAAATTTGATTGGCATGGAATGTTTGTTCTAAATAATGCTTTATTTAGAATAGTGAACACTATAAAAAAATTTCCTTGTTTCTAAAGTCTTAAATTGGGAATGTTACATCTTGGTATCAGAGCTGAAGGTTGCAGCTCTTGGACCTATTGTGTCCATAATTTGATGAAACTTAAATTTTCTTGTAATAAAAAATGGTGAGAACAAGAGGAAACATTGCAAATAACCCTCCGCCTGAGGGAGGAGTGGCAACTACCCAGAAACTTGATGAGATCCTTTCTACCCTGTTAGACACAAGAGATCATTTGGATATGCTTGAACAACAAGTAATGGGTAATGAGGAGGAAGAAGAAGTTGATAACAATAATCAACCACCTCTAGGGGACAACGCCAATGTGGGTGTTGATAATAACAATGTTAACATACTTGTGGAGCCTGAGAACAAAAAGGCTAGGCTAGCAGCAGAACTCACTAATGACATAAAAGGATAATTCCACCCAAGTTTGATGGTATCACATTAGGAGATGGGGATGAGAACTAGCTCAGTGAGATGGAGAAATAATTTGCAATAAGAAATTTTTCAGAAGAAACAAAGGCGATATGGGGATCATATCAACTTTCTCACGAAGCATCTTCATGGTGGGACAACCGCAAGAATGAGTTGAACATTGATGAATATAATATCACATGGGAACAATTTAAAGGTTACTTTAGGAAACAATGGCTGCCACAACTCTACTATGATAAGAAAATGACTGAATTTCATAACTTAGCTCAAGGAAAGCTAGCTGTAAATGAGTATTGGGAGTGATTTACAAAACTCCTTAAGTATGTGCCTCAAGATGCAAACCGATGAGAATTTCAAGATACGTAATTCATCATGGGATTAAATCTCATTATAGAAGGAGAGGTGGATGCTCAAATCCCAACCACGATGGAAGGGGTTGCTAAAAATCCATAAGGCAGGAACATAAATTAAAGGCAATTTCTGCTCACAAGGAGGAAGTAAGGAAGAAGAATCCCAACTCCTCTTCATCCTCTCTTGCACCCAAGAAAGGACCATGGAAGAAATTTAGAATGAAACGTAAGTTTTCATCTGATACAAATAAGAAAGCAGCAATAAACAAGTTTGCTGGTAATGCACGAAACAACTTTGCTAAGAACAATAATAACGGACATAAGTCCTATGGGGGTCTAAACGATAACTCTAAGGCTGGAATTAAACCTGAGCCTAGGAAGGGACCTATAGGAGGTTGTTATAACTATGGAAAATATCATTATGCAAATCAATTTCCTTTGAATAAGGATGAATGTAATCAGTAGCACAAGATACATGTTGCAGTAGCTGACAAGTAGGCTGAGAAACAGCCACACCCATAGAAGTTCCGGGTAAGTTATTTGGTTTACCAATAACTATTATTTTGATACCGAGCTACTGAATGTTTTATTTCTAGTAAATTAGTATCAAAATTAAAAAAATATGGAAACATGGATAAAACATGGACTGTACAATATGGTAATAATGTTGTTCATACGGTTAGTATGTGTCTTTTTGGAGCAGTCCTTGATTTACCTAAATTTTCCATAGAGGTTGATCTTTATGTTGCACCTTTAGGGTCTTATGATGTAATCATAGGTGTTAATTGGTTAGCAAAACATAAGGCTAAAGTGGACTATTTTGAAAAACACATTAGTTGTTTAGACGACCTGCAGAAAATAGTAGAGATTCAGGGTGTGAAACATGAGATTTCTGTTAGAAAACTATCAGCTATGCAACTTAAAAAGGCCAAAAATAAAGGATGTACCTTATATGTAGTAAAAATTACTGAATCAACAGAAGAGAGCAGCGATATTATGGAATGATATCCATTGTTACGAGACTTCAATGATGTATTTCCGAAATAATTGTTAGGTCTTCCACCTAAAAGGGAATTTGATTTCACGATTGAGATCAAGCCTGGAACTGAACCTATTTCTAAAGCACTGTATCGAATGACTACTATAGAATTAGTAGAGCTTAAGGCTCAATTGCATGAAATTTTGTCTCAAGGTTTGATTAGACCAAGTGTTTCACCTTGGGGAGCACCCATAATTTTTTTGAAAAAGAAATATGGAACACTTAGATTGTGCATTGATTATAGAATGTTAAACAAGGCAAAAATCAAGAATAGATATCCACTCCCTAGGATTGATGATTTATTTGATCAGATGTGTGGAGCATTGATATATTCCAAGATAGATATTTGATTTGGATATCATCAACTACGAATTAAGGATGAGGATATTCATAAAATATCTTTCGAACAAGTTATGGACACTATGATTTTACGGTTTTACGTTTTTGATTAACTAATACCGCTGTGGCATTTATGAATTTAATGAATAATATCTTTCAATAATACTTGGACAAATTTGTTCTCGTATTCTTGGATGACATTCTCATATATTCTAAAAGCATTGAGGAGCATCATGAGCATTTGAAAATAGTTTTGGAAATTTTGAGAAAGAGATGGTTGTTTGGTAAGCTATCCAAATGTTCTTTCTATGACATAGAAGTCCACTATTTGGGTCATGTAATAAGTAAAGATGGAATTTTTGTAGATCCTTCAAAAATTACAACTATAATGGAATGGCCTGCACTAAAGAATGTACATGAAGTTAGAAGCTTCATGGGACTTGCTAGCTACTATAGGAAATTTGTAAAAGACTTTTCTAAGATAGCTGCACCAATAACTTCCTTACAGAAGAAAGATAAAAAGTTTGTTTGGAGTGAGAAATGTGAAATTACATTTAAAACCTTGAAGGAACAATTAACTTCAGCACCTATTCTTGCAGTACTAGATCCTAATGGATATTTTATGGTGGTAACTAATGCATCCGGTGAAGGTATAGGAGGTATTTTGTTACAAATTGGTCATGTTATAGCATACAAAAGTAGAAAACTTAAGTTACATGAGTTGAATTATGCTCCACATGATTTAGAGCTTGCTACCATTGTTCATGCACTTCAAGTTTGGAGGCATTATCTGCTTGGTAAACCATTTGAGTTGAAAACTAATCATCTTAAGTCAAGTACATTTTCACTCAGCCAAATCTAAATGCAAGACAAATGTCGAAGGTGGTTAGATTTTGTGTCTCAATATGATTTTGACATCAATTATATAAAGGGTAAACAAAATAGAGTGGTTTAAGCTCTAAGTCGTAGGGAAGCACATTTCTACTCTTATAACGTTAAGAACTCACTTAAGGATGAAGTAAAAGTGTTATGGAATCTGATTCTTACTTCTAACAAGTAAAACTAGCACTTGTTGTAGATTCGAATGATTCGAGGTATAAAGGTTTTCACTTTGATCAAGAAGGAATCTTATGATTTGAAAATAGATTCTATGTACCTTCGCTAAATGATTTGAGAAAGAAATTATTAGTAGAATTTCATAATTCACCTTTTTCTAGACACCCTCACATTACTAAGATGCTTGGTGATATAAAACAAGTAATATTTCTGGAAAGGAATGAAAAAGATGTTCTAAACCTTGTGACACATTGTCTTGAGTGCCAACGTGTTAAGGCAGAACATATGCACCCATCCGGTTGTATCCTCATAAAGATACCGCAAAGAAAAAATGGTAGGTAATAAGCATGGATTTTGTACAAGGGTTACCTATGTCAAGAAATAAGCATGATGTTATCTTAGTAGTTGTTGATAAACTAACAAAGGTAACACATTTTATTGTTAGAAATCAAGGATGATTTTCCTATTTTGGTAAGAATTTTTGTACACAAAATTTTCAAATTACATGGAGTACCCGAGTTAATAATTTTAGAGTAGAGATCCTAGAATGATATAAATATTTTGGCAAACGCTTAATGCAGCTCTAGGAACTAAGCTAAATTTTAGTTCTGCGTATCATCCGTAAAAGATGGGCAAACTAAAAGAGTAAATCAAGTTTTAGAAGATATGTTATGAATGTATTGCATGGATCAATAGATCTAAGTTGGAAGAGTATCTTCCATTAGTTGAATTAGCATACAATAATACATATCATGCTTCTCTTAAGATGGCAACTTTTAAGGCATTATACGTATGAAGAAAATTTAGAACCCCGTTAATTGGGATAGCATAAAAATAGAGAGGTAATTGGACCTAAAATTCTTATTGAAATGGAACAAGTTAAATTGATTCATGAACACTTGAAAGAAGTAGTAGATAGACAAAATAGTTATGCTAACTTGAAGAGGGTTGATAGGAAATTTGAACTTGGTGAGAAATTCTTTCTTTAGGTTAAATGAAAAAGAGTTCTATAACTTTTGACAAGGCTGCCAAGTTATCAGCATTATGTGGGACCTTCTGAGATAGTTGAAGTAATAAACCCCGTAGCTTATCATTTAGCATTACCTCCTTCTTTGTCATGAATACATGATGTTTTACATATTTCTTTCCTTAAGAAATACGTTTCAGATTTATCACACATGTTAAATTAAAATTCCTTGTAGGTCTAGGACCCAGGATAATCGTGGTTAAACCCATACGAGTGCTTGAAACTCGTCAGTCACATTTGACAAATTGAGAAATAAGACAATGTAAAGTCTAGTGGGACTAGTTTAACAAAGACAATGCGACTTGGGAAAACCTATAGGATATGAAAACTTCTTTTCCATATCTATTTGAAAAGAACTGAATTCTGAATATTGTTAAAAAAAATCTAATTAAATTGATTTATCTTCTCTATAAGACTATAAGTATGCTAGTTTTGGGAATATACTTAGATGAGTTGAATAAACGGATATTTAATGTTGATTTCGGAACTATAAGTTTTTGATATATTTGACTTATGATAAGAGAATTAAATGAATTGATTATCATTGATATAAATTTTTAAAATGAGGTAATCATCAGGATGATGATTCTTTTTAGGAGGGAAGTATGTAACACCCTCGACAATTGTTATATTCCTCTTTTGCATTTCAAGTTTTGACATGTGATCTTCTTCTAAATGTGTGTTCTTTTGGTTGATGGAGATCATGCTTGATATGGATAAATCTTTTTTGTTCTTAAGATCATTATAATGGAATAGAATGGCTTCCTTGAATCAATTTTTCACTTCTTGTAGGTGAGTTGCAATCTGGTTTAAAATTTGCAAACTTATCTCTTTATCTGACTCATCCTTGGATCAATTTCAGTGATCCAAGGAATGTTTTAAACCTCCTCAATTGAATGAATGGTAAATTCACATTCCATAATTGAGGGACATGATAGATTGAAATTTTTTATAACAAGTTATTTAACTGTGTGAATGTTTTTCTATTCAACAGTATGTTGTGCTTAGGTCCTTGAAGATTTATCTTGGCATCCATTCATTGGCGTAAATAAAATGCAAATTGCTCATGACATTGGAAGGATTCAGAATCCTAAAACTATAGGATTATCCTATGGAATCCTAAGCTGGGTAAGAATATATATATACTACCTAGCTATGTTACTTAATTGATTTTATTTCTAACCTAAGCCTTGTGCTAAGGGAGTATGGAAAGGTTTCTAGGCTATCTAAATTAACCTAAAACCTAATGCTATATGGTTATGATATGATCTAACCTAATGTTGGAATTACCTAAGGTAATGTGTTAAGGCCTAAGGTAAATATTCCTAAACTAACCTAAGTTTAAGGATCTATCCTAAGCTATTTTAATGGGAACCTAATGGGTCGCATACCTCTAAGGCGACGGTTCCAATGGCATTTAATTTTTGATAAGGTTCTTAAAGGCATACGTACTGCCAGTTTTGGTAGGGGCTAGTTGATTTAGTGGAGGCTTATGTGGAAGCTCCACTAAAGATGGAGTTGCATGTTAAATTGGAATTGGCATTCACCAGACTTGGGAGGTGGTGGCAAGGAAAGATAAGTGGGAAAATTGGAATTAATGGAATTTATTGGTCTCGGTTTTTGTTCACAAACCATCTAGGAAACTTGGAAGGTAGATTTGTGGGAGATTGTTAGTTTTTGCATGCTTGTCATAATTTTCTCTACATGGAGCAAATTGGTTCTTTGAACCAATAGTTTGACTTACACTTCCTTGTTATTTTTAACTCACCTAGGTATATGAGGCATTCTAAGGAAAGTTGTTGGTTGGTTGATCTTTCGTGGAGGAGAAAAGGAGTTGGAAGCTAGTTTGGAAATCTCCTTCGATTTAGTAGAAGTGCTATCACGCATGACAGCCCTAACCATTAAGATCTCTTTCTTTCTTCTAAACGTTTCATTAAAATGACTCTACTCTTTTGAGATTCTTGGCTTTCTTGTTTTATCTGGTTATTTACTCACTGAGTTTTGTAATCTCTAGTAAATTTGGGTTTGAATCCTTGGAAAAAATTAGTGTATGTCCTGGAAACTTTCTTTGTAAGGGGTAAATAGCTAAGCATGTATGAGAAAAAAATTTTCTATGGCTCTGCATGTCATTTCTTGAACTGGTATTGGAAAGGTTGAGATTATGACTGACCTTCATCACTAGTTACTTGGTTCTGAGTTTTTTGGGAACCTTGAGTCCCATCTAATCTTTCTTTAGGAGCTTGTGTTTGTTGAGCTTGAGCTTATATTTTAGCTCGTACTTAAACTTGTGTTTGATCTCATGTTTGTTTAAGCCTGTCTTCGAGTTCATGTTTAATTGAGCTTGATTTGGTGTTATTATTTGATATGAGTTTGTGTTAGAGGTTCTTGTTACTCTAGAACCATGTTTGGAAGCTTGGTTAATCCTAGATTGTTGTTTGAAGTCTGTATGTAGCTCTGTACTCATGTTTATCCCCGTATTATTCTGGAATCACATTAATGGGATTTCATATCATATACAACACTCCTATTTTATTACTTGTCTAGTTTCGAACTTTGGTGAGAAGATTTTTGTTTCGTTGGAGTTGGAAATATGGCTTTTGATAAGATGTAAATAGATAATGGAAGCCCTCTACTATTCTGAACTATTAATAGTTATTTGTATTATATACTACCTCGTATTAAGATATTGGTGTATATCTGAACTCATGTTGGAGATTTTGTGATTCGACACTGTACATTTAATTTGTTACTTAGTGTGTGGAATTCATAACTACAACGAGGTATCGGTTCTATTCTAGTATCTTTTTGGGTTTTATTTATTTAAGATATAAACTGGAATGGGAACATGTTGTTTCCCTGAACCTATAAATATTATCTTGAGTGGTCCTGAACCTTTATGAGAAGTTTGTGTTCAACATTGTGCTCGTATTTTGTATTTTTGAGTTCTGAGCTAGTCGTATTATAGACATGTTTGATTTGGTTTTGGTATTGAATTGGGTTTTTACTTGCTTTTATGGTTTAAGCTCATAAATCTTTTGAATCAAACTACTTGCTCAAAGAAAAACTTGAAGAGTGGTTTAATTGGGTTGTTGGGTAATCTCTTCGAGATCTTGATTGAAATATCTTGTTGGTTTATTCTTTTTCTTAGAACCTCAATCTATTCGCTCTTATAATAAGATGTTGAAATTTATTGTAATATAGTTTCTATCTTGGCTGAGCTCGTGGGTAATTCAAAGTTAGTTTTCTATCCAATTTTTTACACCTCTTATTTTTTCCATTAAGTGAATACCCGAATCTTTTAAAAGCTTAAGGAAATTATAATTCCTTAGGGAGAGTGTGTTGTTTTTTAACCTTACTGCTATGTTGTTCGAAACTGAAAAATGAACTCATGCTTTATTATGGTAAAGAATGTCAGGGAGATTACAGTACATTTTCTTCTTACATTGAGTTGGCTTTGTTCTCTCTTCTGGGAGCTATTGTATGAGCTTATTATTTGGATTAGAAAGGGGAATTTTTTGTTAAGTGTAATGAGATGATTTAAGGATTGAATCATATTTCTAAAAAGTTCCTTTTCTAGGTTGTTTGGTTAAGTTCATTTGATTGAAACCTTCTGTTAATTATTCTCTTAGGAAATGGAGATTTATTATGTTGATTAGTCTTCTTGTACATATCATTTGACTGATCTGATGTAGAAAGAGATTAGATGATTAGGTTTGTTGAACATAAAATGTAAACTAGTTGGTTGACTGTTTGATTCTATATTCACTCTTGGATTGAAATGGGATTCTGTTTAGATGAATATCTTAAATGCTGAAGTTTAAGGTAGTTGTCCTTTAAATGAGGTAGTCATATTCATGTTATGAACCTATTTTTGTTTTCGGATGTTTTGTGTTTGGGCATAGTTTGTAATGGGTATTCTTCTTCTTTTTCTTAGGAGTTAGATGAATCATCCTAATGAGAACCATGTTGTAAACCCTTCTTTTGGCTTAAAGAAAAGATAAATGTTGTATTCTATTATGATAGAATTGGGAATAATGAGATGATATGATCTGTTGTTTTCTTAAGGATAATTGATAGGATCAATTAAACTTTAATTATGTAAGGCAGATGTTGTGGATTATATTTTGTTCTCCTCTTAGAAGATAATTCATATTGGTTAATGTACTTCTTTTCTGATTGTTATTACTTATACTGGTATGTATGATATATTAATTGTCTCATTAAAGCAGAGTTGTTTTAATGGAACAATTAGTGGAATGAAATTCATTTTAAGGCTTAGTGCTTATCATGCTCAGTTCATTGAATTGACCCATGCTAACAATTTTTGCCGATGGATTTTGTAAGCGATAAAAAGAAGTCTAAACTTTTGAGATGCATTGACTGATTTAAATCTGATTCATTCTTGAGATTGTATTGAACAAGAAAAATAGTATTCTTTTAGGATGAAGGCAGGTTGTCATGCAAAGACACCTAAAGTGCATAAGGCTTGTAAATGTATAAATTATAAAGATTAATTGAAAGTCGAGAATTTACTTGTATTGGTTGTGTAAATTATCTTGTATTCATATGAAAAGATGGATTTCTATCTTGTTGATATTATTCATATTATTTTTATGCTTAATTTTAGTTATGAGTTTATAGGTAGGATAAAGGGATTTAGTTTAATTTCCCTAATTAGGATTTAGATTGTTAAGTTGCGAGAATATGTTGTTCTTTATCTAAACTATTAAACATAATAATGAAATAAGTGATGAGCATACATTAAGAAATATGGATATTAGATAGGATATACCCTAACACTTAACATGTAGAGAAAGACTCTTTCTCTTTCGTAATTGAATATAAACCAAAAATGTTTGAAAATATGACTACAATTTATTAGAATTAATTTTGTATTAAGTCTACTTTATATTGGATATATTCTAGCATTGAACTTTTCTAAAAAGTTATTGTACTTTTTAAATAAGACATATTATAACATTGTACAATTACGGTTAATTGGCAGTTTAACTATGTGATCAAACATTAAAAGTGACCATGAATATAACGAAGTTCTTAATGGACTAAATGAAGAAAATTTAGGAAAGAACTTATTGAGCGTTGGATTAGGGTTTGGCAAGGTTTTTGTAATCAAGAATTAATTTAGACTAACAATGTATTAACAATCCCCTCGGGGTATGTAGGTAGTTTATAGGGATGTGTGCACGCGCCAACCGTAGGGATGTACTTTCGAGAAGGCTTGGGTCTTCTTGAGAATATAGCATTGTAGTTGACATGTGGCATCACCCTTCCACATTGATCATCTAGATCTACACCCGATAGGAACTCAAACTTGAACTTAGTTTCCCTCTAGGTCTGGATAGGAGCATATTTAGGATATGAATTAGCTTCCAAAGGCTCAGGGTACGTTGGCACATCCGGTCGACTTAGGTCAACCGAGTATGCCCATCTATCCTAAGCCATTGTGAGTATCTTCCTATAATAGGTTATGTTCCTATCTAGGGCTAGGGTTAAACCTAGAACAAGTGGACTGATGGTAGTCAGTAAAGACCAATCATTAAGGAGTGAGGTGAAGGACGTATTCTAATATGACGAGTATGCCATCTAGGAATAGTGACATACATAGTATGTTATAAATCTTTTGCCAAAGTATTGAAAACTATTGGTTGCATTGTCCTATGTTACCAAGTTTAAAACAACGTGATATCAGATGAATATTGGTAGCAGATATTCAAATATGTTCTTTAAACAGATCACTTAGTACCCAGGTGTAGGGTAGGATGACAAAGTATATGAAGTATATAATAGGTATTCAATACATAAGATAACATAAATAGATCGGTAGCTTATCAAGTTATGGAATGAATAGATCGGTGAATCACTGAGTCATTACAGCTGCATATGTTTATCCATTGAATTTGATTGGCATGGAATGTTTGTTCTAAATAATGCTTTATTTAGAATAGTGAACACTATAAAAAAATTTCCCTTGTTTCTAAAGTCTTAAATTGGGAATATTACAAGGATTCATTGTATCAAGAAGGGGAATTGAGGTAGACCCTACTAAAGTGTCTGATATTACTGAGATGCCTCCTCCTAAAAATATTAAGCTACTGTGCAAATTGCAGAGAAAAATATAGGCTATTCACTACTTCATCTCCCAACTTGCCGATAAGTGTCCTTCGTTCACTCACCGCTTAAAAAGGATGTTTCCTTCATCTGGGGACCAGAGAAACAATAGGCCTTTGCCTTGCTTAAGCAATACTTGGGCAATCTACTTGTGCTCATGCCTCCAACTCCTGGTGAGCTACTCCTACTTTATATCTCTGCTACTCAATTTTCTATTGGTGTGTTGCTCACCCAATATGACCTTGGTCAAAAATAAAAAGTGGTATACTACCTTAGTCGCACTCTCATCGCTTATGAGCTCAACTATCCCCAAATTGAAAAAGCTTGTTTGGCTATAGTTTTTACCTTTCAAAAAAATTTCCATTATCTATTGAATACTAAAACCAAGCTTATATCAAAAGTTGACCCACTCAAATACTTGTTGTCTAAACCCACCCTCACCAGTAGAATGGCTAATTGGATCATTCTACTAAGTGAATTTGACATTGATTTTGTGCATCAAAATTTGGTCAAGGGACAGGTACTCACTGATCAATTAGTAGAAGCATCTTTACAAGTCACTGAACCTTTGAATCTAGATCTGTCACGATGCCTCATTACTGTACATTGAATAATCGGTCATGTGGTAGATACACTTTGATGGGTATTTTTCTTTAAATGGTTCGGGGGCAAGTGTGGTCCTCATTACTACTTTTAATGACCCCATACCTCAGGATTTTCATCTTGGTTTTCCTTACATGAATAATATCACATATTTTGAGGCACTCATCACAGGGATGAAGCTCGCCATCAAATGGGACATTCATCATGTTAAGATTGTTAGTGACTCTCATTTAATCATCAAGTAAGTTAATGATGAATATAAATTTAAGGATGAGAAACTCATCCCTTACAAGAAGTTTGTAAAAATCTAAAATATTATTTTGTGCGCATCATATTTTAACAAATTCTAAGAACACAAAATAGATTTGTAGATGCAATCGCAATAAAGTGGGTTCTATGCTCTGCATTCTTCCAGAAAGTAATGACATGCCATTCTTTGTGGAAAATCTATGCCATCCTACGTACGACATGCCAAAATCATGTTTGGCTTGTGATGTTGTTGGTCCCAATTCCCCATGGTATGAGCCCATCTTTACCTACCTCAAAGACAACACATTACCTCCCGACATCTCCCATTTTGAGAAACAAAGCTTAATTTGCTAGATAGCCCACTATACCCTTTTAAGAGACACACTTTATCATCGTGGCTACGAGGGGAATCTTCTATGTTGTCTCGATATGACAAATTCGTTCCATGCGATTAAGGAGGTACATGAAGGGGTGTGTGGATCACATACTAATAGAATGGTTCTAGCCAAAAAATTGTTAAGAGTAGGTTATTATTTTCCTACCATGGAAACCGACTGTTGCAACTATGTAAGAAAGTGTGTACTTTGTCAGAAGTATGGAAATTTCATCCATGCTCCATCACAACCGTTGCAACCCATCACCACCCCATGGCCATTTTCTAAATGGGGACTTGATTTAATAGGGAATCTTACCCCTACTTCATCTGATGGCCACACCCACATCATTATGGCTACTAAATACTTTACCAAGTGGGTGGAAGTTGTCCCTTTGACCTATGTAACAGGAGCTCAGATTTCCAAGTTCATCATGAATCATATTATTTTCTGGTATGGCATTCTTGTAGCCATTATTACTGATAATGAAAAATCATTCAAGAATAAAATGGTTAAGGATATCTTTCATCGATTAAAATCAGGTTAAAATGGTCTACGCCATATTATCCCCAAGGCAATGGACGGAGTTGAGGCCACTAATAAGACTTTGGTGCAAATAATGGAGAATATGGTAAGTAAGATAGGTCATAATTGGTATTTACAAACCCACCCAGCCCTTTGGGATTATAGAACCTCTATTCACACTCCTACTGGTGCGACATCATATTCCCCGGGTCTTGGGAAAGGAATCTATCATCACGTTAGAAATTGAGCTTCCTTCCCTAAGAATCTCTCTTACAGATTATCCGGATAAAGATGAAGATTACCGAATGGCTAGACCGGAAGAGTTAGCGATCCTATATGAGAAGTTCATCCTCGCCTTAAATCACCTCAAAGTGTATCGTAACAAAGTCTCCAAAAATTACTAAAAATAATCATACCTCATTAGTTTGATGTTGGTGATTTGGTCATGAAGGAGAATCAGTTCAACACAAGGGCAAAATGAGAGAAGAAAGGAAAGTTTGAACCGAATTGGTTAGGACCTTATGTTATTGTGGCCAAGTATATAAATGGAGCTTACAAATTTCTCACCCCAATGGTGATGAGCTCCATGAGCCCATGAATTCCATGTACCTTAAGCGGTTTTATGCTTAAAAATGGCACAAAAATCATAAAAATAAAAATAAAAACAAGGTAAAAATAATCAAAATACAAAAAAATAAAATAAGAGAAAAAGAAAAAGAGAAAGCAGGTCATCCATAAGTGAAAACCATGCATTTTTGGTGCTTTTGATGGGTCCTTGGGTGAAAACTGGTTTCCAAGACCTTTGGAGGATTTGTTGTACACAAGCATCTTACATCAAGGGGTACTTTTACTTAGCCTAGCACTAGTTCCGCATCTACCTCTAAGATTCCTTGTGAGCCTAATCTTGTCAAGCCTTGATTCGGATTTGTCTCCTTTTATTCATCTATGAAGGTATGGTCTTTGTTTATTCCCCATCTCACATTGGGGCACTTCGTGACTTCACCTTCATATTTATAGGCATGTGGCATTTTCCTTGTATATTCCCCGCCTAACACTAGGGGCATCCTTGCTTTCATGGTTACTGTGCATAGCTCATGAAAAATGTTGGAAAAACACAAAAACATTCAAAAATGTTAGAAACTCTAAACAATAGAAATTTTTTTCACAAAAACCATAAACAATAGAATTTTTTTCACATAAATCAAAACAATAGAAAATTGTTTCACAAAAACAATCTTACAAAAGCATTCACTTTAGTTTACTTGCGTTGTCTTGTTTCTTGATTTTCTTGATTTCTTGTATAGTTTCATCATGTTTGTACATTTGTATTGTTTTTTTCTTGGACATACTTTGTTAGGATTCATCTTTTCTTAATTAGATAAGATTTATTCTTACTTGTGTATATTGAAGTGTGTTTTTTACATGTTGGTGAATCATGGTGCATTCTTGTATTGGTTCATTATGTTCTTTGATAGAATTTGATTTTGTTTTCTTATTACATGTGCATTGTTTTTTTATCACATCATCATATTTCCATCAATATCATCACATCTAACATCATCTATACATCATATATCAAGAAAAAGCTAAGTATACATCATACATGAATGCTAAGCTAATAATCACATATCGTATCACCAAATGGGGGCAAGAGGGATCGCAAATATCAAAATCTATCCCCCCCACACCCATATCATCATATCATCCCATCCACTAAGTCTAGCACATCACATGAGAAAATAAATTTGATATACTCTACAAGATCTATCATCTAAAAATCAAAGCACATGCGATACATCAAAAATTAGGATACATCAAAAGTTAGGATATATATACATGTGAAATCAAATCAGCTAACATCATAAACACATCTATATATCCATATACTCAATCAAAAATGAAAAACAATGTCCATCTCATAACACATGTGTCATGTCAAAAATGTCCATATATACATGTGTGTGGTATATTTGTATCAAAAATAGATATACATCACTACTATACATCAAAAATTCCTTCATCTGAGGTGTACAAAAGTGATGATATACATCGTTAAAAGAATATAATAGCCTTCATCGAGGGCATATGTCAAAACTACCATACAATAAAGAATTTTGTACATAGAACACAAGCTACTCATAGCCTTCATCAAGAGGCATTTGTATCAAATACAATCATCAAGGCTAACTCGAACCGTCAAATGGGCTGGCTGGTATGTCCCATGGTGGAGGCATAGCACAAGCATCTCTTGGTCTCACTAAATGTCCCCATGGCTGCTACATTGAGGTATGGGGCCTCTCTTATCTAGTCCCTCTACTCGACTACTGGTTATAGGAAGGTGCTCACCGCTCAGCCAAAATTTCCTCATAGTATAAAGATCTATAGTAGGATGCTCTGCCATCTACTGTAGCTAGATCTCTGTGACTCTAGGTTGTCCTCTATCGTGCCATTTGTGCATCAAAAGGATGTTATCTCTGTGATGCTAGGGCAAGCTCACCGACTAACTACTCACTCGATCTTAGCCTATCTCTCTCTAGTATCACAAGCTATAGTTGGGCATGTGTCTGCTTATATAAGCTCACTACCTGAGCCATCTGTGTTGCCATCTGTCGTATCTATTGAAAGTGAATAACACTATCATATCCCTGGCCAGCCTAAGCCTGAGCCTGATCCCACTCTATTATCACTGCTAAAGTCTAGCCTTGAGCCTAATCTCTCTTTGTTGTGGCCTAGTCTCTCTATGCTAAGATCTAATGTAGCTACTATTGTAAAGTGGATATCTGGCCCACTAGATGCACCACAAGGGCATGTCTCAGTGCTGGTCTGGAAGACTATCCCTACTCTTGTAGTCTAAACTGGGGAACTTATACAAGTTCCTGTATTGGTCCCTGTAGCCTCAGTCCCTGAACTTGTGTTGTACCCTGCTCATCATGTGGTAGCCCATCAAATGGATCAACTGGGTCACAGGCTATTGCATCCTCCCTCTCATCACTGGCATGACGAATCTCTTATAGTGGTCAAGTACCTGCTACTCAAGCCTCATTTGGACTAGTCAACCATTGTGGAAACACAGTGGCATACCAATCCATGTAATCCGTAGTGGTGCCTGGATCTCGACTGTCGAGCTACGTCCCATACCTGTGGCACCACCTATAAAAAGTTGGCCCTAGCTTGGGTCACCTGTATGCACATCCCCATGGTCAACCTCTCGAAGTCTCGGTGAGGTATACCACAAGTTTGGCTGTGGAACCCCTACACCATGCCTAGTTATCACTAACATCGATCTACTTTGTATAACTTAATAATGTAGCTTTCACTGCTAAGAAGGAAGTGCTCCACCGTACACACACTGAGTTCTATTGCATCCTCTGCCACTGTATCTTCCTGTAAGGTCTCCATATGATATCCCTATCTAACAGCTCATCAAAATCTCATTGATTACGGTACAAGCTGCCTAAGTGACCTTGTATGTCGTCACCTACTGAAACCCAAGCCATATATGACAGCTCCTCTAGGACTCAGACATGTAATGTGCCTATAGGGCACCTGATAGATATTTAGTCCCGTGACGAAATCAGTAGTAAGGAGGTAGGCCCCACTATCTTCTGATGGTGGTACGTAATCAAATGTAGGTCCCAGTACATATGTTCTAGTATGCACTGGCCCCAACAATAATGCTTGCCACTAAAGATCCCATGCACTAATGTCATCAGACCCTAGGGAAGGATGTCCCAGTCTTATCAGTGAGTAAAAACCCACTGATAAGTGACATCACGTATAATGGCCCCCGGTGTAGTGTCGGATCTACTATGCACTCATGAAATGAAATTGTCATGCCATCATGTGGTATGTCATCTCTTTCAAATAGGTCACTGACTGCTGCCCTGATCCACCCAAGGTCGCTTGTATACTCGATCAATGAGCCTAGGATAGGCACATGGAGAATCTACCACACGTCATGCAGAGTCACTGTTATCTCTCTAGTAGGGAGCCTGAAACACTAGCTCTCACTATGCCACCACTCAACCAATGTAGTCGGTGAGACCGTGGGTCCAAAGTAATGGATGACATCTAGGATACGGGGCCTAGGCCCACCACCTCTAGGAGTATCGCCACGGCATGCCAGTCTCATCGACACATGCTTCCCTCTAGCTCTACTATGCATGAATTTTGTTCACGCATCTAAAGCATGGGAAAATGTCTCTGCAAAATCAGTCCATTTGTCAGCTACTAACATTTCTTATAAATTATATCTATCATTTTTAGGGTTAACCCAAAAATCCTAAATTTTCTTCTAAGTGCCATCATTTTTGGCATTTTTTTCCTCCATCTACTCGGTGTGTACTCACGCACACCCTTTGGGGTGTGTGCACACCCTGTGACATGTGCGCCATCCTTTTGATGCATGCATGTGCACGCATCCACTTATGGGCACTTGTGCCATCATTCGGTGCTGTGCGTGTGCGCATGCATGTGCCCTCTGTATATGTGCTCCTATGTGGTGTTTGTGCGTACACGCATATGTGTTGTGTATATGCATGCGTGTATGTTTGTTTTTGGGTGTTAGTGCATGTGCACATACACACCAAGGCACCTGTGCCACCATTAGTGTACCTGTGCCCCCACAATGGATGTCAACATGACCTCTAACCCTAGTTTTCTACTTCTACAAGAATAAATTACAAAATTGATGAAGAGGGTTGGGATACTCACAAACACGCCATCGTCTCGTATGTCACTCATACTATCGACCGTGTCTACTCATCTCAATCGGTCTTGTGCTCTCACCATCGTCCTCGTCGCTATGAGAGCCTCATGGTAAAAATTGCGTGGCCGGTAACAAATGAATTGGTCATGGTGATTTACCCCCCGGGTGGGGTATATCAAGCTATTTTTCACCGGGTCATGCCGTGCTGCGAAGGCTCGCTTTGACCACCATTTTCTCCTCTGTTCACCATGGAATAATTTTTTAGTTAAATAATTATTTTTCATTCATTTTTCATCATGCTGGGGCATTTTTCCCACCGTGACTTCTTTCTTCTAACTAGGACAATTTTTATTGCTCCTATGTGATTTTTCTTCTTATCCACACTCTCTCGAATAAATTTTTTTAAATAATAATTATTTTATTAATTTTTTCACTATATAGGGACATTATTTGTCACATGTTTCTTCTTTCTTGCCCCTAGGGCATATTCTTTTACCTCTAGGCACTTCATTCTATTTCTTCTATTTTCTTCTACTGTCCACCGTATTTTAGAAAACACAAAACTAAATATATATATCACTTCAAAATCCAACAACAAGGAAAAATTCTCCACAAAATCCTAAAAAGTAAAAAAATGCAAAAATAGGTAACTGCTTTATAACGGCCGAAACTTGTGTCTTGTGCATGGTATTCTTTCCATATCCTATTAGTTTTTTTCACATCTTCCCCGATCAACACGACTCACAGATCATCATATTCAAAACCATTCACAAAGCTAGATGCTTGCTTCGTTTGTACTCTAGGGCATGTCTTATTGTCTGGTGATGTTTCGTTATGCACAAAGCTTTCTACTTGGACCCAGTGTCCATCATCGTTTCTCATTACATGTATCCTTTCTCGGGACATCATATTTAAGCCTTGTCTTCAATCACGAACATGTGGACCTCTTCATCTTGATAACAAAACATTTTTACAACTATCTTGATTGTTGTTGGGTTGGATATGTGTTTTCGTACTTGTTTTCCCTATTAAATGAGCTTGTTTCCTTCTCATATTACATTGCATTTTGTATGTTGCATGGAGTTGGTGTTTTTCAGCAATGGAAAATTGTTCATAGTATGGCTTTTCATGTCATTCTAATTTTTTCGTATGCTTATATTTTTCATAAGAACCGATGACATAGATCTTTTGCAATATGATGACACTGAAGTTGTTCCAATAAAAAGGCTAGATCCTAAGTTCTTCTCTCCATTTCTCCATATTTCTTCTACATCACTTTCCTCTCACCCCTAATCTTCTGTTTCACCGGGGTATTCTTCCCTTTCCCATTCTTCTATCTATTTCTCACCTTTTTTGATCATCGATCGTCTTCCTTCATCACCCCATCGACACTCGAGGGGGAATCTCTCACTTCTACTAATTTTTCTTCTACCCCTTCAAAATTTCATTCATCTACTATCTTTGAAGTGGTGTCACTTACACCACCCCAAAGAGGGGCAAATGTAGACACCTATAATTATGCCCGAGCAATTTAAATACTTAAATTGCACTAATTATCTCCTTTCCCGCAAATTGGTGACATATCATCAAAAGCGCTCATCTTATCTCCTATCGTCATTAATTAATTACACTACGATAATTAATTAAGTCACCTATCCAACAAATATCCTAATTAATAACCTTTCGTTAATAAATCCTTCCTTTTATCTAGACTAATTAATTAGCTTCCCGTTTCATTAAACCAATAAATCAATATTTAATTGATTTAATCCCCTTCTATAGTCTAAATCATGTTAATATTCCTCTAAAAAGATTTTATAAGATTTCACATCTATTAATTAATCATCTTGATCAATTAATAAACCCCTTTATCCACATGAGTCACTAATGGACAAGCTAAACTCTCCTAGAGTTAACTCGACCCTATCTAAACCCCCTTATCCATAACTAACTCAACATCTCTATTATCCCACATGTAAAGGGATGTAGTGATTCCTTTATCCATTAAGCTATATAAAGAGCCATCCTCCTACCTTTACACTTACACCTAATTCCTTGAGAAGACAAAATCAAAGCATATAGCAAATAGACTATAATCCTTTTGTTATTCTTGAGAAATTCACCATTTGAAGAGCTAAGCCTCATTTCTTACATTTTCTAGCCAAGTTCTTGGGTCATATGGGAATAGTCAAAGTGGTATTGATGAGCTCCCATTCCTAATTTCTTGAAGATCAAAACAATCAATTTGATTTCCATAGAGTCTACATAGGTCCATTTTCTTTTGTTGGTAATCTAGATAAGTAGAGGTTTTGAATACTTTAGCATGTTAGGTTGATCTTAGTTCAAAGTTAATGCATTCTCTTAGTATTGATCGTGTTTAGATCTCATCTTGATGGTGCCTAGATTTTGACTTAGCTTTGTTATAGAACTATTTAGGTGGTAGTTCTCATTCATTTAACTTAGCTTAAGCAAAAATAAACACACACACACACACATATATATATATATATATATATATATATATATATATATATATATATATATATATATATATATATATATATATATATATATATATATATATATATATATAACGTTAAAGTGGATCTAACTGAATTATATTACGGATAATAATAAAGGTGATGCTCATTATTTTCAAATGAAGTAGTTTGCATTATAAAGCGAGTTCCTTAACAGATCTATTGAGGATTGGGGAAAAGATAATTTAAAATAGTAAAATATATCTTAAAGGAAACATAATAGAATGGAGTGAAAAAAAATTAAATTAAAAAAAATATATTCCTAAATTGTTGTAACTACTTGGGGCTTGTACCAACCCCATTTCAAGGAATGAAATAGTGGAATTTATTATTAATGTGATGATGTTTTTAATTCCATTTATGGGCATGCATGAGAGTATTTTGGAAATTTTAGATTTTGAGGATATTTTCAATTTCCATATAATGTTCTTGCATAGTTATTTTCTTGGTGTGGGCAGAATTAGTTGCATTTTTTCTCAGAATATGATTTTTTTTAAGTTGAGATGGACAATGAATAGCATTGACATTATTTGTTATTTTCTTTGTGGAGTTGAATTTATGGACCCATAGAGCAAGACCATGCACCATTTGGTAGAATACCTCCAAAGAGATATCTTGAGGACTCCTTAAATATTTTGTGATGTCATTAAATCCTATGGGGTCGTGTGGATTTTATTTCCATATATGCCTAGAATGGATTGTTTGAAAATTCCTTAGAAACTTTAAGGATAATTATTTGAGAAATTCTAATGTTAGATTCTTGTTGGAGCTCAAAATTACACCCATCCCAAATCATTGTGAACTAGGTCTTTGAGGCAACATGGAGCTGTCTCCAAGTTATGAGACCTTACGCTTGATACTGCACCTCCGAGAAGGTTTGCTTCCTCTAGCTATTTCTACTTGCTAGACCTACTCCTATGAAGGGAAAAGAAGCTACCTATCACTACTCCATGATTCTAAGGGAAAAAGGTAAGAAGGAGATTCATGAAATGGAAACCTAAAACTAAGGGGATGTGATAGCACCAAAAAGAGGGGTATGAACAGACTTAACCGAGTGAAAATGAAGGAAAAAACGTGCAGAGAAGGAAGAAAAATGTGTCACATTATGAAACACATTCAGATAGTCATTTCCATGGAGAATAAAAAAATCCTCTGTAAGAGATATAAGATATGCACAACAAATCAACAATGCAAAAAAAGGAAAGAAGATGCAATAAACTCAAATCAGGAAGAGGATAGCAAAAAAATAAAACTTATTACTTATAATAGATGCAAAATAAATTACAATAGTGAGAGAGGCAAGGATCTACATGTGAATGGATTATATTTGAGGCCTAAGACTTAGAATGCAAAGGCACTACTCGAATACTACTCTTGCAAAATTCTAACCACCAATAACAAGTAATAAATGCCTATAAATGCACCCGCAACACTATCGAGATCCACCTCCCCATGTGTTTTTTCTTGTAAAATAAGGAGACAAAATTTTAAGAACTCTACATAGTTGATTCGACTTGAATGTGCATTAATGGATGAAAGACGTTTCCCTATTTTCCACCTACCCAAATCCTGTCAAATTTTCATTTTGAGTGAACTAGAGTGTATCCCACATTAGCATATTTCCAAAAAGGCCAAAATCACATGCATCCGATCTCTGCGGTAGAGAGTTATGGAATTTTTCATTACAAATTGAACATGCAAGACAAGTGGCGCACTCGATCGGATGAAGGATTCAACTGACTATTTACTTATTTTATTTTATTTTTCATGTTTTAGGTACTCATTGTATGTAAATATTTTGTTTCCATCTTGTGCAATTTTATAGGTTACGTGTTTTGCACTTCATATGACAAGATGGCACGTGCCCAAGTAATGACTAGCATGGAAGATTACACTTATCACACGTAAGAGAAAGGGGCATAAATAAGAGGAATGTAGAGATATGTGAGTGCATGCAAGGGTGTGTGCAAGAAGTGGGAAGAAAAATTTGCATATATGTAAAATATTGCAATTATGCGAAAGGCGCGGGAATCAAATCAATGGAGCTTACAATGACAAGAAGGAAGAAGCACGTAGAATAAATATGAGCTTGCAGAAAGGTGAGCGCAAGATATGATGTGCAAAGGAAGAATGCAAAAGGGGAATGAGTATATGTGATGTAATTCCTATGAAGATCATGCCAAGGACTTAGAAAAATTGGGAGGCAATTCCTTAGAGGCATGTAAAAAGGTGTGCAAGACTGTTGGAATGAAAATGGGCACATAAGGGGTTATATGTAGAGGGAAATGGAACAAGATAGAAGAATAAGGAGAAGGATAAGAGAGCATAGAAATAAGTGAAGGGAAAGCACAAGGAATAAGCAATAAGGGTGTAAAAGGGTGCATGTGAAGAACCGTGTCCATGTAAATTGTGATAAGGAAATACCCAAGGGCATGCACAACCTAAAAACTTGAAGCCGAGCTAGCATGGAAATGTGAGTTATCTAAACAACCAGGTAGTTATTTTTATAATAGTTTGGTGACTTTTGGGGCCATATTCCTACTATATGAATGAGATTATTAGCCTTAGAAGCATCCATCGGGCATGGAGTCACCTGAAATTATGATTTGTAACTTGAAGAAGACCCTTGAAATCACTTGAAACATTGTCTCAAATATTGGAATACCCTTAACTGAAATGTGATTCAAGAAAAAACAAAAGATCATATGCATAAGAGTGCATGTAAAGAAATAACTATATAAAAAAATATGTGCACAAAGTGCAATTAGAGGAATTAAAACTACTCTAATATGTACAATGATGAAGAAGAACATATTAATGAAAATTATTGAGATAAATCCCATTGATTGGGATTAGAAGCGCATATCCGTTAAGGAAATATAAATCAAAAGAATTATCCACCTTATAATAATCGATAATGTATGGGCCACTCCAAAGTACATCAAACTTTGAATAGTTCCCGTGTTTAGCTCTATCAAAGATCCCATTTCAATACCATATCACCCACTTAAAAATATTGAGGCCTATCCTTTTTTCAAACCTTTTATTTTTTACTTTTGATGTTGTTCTTACCTTATCATGGAAGATTTTCTCATTTCTTTAAGATCAACTAGCTCTTCCATTCTAATTTATCTTTGGTCTGCTCCTCAAATTCTAGCCATTGGGCTAGCTCTAGTGAAGGAAACTCTAGGGATATAGGAATCCTAGCTTCTTTACCACAAACTAGTTTGTAAATTGAAGTACATATTTCCTTTTTTACTATGAATTTGTCTTCCCATAGTGTGCGTAAGACCCTTTTGTGCTACCATCTCTCGGTGTATATTCATTTTCCACTTCATGATCCTAATTAGGTTCTTATTAGTTGATTCTTACAAGCCATTACCTTATGGGTAATTCATAAATTTTAGTACCAAGGAAATATTTTGCATTATCGATATAATGGTCTCGAGGGATACAAAATATTGTCAAAATTCCTTTGATAATTTCAAGGATGACTAACTTGATTGATTACTTGAGCATGATAACTTCTTTCCATCTAGTGAATTAGTTTGTAGCTGTCAACACCGCTTATGGATAGCACTCAAAGGAGGGTTGATCATGACCGTGAAGTTAAGACCCCATTGTGCAAAAGGATGATCTGGTTGGATTGGTCAAAGGGGAATCACTACCAATTTCTTCTTTCCTATAAATAAATTGCATTCTTTACATTTTCTAACCCACTTATGTGCATCGAAAAGAGAGTAGGCTAGAAGTATCCTACCTTAATGATATTCATTGTTGTTTCCTTGGTAGAGAAATTTCCACCTGAGAATCCATCGTGAAACTATGATAACACCTTGTCAACTTGCGCTCCATCAATACATCTCAACAGTACACCATCAATGCTTCTTTTGAAGAGAAAACCTTAAATCAACACACATGGGATATATTTCATCCTTAGATGTCACCTTTTAGCTTTGTTCAATCTGTAGGGTATGCCCCATAATAGATAAATGTTACCATGTCCTACAACCAGTGTGTGAATTAGGATCTTCACTCTATTTAGGTTCTTCAATGTGTAGAGGATCGTCATTCGAAATAATGAACTATCTTGTTCTTTCTTTTCCTCCTTTACAAGCTATCTACAAAGTGTGTTTCCTCTAAAAATCTTAGTGAATTTTATATTCACATCAAATTCCATGATTTTGGTCACTCATCTTGCTCTTTTCTCACTGATTTCTACTCCCATGATGAAGTCTCTTACACTAGAGTATGAAAAAGTACCTTGACATGATTTTTGATGAGCATACTCTTGAATTTATTTAGAGCATGCATGATGGAAAAAACATGTTTCTCTCGTGTGACTTTGTATTTTAATTCATAATCCTTCGATTTGACTAAAAAAATCCACTAGCTATTTTATTCCTTATTCATTTTATTGAGTCAATATAAGCAACAACAACACTAACATCTATGTCATAATCATAAAGGATGAAATCCTTGGAGTAATCTGGATTGAAAAATGTTGGCATGCAAGAAATTTCTTACTTGATTTTGTTGAAGCTTCCATTTCCTTATGTTGTTCACTTTAATATTTTTTCATTCTTGAGCATAAGGGTAATAGGCCTTACCAATTGTGCAAAGTTAGGAATGAATATCCTAAAAAGTTAATTTTTCCAAGAAATGATTCTAAAGCCTTCTTGTGCATCAAGCGGGGAGAGAGAAAGATGACAGAGATGTACTCAAGATCAATGGAGATACCATCCCTAGAGACCACATGGCCCAAAATTTTACCCTACACAACAACAAAGTTACACTTCTTGGGGTTGAGAGACACCTAAAATATCTGCATCTCTCAAATACATTCTCTAGATGCATGATGTGATCTGTACTCTAATTTTAGAAGACATTTATGTCATCCAAGTAAACTTGGATGTACTCATTGATATATCCTTTAAAGGCAATGTCCATTTCTCTCTAGAATTTTATGCCTGCATTTAAAAAAAAAAAAGGAATTTTATGATAAGCATATGTTCCCCATTTGGTTGTAAATGATGTTTTGAATTGATCCTCTTCCTTGACCATGATCTCGTTAAAACCATATCCAAATGTAAAATATTTGTGCGCCAACCAAATTTTGTAAAATCTGCTCTATAGAAGGAAAAGGATAGCGATCCTTCAAGTTTTCCTTGTTAAAAACTTTGAGCTCAACACAAAGTCTAATTTCACAATTTTTCGTGTGTGCTTTGGAACAAGATTTTCCACCCATGTAGAGTACTTGATAGGAAAATTATTTTTTCCTCAATGAGTTTGTATAACTCCTTCCTCGTGAGGGGATTTATCTTAGGATTGGATGGCCTTTACTTTTGTCTTATGGGCTTGATATTTAGATCGAGGTAAATGGAGTGTTGAGAAAACTTGGATTAAATCCTTTGAGGTCTTCATACTCTCATGAGAATATGTCAGCATACTTCCGACATAGGGAGATGAAGGCCTATTTTTCATCTTACGCATAGTATTTACCAATCAACAACTCCTTGTCGCATGCAATAGTTCCTGGGATGTTTTCTTCTTGCATTGCACGCATTTTCTTCTCTTCACCTTTGAAATTGTCATCAGGTCCAAATATGTTCTCTAAGGTTACTAGCCCTTTAGGTAACTTGTTTTTCTTTATTTAAATTACTTAATCACCATAGTTTTCGTGCAATTCAGCTTGCATGTTTGAAGAGAACTCAACTTCATTTTGAATGAATTAGACAATTTATGCATCACCACAAAAAATTTCCAGTTAAATTCATTGTCTAGAATGCAGGGTCCGAACACCATCTTGATGTGTTGCGCATTACCTTGGACAAAATCCTCACCAAATGAGAATTGTGAACCAAGTTTTTTCATCTAATATACTTCTTTGTTTAATTTCCTTGGTACCACCTAAAAATTGAGAGCATCAAATATCTCTAAGAGATCTCAAACTCTATTTCTATAATATTCTAGAAGTTTATTCCTTGTTGCACACTTGTTTGTGACATGGTGAAATCCATTGATAGGAAAAGAAAAACAACAGAGGTAAATCAATTATTGCACATCGGGGGATATTGTTAGGATTGGACTTGCATGGAGTGTTAACTCAAGATCTTATATGAACCCTATAGTGGTGAAAATTGAGCCATTAATGTTTTAGACTCTTCTAGACATAGGGTTGTACTTAAGACCTAGGACATCAGCAATTTGTATATTCATGAAAAAGTACTAGCGCCTAAATCAATCATATAATTGTGTATAAGATGTTTGCCTATTATCAATGACATGTAAAAGGGTGGGGTTTTGAAAAATTTTATTACTTTCTTATCCTCTTCTTTATAAATTTTGACAATAGTATGAGGTCTACGGATAGCTAGATCGGTATGCTAACGTTGCATCGGGGCTTCATGAAATAGGTCATGCTTTGAGATGGAATAGCTAGGGAGTCCCACATTATGACATTTAAATTTTTATTCTTCATATATTCCACAATGTTAAATGGAAGGCCCTTGGACTTTTACATTTGAGATATAGAAGCATATATTATTGATTTATCGGAGTGCGAGAGGTAGGGGCCTTATCTTGCACATAGGTTTTTCCTACCAAAAGAGTAGCACACGCTACTTCAGTAGAAACATTAGATGGAACCTCATGTGAGGGAATATGCATGTCGAGTTGTTGGGTTGATGCACTTTGCATCTCTCTACTTCTAGGGATCGACTGGATGGAAGGAGTAAGAAGTTGCACACCAAACTCTAGCATTATTTTCTTGGACCTTTTATTTTCAAAACCTTTATCGGTAGTATGTTTGAGCTCTCCATAGCTTCTTTTATTACATAGAAGTCTTCAACCTCAAATAACATGAGGTTGGTCTCAGGAAAAAACCTTTGGCACTTCTCCATTCTCTGATTCGTGATCACTAATGGAAGGATAAAAAATTGAGGCATCATGAATCATATAGGCCTATGCATGCAAAGCATTAGTGTAGTGTTACTTGACTATAAGGAAAATTACAAGGAAATCACCACTTTCTCTCCTGGATCATGTTGTTGTCTACTAGAACTAGTTCTTTTCTTACATTGGGTACATAAATAGGCTATACAAGGGGGAACTGTTTTCAATGGGAGGTGCACATTAGTATGCCATCTATCTTTTTGGTAGTTCTACCAATATATTTGGTTTGGATATTGATTTCTAAATGGCTAATGGCTCGATTAAAACATTAATTAATATTACTTCTTAAGGCTTGTACTGCTACTTTTCTAAGGATATGCCTTTGTTGGACATGTTTCTAATCAAGGATTTCATTTCTTCGTCCTCCTTTTGCTGCACGGAATAATATGATGTGGAGGTAGTGGGTTAGGAACTCTTCTTAGGAATGGGGAACTATAAGGCTAAGGTGCTTGAGGGATTTTAGGAAACAAGGGCACGAGATGGTTTAAGGGCTATCTTTCCATCTTGTACTAGACAATTTTGTGTCCTAATGGATATAGCATATGCATCAGGGAGCTACATTCCACCCATAGACTATATTATTACTGTAATGTCAGAATTCAAGGCTCTTAAGAAGTAAAGGAAAGAACCTTGAGGGGTTGGTCTTAAGAGGGTTATAATTTTGTCCCATGTCTTCTGAAATATGAAGTTGAAATCAGCCATGAACTCATTGGGAGCTCTCTTGGTCCTTGTGAATTGTTCTAATAAGGAAATGTTGTCAGGTTTCTCCTCAAACTGATTGTAGATCATAGTTCCAAGTCCATCCTATTTAGTGATAGAGGTAGGTCTTAAGCTTATGTACCACAGAAGTGTTTTTCCTTTTAGAGAGGATACAAGTAACCTTGCAGCTACATCATCTTTAATGACTAGATGAACAAAGCATACATTTACAATGTATTGAATGTGCTCATCAGGGGTAACTTGATTCTCACTTTGGTGAAAAACAAAATACTCTTAAGCGCCACCACCGGCATATCATGTTGTGTGGTAAGAGCCAAAGAACTACCGATGGTGAAGCTGACGAAGGAAAAATTTCTCTATGCCATGGTTAGAAGGGGTCCAATACCCCAAGAGTAGAGTGCAAATATTATGATAGGAGGAGGAGTATATTGTGCCCTATGCATAAAATATGGAGATGCATGCATGGAAGTTCTTTTATTTCTTCCTCCTAGAGATGACTAGAGATATTCAAAGGATCCTTCAATTGTTGTGCCCTACCTCATGTGTATCCTTCTCATGAATCGGGCACACTAACTACTCAAATCAATAGATTTGGATGTTGGGAGTCACCATATTTGTTGAAACAAGCCTTCAAAGGTTGGAAATTACTAATTTACTCACTAGAACTAAGAAATAATGAAATTTAATCTGTCAATATTGGTCCCATCAGGCATGCCAAAAACTGTTAGAGCTCAAAATTCCATCCATCCTAGATCATTGTGAACTAGGGATTTTAGGAAACATGGGATTGTCTCCAAGTTTTGGGACATTGAGCTTGAGACAAACCTCTAGAGAAGGTTAGATTCCTCTACCTATTTTTATTGTTAAAACTACTCTTAGGAAGGAAAAATAGCTACCTATCACTACTCTATGATTCCAAGGGACCAAGGTAAGAAGGAGATGCATGAAAGGGAAACCTAAACTAAGGGGAGGTGATAGCACTAGAAAGAGGGGGATGAACAGACTTAGCTGAGTGAAAATGAAGGAAAACATGTGCAAAGAAGGAATATAAACATGACACGAGTCTAAAACACTTTCACACATTCATTTCCATGGACCGTAATAAACAAAATCCTTGCAAGAGATATAATATATGCATAGTAAATCAAAAATGCTAAAGAAGGAAAGAAGATGTAATAAACTCAAATTAGGGTAGAGGATAGCCAAAAATAAAAACTTATTACTTCCAAGGGATGCGTAATCAATTGAAATAGTGAGAGAGGCAAGGATCTACATGAAAATGGCTCGGATTTGAGGCTTACAACTCAAAATGCAAAGGCATTACTCTAAATAATACTCTTGCAAACCAATAGATTCCAAAATTTACAATGAGAAATGCTCTAATATTTATATAAGAAGAAGGAGAGAAGAGGAGCATGAGAGGGAAACTTGGATTCAAATTTCCAACCACCAACAATAATCAATAAATGTTTATAAATGTACCTGCAACATTGTTGGGTCTACCTCCTTGTATGTTCTTCTTGTAGAAGAAGAAAGGAGACCAAATCTGAAGAAATTTGGGTGGTTGAGTTGACTTTGGATGTGCATTAATGGCTGAAATACATTTCCTTTTTTGACCAAACCAAATCCTGCCAAAATCAGATTTTGAATGACCTAGAATGTAGCCCACCTTAGCTTATTTCCAACAAGGCCAAAATTGTATGCATATGATCTTTGTATTATAAGTTATGGTGATCAAAAGTTTGTAGTGAAAATTGAACACGCAAGACACGTGGAGTGCTATAATCGGTCAAGGATTTGGTGACTATTTTCTTATTTTTTCTTTTCTGCCACATGTCAGGTACTCATTTTATTTAAATATTTGGCATCATTTGACGCAATTTGATATTTTTTGTGTTGTTTAATTCATCTGAAAAATTTTAACATGATACACAATGGTTGGTGCAGAATATTTCACTTAGCACACATAAGAGCAAGTCTTTGTGAAGAAGAGGAATACAAAGATCTACGATTGCACACAAGGGTGTGCATGAGAATTGGGAAGACAAAGGTGCATATCCACAAAATATTGAAAGTATGTGAAAGGTGTGGGTATCTCGATCAAAGGAACATGCGGAAATAAGAAGGAAGAAGCACGTAGATGAAACATGAGCATGTGAAAATTCAAGTGCAAGGCATGATGCGTAAAGTAGAATGCGGAAGGGCAATGAGTGTGCATGATGCATTATACTAGAATCGGGAAGGAGTATATGTGGGAAGATCATGTCAAGGAATTAACAAAATTTGGAGGCAATTCCTCACGGGAATGCAAAAATGTGTGCAAGACTATTGCAATGAAGGTGGGGTCATGTAAGGGGTTACACATATATGTAAATGGAAGAAGATAGCATAATAAGGAGAAGGTGAGAGCACACGAAGAAGAAGTGAAGGGAAGATAAAGCACAAGGAATACGTAAGAATGGTGCACAAGGGCATGCATGAAGAACTATAACCAAGTAAATTTTGTGAAGGAAATACCCAAGGGCACTCACAATCAAAACTTGAAGCGAGCCAAGATGGAATTATGAGTTGTCTAAATAAATAGGGTGGTTATTTTGGACAATAATTCCATAGATTTACTAGCATACATCTAGCTTGTTCTAACTTGGAGTACCAAGAGAAGGCATGGACGTTCACCCTAGCAAAAGGAAAAGTGGGGTGTTGTTTTGTTTGATTTTTTACAAGGCATGTGGACATGGGAGTCGAATGATGTTTCACCAAAAACAATTTTGATAGGTGTAAATCCGGACACCAAAACCTTTGTTTTTATCATCATATCCTACACCAAGAATGGAAATTTTTAATAGCACATGGAATGTTTTAAAAAAAATAGGACACCACAAAAAACATTATCATTCCCTACACAAGGAATGAAAACTATTTTCTTAAATTCTTGAAATAATTTGGTTTCATTGAAAACTTTTATTGTTAGAAGCGCACTAAATGGTTTGTTAGAAAAGGATTTGGAAACTTCAAATCACATGTAATTTGACAGTTTTAAATCTATCTCCACAACCTTATTCATCACCTCCTAGCTTGTTCCTGTGCCAAAACAAGAGCTTTTCCAATACCTCACATGCCTACACCACAATGGAGATTTAAAGTAGGAGTGGGACGTCCATCAAAGCATATCTGGAAGAGGATTTTTCCAAATGTTTTGTTTCAAGTTCCCTGGAAGTTATGCCTATGGAAGCATATGAAATATTTGACAAAATGCAATAAAAGGAAGATTCGTATTGTTTAAATTCTTATTGGCCACTCTTTTTGTTGTGAGGTGGAGATTGGCAATGGATGGCATTGACGTTGTATGATTTTCTTATTTCAATGTTGCAATTGTGGAAATATATGCTTGGCATGAAATTTTTGATAAAAAGGTACTAGGAACTTTAAATCAAAATGAAAAATGACAGATGTAAATTATGAGTACAACTGTAGAATGCCACATTTACATAGTTTTTGGGTTTGACTATGGTAGCGAATTTCCTTGGCATCATATGATCTTTTTGCATTTATTCCAAAGGTGGACACATACAATGGGAACATGAAATATTTGACAAAATTCCTAAATGAAATGTGGTCAAAGGACCACGAATGGAGATTTGTGATTTTCCATTGGTTGGCTGCTCCACCATGTGATGGGTTGGAATTAAGGTTGGTAGTTGGTGTGACTACTAAAATCATTCAAGCTTGGAATTTTGTGGATTTTTCCATGTCAATGCTCCCTTTGATGTTTATGAACCACATATAATATGGATGGTGGTTGGTGGTTAGAATGTTTTATTTTTCCTTACGATGCTTAATTTCCAACTCGTGAGTTTATTAGATATCTCATCATGTACCTCATCTTCAAATAAGCCAATGAAATACTGAGCTTTCCATAGAACTCACCCAACTCTATCCATAACTTGGTTTCCTAACTCTCATGTTATCTCAATGGAGATAACATGGTGTAATTTCAATTATTCTTCTCTTACTTGTCGGATCAATAAAAGCATGGTTATCTTACCCTTTCTTGCATGATATTTTTAACGTTTCTATTTTTCCTAATTGTAATAGAGTCTTAAATCAATCTAAAGAAAATTAAATTTTATGTGAATTAAATGAGATGCATTATCTTATAGAAAATTTTAACCTGTTTTGTATGTAACTAGACATGCAACCAAGAATGTAAACACTACCTCCAATAACCTCGTGGATGGTTGGAAAAATATGATACAATAATTGGGTACATAAACCATGATGTTTTTATGTTTAAACTTTAGTTTTAGTTCAAAAATACTTATTGGAAACTTTTTGAAATCGTGGTAAAACCTATTTTTAATGAGACGTGAGATACCTCTATAAATCCAAAATGTGTAAATCAAACTTTGACCATGTTCCTTGTCACATGTGGTGTTTCACCGAACCACAGGTTGTCCCTCTAATTTTTTTTTTAACATGTTTAGGATTCTAGTGGACTATTTTGTAGCTTGCATAAATTGCTACAAATTAAAAATACAATTTGGTTTTGACCCGCAATTTTGGCTCTAGGTGTAGAAATGGATTTTGGATTCCACATACCTCTAGTTTTCTTAAGAAACATGACAATCACATCTATCCCTTATTTAGAATAAAAAAACCTAACAATTTAGTATTCCAAATGGTTTTAGTAGGCCTCCGGTCATTGGATGACAATGTCATTTGAGTGCATTTACGATTGGTAGCTCCAGAAAGACATGCGCAAATTGAACCTAGTTCACCAGCTTATGGGATTTTTCAACTCTTAGTGTTTCCATATATGTAGGGGAATAGGTAGGGATTGGATTCATTATGCATTTGAGTCTCATAGTTTGTTTTTGAATTTTGATTTTTGGGCCACTTGTCTAAATTTGACATTTTTGGAAACTTTTAACTTGGGAAAAATGTCATATGACCTTATCCAAGAAAAATAATGATCAAGAAAACCTATAAACACTAACACATAACTATAAAACCTTCTTAATATGTGTTTAAAAATATATTTCATTTGAAAATAAATGGTGTTTTGTTTTCTATCTCCTCTCTCTGTCTTTATCTTTATTTTTGAAAATGAAAGGAATGACATTTATATTTCTTACCCTCCCTAAAAGTGAGTTAAGTATCATTTCATTAATATTATAAAATTTTGATATCATAAATTGTTCTTGAGTTTAGGTAAATGTCATGCCAACCGCTGTGTAACCATGTAGTGGTTGCAAGTACACGGGACATGAAGAAAATTGTAGCATTATATGTGTTTTTATAATAGGTTATCTTTGGAATACATGTAATTGTAAATAGATAAAGTAGTACTATTGTTATAAATGAGCATGTTATTTATTGATTTTTCTGTGATGAGTAAGAAATTGTAGCATATTGGTATATTGGGGAAAATGGGCATTTTATTTTAGGAGTTATTTTAATTATGAGGTAAATATTTCTCCTATGGTTTTGATGTTATAAAATAGTCATATGCCATGCTAATTATTATTTTCTCTCTTAATACTTATATTTTCAGTGGAAAATCACTATTCCTAAACTATCTAAGTGAACCATGTTATTAACCATTTTCGTATTTCTCTATTTTAATCAAGTTACGTATATTTTTACAATACCCCTACCATTTTAAGAAATGACTCTAACCTATAACATGTCATTTCTTTTCTTCACTTTGAATGATCTTATTAATAGATCTAAGAAACGTGAGTGGTGTTAGTTCATCACCTTACCTACACATTAAACCCTTATGTTTGACTGCATTAACCCCCTCTCATGTCTAATTGATCAACGGGAGGTTGAATTTCTCTAATGTAA
Source organism: Taxus wallichiana var. yunnanensis (assembly GCA_018340775.1). Taxonomy (NCBI): domain Eukaryota; kingdom Viridiplantae; phylum Streptophyta; class Pinopsida; order Cupressales; family Taxaceae; genus Taxus; species Taxus wallichiana. The sequence continues at coordinate 192,867,846 of CM031242.1, forward strand.
ACTTGTAGCGATTTGTACATCCCTCAAGTTCTGAAGGGAAAGAAGTAAATCCAGTAATATTTCTAGAGTTTTATTGGAGAAAAAAACTTGTGTTGAGGTTTCCTATCAAATGGTGCTCCGTAGTATATTGGGATTAGGAGAAAATTGAAATATGGAACCACCTCCTTCAACACATTAGTAATCCCTCACACGTTTTAAATGATAAGATGTTTTTTCTGTATGGGAGCCCATATGTTGACATTGGTGACCTTATTTCTCAAAGATGGGACTCATATGATCCATGTGTATCTCAAAATGTATCCCTTCATTCATATAATATAGAAATAAGAGATAGGATCTTAAACCCGTGTTATGATAAGAACATGTTTTCTTAGCTTCAAACTATATGAAACCACCTTTTTAGAATTAAAATTGATCAACTTTTAATTTCTTCGTAGTCCTAAATTATAAGGGAAACATAATATTTTGTGTGTTCTTCACTAGGAACCTACTAGAGAGTTTTCTCGTGCTTATGAAAGTGTCTATAATTCTTGGGTATTAGGAATAATGTCACTTTTGGGACATTCAAGATGAAATATCTATCATGTACCTTATGGTTTTCCTAGAAACTAAACACCATTAGAATTAAAAATAATGTAAAGTGCTTGGGATCACAAAGATAGTTAGGATGTGCATTAATGAACCTTTAAGATTCTAATTGTAAAGGAAAATTGTAACTTTCTCTTAGTTTTGAAAATTTACCCTTGTGATGTTGGTTTAAGAAATTTTTTAAGTACCATAGGAATTAATTGTAACTTAATAAATCTTCTTATGTTTTGAAATTTAATGTGAATTTATCCATGTGAAAACAAGTAATCGGGAAAACATAGTTTATAATTTTGGGATTCAAAACTTGGATGTGTAAATGTTAAGATACTTCCTTTTAAAAATTGTACTATATCATTTATTTCTTATAAGATAAATAAACTAATTTGGATGGAACCATTATATGTTAAGTATTAAACAAACCAAAAGAAATGTGGTCTAGAAAAAGGAAATTGTGTGCTTTCATGTTAAGTACTTTTCAAATCATTAAATTTAAAATAATGAAATATGAGTATAATAAAGTTGTAACCATGAAAATGTGGTAATGTATAAGGTTACCATTCATGATGTTCATAGTATGGTTAGGCCATGGTTTTGTACTTCTTCATTTATAATAATGTGAATTTTATGTGCATCTAGTGTCATCATATCATTTACATGTTCTTCATGTTGGTGTAAATGTTACATGTGGTGTTGAGAAATATCTTGTGAGCCTAGACGCATCGCATAATTGTATCAAGTAAATGAAAGTTTTAAAAAAATTGATTTGTTAGGTCTTGTGTTTGGGTCCCACATGGGTGGGTGCTACAATCATGAATTAGAAAGGCTTGCATTTTTTGTAAAAATATTGTGTATCCCTCTCTACGTAAGGTTGATAATAACCTAAATGTAGAAAATTACAAGTTATAACATGTCTACTACAATGGTCTCCATAAATACTCCTATATTCTTAGTAAAAGAGTGGATAGATCTCGTCCTCAATAATATAATGGATTAGGGCACCCTAAAATCTATAATAGTAAATAACATCGTGTTTAATCACATACCTATAGGATTTCTTGTAAATTATAGTTTTCTCTCGATGGTTTTTTTGAGGATAAGTTTGGTGCTTAATAAATTATATGACATCCTTGTACCACGGATTTTTCCTCTTTGTGACTATTTAGATGTCAAATACAAAATATATATTGGGGAAGGAAAGATGGAAAGATATTTCTATATTCTAACTTTGAATTGGTTAACATGGAGGGTTTTATGGGGATGAAAGCTATATGAAAAGGAAGTTAAGGTGATGGAAACATCATATTTTCTCTTGAGGGATTTCCTCGATTGTAAGATATTTTAATGAAATAGATAACTTAATGACTATCTTATAGTAGTGTATAAGGTTTTTGATTCTACATTTTTACTCTCCACCTATTTTTTGGTAAATAAGTTGTGAATTTCCCAAATCATGTAGATAAGTGGTGCTAGAAGAAATGGAGGCTCTCATAGAAAGGATGAGAGCTTTGTATTCAGCCATACTATTAGTAACATTGAATTTAAGGTAACAATAAAAATAAAGGATCTTCCCTAAAGGTTCAATGAACATGCATTCCCCTAGTGCCTTGCAAAACACTTAGCTCCATCAAAGTGGAGATTCAATGTGCCTTCATGAAATTTGATCATGACTTATTCTATCTATTTGATTGTAACTCATTGTTTATGATTAGGTTTTATTTCACCTTATTTTATGGTGTGGGCCTCAAGACTAATAGTGAATTTATGGAAGTAGTATTTAATGGTATGGGATTATTCCATACCCTTGATGAAGAGTACATCCTCATTAGGTAGGAAAAACTAGATATGTTAGTCAACAAGAATTCAAGTAGAGGCAAGTTGATTGGTAATTGGATACACCTTAAATGTTTTTACATTTTAAGGCGTAATTCAAGATCCATGAGGATCACCATACATTTTCCTATGTGGTTTGTAGGTATGATAGTTATGGAAAATAAGTGGCAAATTGCATCGATGTAGATAATAACATAGGTAGTTTGATATGGAATGTAGTGTTGAAGCTTATAAGAAAAATAATTATATATCTAAACATGCACACTCTATTTTGGTGTAACACATATCATAATCAAGGAATTATTCGATTATATAGTAGATTGCATGTTATTTTTCCTTCTAATCCTCCTATGCCAACATTTACCCAACAAATATGAGGTAGATGAGGCATAAAGGATGAGGAGATGGTTCTTTGGAAAGGAGGTCATAATGTACAAATGTCAAGTAATGATTTCTTCATAGAATCAAATGTTTTTGAGAATCCTTATTTCACTCTAACTTGGCACATTTCTCAAGGAGTTTTTAATGGAATCAATTTGAAAAGCTAGCATGGGAATAAATTTTCAAATTGCCCCAAGTTTTCCCAAGAAAGTGTGCATGCTAAGAATGGATGTAGGATGAGGCATGTTTATAATTCTTATATTTTTCGAGATCCACATCAATTCCTCATTTATACATGAGAAACCCCAAGGTATTTCCTTGAGTGATGAAAATATGCATTTTCTAGGATTAGGGAAGATATTTATATTTTTATAGGATCTCAAGAGCATTTTTGAGGTCACAAGCATTGTGTTTTTCATGTTGACATTTTACTAGAAGATCATATATATAGAATTAAATAGTTTTATGGATCAAGTCATGGAATATGTAGTAATTGCACATTGGTATATTGCTCTTGTGTTTTTAAGTTCAGAATACATATCCATGTAGTAATTTGTGGCCTAATTGATTGTATAGATGGATTTACATTGAGATTTAAGAGTGATTTTGATATCACTATAACCCAAAAACCCATCCATGAGAGATAACATCTCATATCTAGTTGTAGCATTAAGTATGAAGTCAATTAATGGCATGAGAAAATTATCCTTTAGGAAAATATAAGATGAGGTTACCAAGTCAATATATATGTGCAAAGTTAAGATTACCTTTTAGCGAATGGGTGTAATTTTGGAGACTTGATTGAGATGTTCATCCAAATAGACAAATTCAACATCTAGAATTTTGATGAACTCCTTACGAAAAAATTGGATGTAATTTTCTTATTTTTGTTTGATGAGAGTGACATTAGGGCGATTAACAATCTTATGAAAAATAATATCAAGTTCAACTCCAAGCATGTATGGATAACTCTAATAACAAAGGAATTTTTTGTTTGAGGATTTCTTAATGTTGTGGTTATCAATGTGAAATATTTATGTTATCAATACATCTTGGGAGTCATCATCATCATTGAGTTAAACCTCAAGAGTATTTTCCACAAGCATAGAGTTGTCATCTTGGAAATCTAAGGGGTGTTGAGTAATTTGAAAATTTCATTTCTTATCATATCAACATTGGAAAAAATAGTCATTAAACAAAGTAGGTTTCTTGTTGAAGCTACCATTATTATGATTAGTTTTCTCATTTTCAGATTTAGGTAATGGGTCATTATACGTGAAGTCAATTTTGAGGTCAACATACCACTTGCCATTGCACTTATGTTTTGACCAAAATTTCCTCGCATCAATAACCTTAACATCAAGAGTAATTTCTATAAGTTCATAGATAAGATAAGTAGGAATTTAGGAAGCATCATTCCTACTAGGATTATAATGGAAAATGTAGTTAGTGTAGTTGGGTCTGTTAAAACTACTTCCAATTTTTCTAAAGAGTGTTTGATGAAATTAGTCATCGGGAGAGAAATATTAAAGGAAACATGATTTTAATTTGGATGGATGATGAAATTGAGGAGGTATTTTATTTTCTGTGTTGCATCATTCTTTTTGTAAAACATTTTTAGTTTTAACATACAATGATATAATAATCTTTCAAACCAGAAATCTCTTTATTTTATGCTATTAAATTTGAACAATACATTGGCTATTATATATTCATTTTAATAATAAACTAACTTCCTATTAAATAGAAAAAAACTTCCTACTAATTAAGAATCCATAATAATTAATAACCCAAGATAATAGTCACGAGTATAACAAACTAACCACTAACATATATACCTAACAAATAATAATTGTATTAAACATATGGTAACTAATGACCATAGTAAATAGTATTTATCACATGGTAAATAACCAGAAAACTAATCTATCCAATGTAAATGCTAATTTAGCATGTGGTAATACATGGAAACACTAATTTCCATAAAATGTTTCAAGACCAGTGTTAATGCGGTTAGAACTATCTTCTTTTTCAATTTTATGCTTTGAAGTCGTAAACACCCTAAAAATACATACCTATTCCTAATCATCCCTATCATCTGCACAATGTGCCAAATCAGTTCTAGAACACATTCTAGACCACTATCCTCCCACATCCCATTATAATTCACCCACATCTCATTAGAATTAATTTAATTAATTATATCATGTATAAACCATACACTTACACTCCTAGCTAATTTAATTATCTATTTAAATAAAATAAATTTATTTATCCACTCAACTCCACTTCACTAGCTCACTCCACTCAAGTTCTAGAACCCTATAAAGGAGGAAGCTTAATTCCTCGTATAATTTAAGGACCAACTATTCAAATTCATTTCCCCTTAAATTATTATTCAAACCAACCAACTACATAAACCAAATCAACTTGCTAAATTAGGAAAATGCATTCATTAACCTACAACTCATTCAAATATTGATCCATAATCCATGGCTCATACTTCAAATATAAATAAGAGGCTCATTCCTTCAAAAATAATCTCTTGGAAGCTTAAGGCATTTGCAACATTACTCTGTCAAATTTCCATTAGAATTTATACGTCGTTAGGCTACCCATTTGATCAAAAAATCCATCCATTTCTCATAGCATATCTTTCTTCCATTTGGAATTGATTTTAGAGCATTCACAAACAAATCATCAAAGGATATTCAAAAACTATGGTACTTCATTCCACTCTTTATCCATCTCATCTGAGGTTACTGAGGAGATTTACGGAAGATCGGGTTTTTTTAATTGTTCAATTTTTTTCTTATATACATTTTTCTACACCTAGTGGGACATCCTAAAATTTATTTCTTATTTTTTTATCATTTTAACTCCATACTAATATTGTTTGAATTATTTGTAGCATTCTGAAAAAATTTAGGTCCATTGGTGAGCTTACTTGTGATTAGTTATTGAAAAACCCATCATTTTTATTAGATTTCACTTTTTTGTAGCTAAAGGTTCCATACGTCTGCATGGCTCTAGGTGTGTACGTGTAACATGTAAAATGCACTACCATTTGCAAACTTGTGCTATTATTTTCAAACTTTTGTTACCATTTTCAAACTTGTAGTAGCATCACCAAACTTGCACTAACATCTCTTGACTTGCACTAGCATTTCTTGACTTACGCCATTGTAACCTAACTTGTATTACTATAACCTAATTTTCACTATCGTTAGGTTGGTTTTTCTACCATGTTGTTGTCTATGTTTACGTCATAGAACTTGTGCTTGAATTACTCTATTTGTGCTTGATTTCTCTTGGGTATGTTAGCATTACATAAAGTGTGTTACCATCACTAAAAAGAGTGTTTTACTTGCACTAGGTGCACTAGCATTCTATGGTATTTTTACTTTATTTTCTCATTTTTCCAGCATTTTAGTTCAATGTCTTGTTTTCTTCTCGAGCATTTCAGGTCTTGATCTATAGTTTAATTTTTTTAAATAGTGATAGTATTATAATTATTTGTTAGTCTCCATTCATTTTTGTTCGATCAAAATCCGCATATGTTCTTCTAACTCACTCTTAAGAAATATTGAGAATCGAAACGACCACGATTGTTTGTTGTATTCTTCTCATATTGTGTTTTCAATAAAACTACTAATCAGGTTTTGTGTAGGACCGCATTGTGTAGAAATCTTATCAAAATTAAGCAACAAACTACTAACACCTTGCATGTAGGTTTCCTTGGTCAAAGACAAACAAAATTTTCTAAATTAGACCAAACAACACATTGCCATTGCTAGTTTAGATAAGGGTAAAATTGATCGAGCTTAACTATGGGAAGTAATTGGGCATAGGCCCTAAAACTCATTATCAGGAGTACCATAGAAACCCCAAAGTAGTTTGCACATTGAGAGAGCCAACCAATGACATGGTTAGCACCCCTTTCTACTTGACTAGTATCACACGTGAGGAAAACCAAATTTTATTTGTAGTAATGGCCTCGTTCTTATTAATTAAGGGGTAAAACCATAATTTTTATGGTGCGTGTACTTGTTCAGACAACTTTGGTGAGAGAATATGCCTAACCCTTAGGAATCCTACCAAACTGGATCCAACTAATCCCATCTTGTTCCAAAACTTATCAAAATCACATCAAACCATTTTTATCCTTAGTATTTGATTTCACCAAAAATCCTAAACTTAATAAAAATCCAATCAAAGCATTATCTATTCCTCTTTCATTGGATATTCACTTTATCCATTGTTTAAGCACATCCGATTGAATCAAAATCCTTATACATTGAATATTCACTTTATTCTCATATTAAACCACATCAAATTGAACTTAATGAATAGATTTATAATTCAATATTCACTTTATTTAATTTTATGAAAACTCATAAGTAATCGAATCAAGAATCACATCCAAACCTTATACGTTGAATATTCACTTTATTCATGTATTAAGAAAATCAAACCAACATCCAAACCTTATATGTTAAATATTTACTTTATTCATGTATAAATCAAATCAAACCAACATCCAAACTATATATGTTGATTATTCACTTTATCCACATTTTAAGTAAAACTAAATCCAATTTTATCAAAAAAAAATTTCAATCTCAAACTTATGTTTTGATTGTGTCCATTTTATCACAAAAAACTAAAATAATCACTTATCCATGTTTTTAGCTCAAAATTTGTCAAAAATTCTACAAAATTAAAAATCATTGTTCACTTAGGTATTTACGTGAAGAAAAAGAACTAATGTCCATGAGGATTCTAAAATATTCAGCCCTTTTATTCATAACACTTTTAAAGATGACGAAATTGGAGAATAAATCAAACTATCAGAAGGAAAAAAAGAATCTATTGATCATCTCATAATGTAAAAAAAGAACTATTTTCTTCATCTCTTAGAAATGAGGGAAAATTTACCCTCATATTTTGGGCATGAACACTTAAAATACTTAATAGACAAACTCGAGTCTAGTAAGAAAAATGCAAAATCAACTACTACATTTGATTCATCAAAAGAAGACTTGATAGCCAAAATTGAAGAGCTAACACGCCAACTCACAAACAATGAAAATCCTAAAAAAGAGGAAGAATGAAAATCAACACATGACAATGACATTACCATGGACATTCCTCAAGAAACTCCCCATTCACACAAGAATGAAAGAGTATGAAAGAAACCTTAATGGGACTTCAAAAGCATACAAATAATTTAATTTTGATGAACTATGTCCTTACCCATTCGATAGGGACATGTTGTATGTACCTTTCCCTAAATCCTTTGAAACACCCAAATTTGATAAATATAAGGGTAAACATGATCCAAGAGAACATATCAAATAATTTTTCATGGCATGCCAAGAAGTGGCATACAATGATATCTTTCTCTTGTGCCTATTTCCTAAAATTTTAGGAGGGAAAGCTTTGGATTGGTTCTTACACCTTCCAAAGGGATCAATCAAAATGTTTGCAGACCTTTCTAAGAAATTTAAAAAAAAATCATTCAACCTATCTATTCTAAAATCACAATGATGGACCTTACAACACAAAGCAAAGGAATAATGAAACTTTTGTGTCGTTTCTTTAATGATGGTGATGAATTATAAGTTGATTCCCTTGCTCTATACCCAAAAATAATTAGTTATTATATTCATTCCCAATCTAAATTCAAAACTATCTTTTCAAATATAAATGCATTATTTGAAAAACTTCAAATAAGTAATATAAAAATGACTATAGATTGAGAGGGTTGTCCTTGTTAAGAGCCTAATCAAGACACCTTAAAAATATCAACCTAATAATTACAATAACAACAATAAAAATAATGATAAATCTAAATTTTCAACCAAAATTGAAATTTTGTAAACGAAGGAATCATTGATTCTTTTCATGTCTAAAATGTACAAAATCCAATTCATCAACAATCTAGTAAATCTAAAAATCTAAACAACCTCTAATCCTTTCTAATAAAGAAACTACTCCACGTGAGGTAAGAAGACAATTTACGCCTCTTAGATAAATCCTTTCAAGTTTCCTCCATTAATTAGAAAGCACTAAAATGGTGACATACCCATTTATATCTATTTTTGAAGAAGGTAAACCTAAACATGCTTGGTATAAAGAAAATGAATACTATGACTACCATCATATACATGGTCATCCTACGGATCATTGTGTAAGACTACGTCACTTTATACAAGACTTAATTGATAATGGAGACATCGAAATAGAAGAAAAATATAATAACAAGACACCAAATGATAAATTAAAGGTCTTCCAGGACCCATTCCCTAAGCATGGTAAAAAAATGCAAAAGAAAAGGGTCAAACATCAAACAATGTCAAGTTTGATTCTATCATTTCATTGTTAGATCATACATCGACATGGTAGCCACTATCAAATTTAACACTCCTACTTGTGTCATAACAACGAGATATAAATAATTTTTGAAAAAAATGTCAAACAACCTTCTACATCCATAATGCCACAACAAACGCGTCCAATCCTAAGTCCACTACAAATGCACATACCTCAAATGTAAATTATTCATATGATATAATAAAACAATTAGAGAAGAACAATGCACAAATTTATCTCATGGAATTACTCAAGACATCTCTCGTGCTCCAAAGTATCCTTACTCATGCACTCCATGAGGCATGTGTTCCTAAGGATATTAACTCTCAATAATTTCAAATATTAAGTAAAGTTATCATCTAATAATCCAATTTTTTCATATGTTCATCATGACCTCTTGAACCTCAATATTTCCAATAATTCCTTATACGTAGAAACATTCAACACACATCATTAGATCAAATGAGTTCTTATAGATAACGGATCCACATTGAATATATGCTCCATGAAATTGTTGAGATGTTTAGGATAAACCAAGGAAATTATAGGCACTAACATCATTACCATTCATGGTTATGACAATAGTGAAAGGAATATGTGGGTACCGTCTCCTTCAAGATAAAATTTGGACCTCAAACACTAGACACATTTTTCCATGTTGTGGATGTAGAAACATCTTATAACATACTCCTAGGTGGCCAATGGATGCATGCCATGCAAGCCATCCCTTATACATATCTGATGGATCTCAAATGTGAACCCGACCTTGAGTCATAGATAACTCAGGATTTAAGTCAACATGGGACTTTCTATCGGTTGTGGGACCTACGAAATGAGACAAACCTATGAAGAAGGTTGGTTCCTCTGCCTATTCCTAATAATAACACTAATCCTAATGGAGAACGAAAATCCTAACCTAAACGTGCCAAGGGACCAAGGATAGAAGGAGATGTAGAAAAGGGGAAATCCTAAGCTAAGGCGGTGATAACACCAGAAAAAGGGGTGGTTGAGCTCTCTCCACAAGGGGAGGAAAAGGTAGAAAGAAAGGGAGATAGGGTAGACAAAATGTGCCACAGACAAGAACCTTGCATCCTCCACTCACCCATGCATTGACAACACTACAAAAATGAACCTGTAAGTAGGAAATGCACAAACATGCCAAAAAAATAATAAAAAGGCAAGGCTACAAAATAAAATTAGCTAGGGCAGACAAAACATGCCACAAAACACACTTTAAATTTCTTAAAATATGCACAATCCCATTATATTCATGGCAGAAGGCCCGAAATTACATTGCAGAGGCTAGATTCAAGGTTTGGAACTCATGGGAAATTAGTCACCATTTGGGCATGGTGTCGTTACAAAGAAAATTTGACCCTTCAAATGAGGGGTTTTTACATATATAGAGAAATTTGTCTCACCTACCCACATTAAATCTCTAAAAGTTAGTTAATATCCCTCAACTAATGCTATTAATGTTGTTAGTGAGTTGTCTTTGCACACTTTCCCTCGTCTAATATGTGATCCTTGATCCGTCCAACCCGAGGATGGGTTGAATGGTTATCCAACACAGGGGTGTATAATCTTAAAGACTATCGCTCTTTCACTATGGCTCTTCCAACTAGTGGTGTTGCATGACCATCTAACCTCATCCATACATTTTTGTTAGAAAACCACTTGTCTAACTATATGACTCGTCTAACTTGTCTGCATCCACCGCACCTCAATGAGCCTCATTTCTTATGCATTGTATGTTATCCAACCTAGGGGGGTTAGATGACCATCTATCTCACTCGGTCATATAGTTGTAAAGCCATCTAACCTTGTGTATCATCCAACCTAACGGGTTGGATGATCGTCCTAACTTGGATCATCCAACCCGGGGGTTGGATGGGTGGCTAACCCCGTGTCGTCTCGCCCCAAGCTTGCCAAGATGCCTCATTGCTCCATCGTTTATCTGTATCCGCTCGTCTAACCTGGGGGTTGGTTGATTGTCGAGCTTGTGTTTTCTCTTCCCCAAACTTACCAATATGCCTCGTTGATCCACCATGTATCTATTTATGTCATCCAACACAGGGGTTGGATGATCATCTATCATACGTCCAACCCTAAGGGTTGAACAAACATCCATCTAAAGGGGATTGGGAAGCCGTCTAGCACTCATCTAACCCTACACTATTTAATCCTCCCAACTCAAAGACCGACTCATCCATCTCACTCTCCAACTTGGCCATCATCCAACTTGAATCCGAATCGCTAGAAAAATTGACAAGCATTCGAGCCATCTTGAGTTTTCATTCTCCTCTAATGTTGGGGCTGAAATTTGATGGTTGTCCGAATGTCACAAGCACTTCAAATTCTAATAGGTTATCCGAATTTACATGGGTGAAAAATTAGAATAAAAATTTAGCAACCTCCAAAGGACATCTTTCTACTAGATGTGAAGACCAATAGCCTTGAGGCATCCATTAGGCATGGAGTCAATCCTAACCTTGAATATGTTAGAGTAGGTATTTACCTTAGCTCATGTTCACCTAGGTACATTATTTGCCTTTATTGTATTTATCCTCACCCACTTATGTGTGTGGATATTTCTTTTATCTTATTTAGATATTAGGATATATTATCTAGTTGTTAGGTATAGTTATTTCCTTGATCTATGGTATTGACTAGATCCTTGATGTCTAGTTCTCTCCTCAATCTATGGTCTTAACTAGTTCTTTGTTGATTAGTTATTTCTTTGATTTATGGTTTGATCTACAACCTTGACCGGTTATTAGATTGTTATTCCTTGCCTATATAAGCAATGCCCATTCTCATTATAATTCATTGAGTTCCATAATAATATGTGATATTGTTGATCATTTGTTTTCAAAGGTTTATGTAAAGTTATTTTGGTGAATTACTTTCATTTTATTGATCATGGTGTTTGATTAGCATCTGTGTTCTTGGCTTGGTAGGATCTGGTTATCATTCCTTTTATGGTATCATGGCTACACAACTTGTCGTCACACTATAATCTTAAACTAGTAGTGGCGAGGATCTATGACCTTGAATGGTTCTTATTTTGTAATTCCTTTCCTATATAAGCAAGGCCCATTCTCATTGTAATTCATTGAGTTCCATAATAATATATGATATTGGTGCTCATTTATTTGTAGAGGTTTATGTAAAGTTATTTTGGAAAATTACTTTCATCTTATTGATCGTAGTGTTTTATTAGCATATATGTTCTTGGCTTGGTATGATCTGGTTATCACTCCTTTTATGGTGTTAGAGTTGTACAACTTGTCGTTACACCAGAATTTTGAACTAGTAGTGGAGAGGATCTCATCGTGTTAACTAGTTGCCATGTAAACACACCCCACACGATGGAACCAAATGTAACCACGTCGAACTGGGCCCACCATGTATTCACCAAAGTAGGCCCAATGACATTAGGAGGAAACAACACTAGGACTTCTCGGGAGGTCACCCATCCCAATACTACTCCAGGTCAAGTGCGCTTAACTACCTTGTATCGAGTTACACAACTTTTTGTCACACCAAAAGCTTGAACTGATAATAAAGAGGGATCTCATCATGTTAACCAATTGCTATGCCAACACACCCCCACACGATGGAGCTAGATGAAACCACATGAGCCTTGAGTTCACCATGTATTCACAAAATTAGGCCCAATGACATTAGGAGGCAACAACACTAGGACTTCCGGGAGGTCACCCAATGGTAGCATGGTGAAGTGATAAGGACATATAGTTAGAAACTAATCCATCATTACACAGTTATACCAAACCAGATCTATAAAGGCATGCATTTAAGTATAAATCATCAAGAAATCAATAGCATGCAATGATAACACATATAAGACACTTTGGTTCGGCCAATATTCTTCATATATTAAACATGACAACAATACAGAGAGCTTGATACAATAATAGTCATGCGCATGGATCTGTTACAATTATCCAGTCTCATGCACTCATGAATCTCTAACCCTTCAACATGGTATATCAACTAGGTGATTCATCTAATATATATAGGGTGGGGAACTTTCCCTTCACCACTAACTATGCCAAAAATAGGTCACACGCTAATAATAGCCATGCACGTTTTTACAATTATAGCCATACATGCAAGTATGCTATCTATAGATCACTTACAGTTAACTAGAGTGATGAATCTATTCTTGGATTACTTCCATGCAAGAGTGCTTCGATATGATCCTCGAAAATATAGACAAAGCATGGTGTGCAAGTCTCGGCATCACTTTGTGTGTTCCACATGCTAGCCTTTGAAAATAGACTTGATCTACAAAATCAGGCTAAGTCCCAAAGTCTGACTCTGCACCTCCACGCGTGACGCCTTCCTATTCCTTCACGCCTTTGATCCCATCCTATTTTCCATGCGGACTCTGTGTGTGAGTTACTGCTAAGTGTTTTATCTATCAACATTACCCCACACTAATCTCATTGTCACCCCAACAATGGTGATGTCCACAACTAAGTAAAGAATAGTTGAAATACAGAATGTTGAATGAATCTTACACAAAGAATAGAAAATAATTAAAGAATCAAAGAATTATTTAGGCCTCAAGCTCCTCCATTTCTTTCTGAAGTATCATCTCTAGATACTCCTCCTTTATGTCTACTTCTAAGTTCTCCCACTCCATTAATGCCTTTTCTACTTTCTCTGGAACATCCACAATGATAGATTCCAGCTCATCCTGAGTTAGTTTTCCTTGCTCATTACTATTACAAGCATTATGCTTGACATAGATGTATGCATCCCTTCCAGCACATCCATCTTCTGAGCAATGAGTTTTCCAAGTTCATCTAACCTCTCTTTATGTGGTGCTTGTGCTATGCGCCAATGCCTCATGCTTCTACTTTACCATAGTTAGTCATTCAACGTGGCCTAGTGTGTCATCCTTCATGGCCTTTTGCACCTCATTGTCTTCTACCAGTGTTTTTACCCTTATTAGTGCATCTGGAGCTATGCATATCATTAAGGCATGATCAGCTTTCTTCAGCTCCTCTTGGAGTGCTTGTAGTAGGCCCTCATATGTAGCAATCTTCCTTGCTACTGCAGCTTGTGCTTTTTCTACCTCTTCTGTTGGGTCCTTGGGCTGCTCTGGTATACACACCTTTTCATCCTCCAATACTAATTTTATCATTGTTCTTACGTAGTGCATCGCAGAAGGAAATTATTTTGGTACTTGTGATTCCAAATGTGGGCATACCTTTAGTATATCATCTCCAATTTCCTCCACCATACTAACAAAAGTCTCATATTTCCTTTTTCTCAGATCCCTCTCCTACACTAAATGTGCTATTTCCACATCCTTTACTTTTAGCTCCTCTGTCAGCGCTTTAATTGTAGCATATTTGTCAATGTTTCTTCTAGCTACCTCAGTAGATACTTTCACCAAGGCATTGCTTACCTGCTCATCCATCATAATAGTTGGTTTAATTGTCATGTGTCGGACTTCTGGTGCCTTCTTCAACCATCTAGATGCACATGATTCTTCACAGACATCAAAATCTGGTTCATCCATATGCGTATGCATCGACCATGAAAGTTTCTTTCATGTTCGTAATGTCACCTTGTTCTCATCCATAAGCACCCATCCAATAAATATTTTTGTGTGATGGTGCTCTGGAACCGAGCACGAACAATCATCTCCTGGTCCTCTACATACCCCATTGTTTGTACCCTTATGTCCTCACTTGTCCGATGGGACCTTGGCCCTTTTGGAATGGCATCAAGGTTAGGAATATTGGTTGTATCCTCATCCTTGCCTTGTGTAGCTTCTGATTGCTCCCTTTCTTCCTCTCATTCAGTTTTCCTCCTCCTCATTCTGAGGCTCCTCTTCTACCCTATGATGGATTGGAGATGGAAGCACTTTCTCCTCAAACTCTTCCACTTCTTCATCTAGCTTGAGCTTTCTTCTTCTCTTCTTCTCCTCAGGTTCCTTTACCGGTGAGAGTCACGGTGACTTCCTTGTTGTCTGTGGGCTTCTCCTTGCGACCTTGTGCACTTGAACACCTTTCTGAACCTTTGGTCACCCTGTGCTACCTCAGTATTTTCTTCTCCTTGTGAAGCCATCACACACTCCTCCTCCTATCCACCAGATGGTTTCTTCCTCCTGCGCACCAAACCACCACTATCCTCATGCTCTTCATCCTCTTCCTCATCATCCTGCATGGGTTTAGAAGGCCTAGGTGCTGGGATGTTTTCCATAGTATGCTTCCCCTTTGGTGGTCTTGGGAGCGTGAAACTCATTCTCTACATACTTATTATTTTCCATCTTTGGTTTAAGTTGGAGATATATGAGCATGGCCCCGATATCCCCAACAACAAGTGTTTCTGGTTTGATATTCAAAATCTCTGAGATAATACTCTCATTGTAAGCATTCTTCCCCATGGATATCCATACTTCTTTCACAAGGTGTGGTATTCACAATCCACCTTGTCTGCATTAAATACTAACCTCCTTGTATCAGTGAACCGATGAATGGAAGCTTGAAAATACCATGTTGTGAACACGTATGGTAGTTTGCACCAGGGGCTCCATGATCCATCCACCATCGAAAAAATGTGCAATACAAAAGTGTTGGTAAACAACAAACTGAGCCTGCTTCCCCAATACCGAGGGCAAACTCCTTTGGTATGCACTCCTCTTCAAAATCCATGCGAGAGCTATCATACCACATCTCCACTCTCTCCTTTACCTCATCTATCATAGACCCCTTGCATAGATACTTGCTTGAATCTTTCAGCTGGAGACTTGTTATTCATGGGGTATTCCCATATATTTTCTTTTGGGCCATCCGGTACTCCAATCTCCATGAATACTAAAGAAAGTAAGACAAAACCAAAACTTATCTTACTTCCTGTGCATGCTTCCTCTACTATTTGTTTCTAATAAAGCCAAAATGTTGTAAATAACCCCTTCTGACATGCACTTTGCCACATGCAGCCACATTGAGTTTACTTGTGACCAACGATCTTGGTCATTCAATTTCATAACCAGTGCATGTGCTGTTGCTTTTACTACTGAAAAATCATGTAATTTGTCTATGTCCATTCCATGTGGTCCTTTCTGTATCCCAACACTTTGTGTGTTTCCAATATGGAAACCTTGTCAGTTAGGTCATTTTTGATGTCCTCACCCATCACCTTTAAACCTGTTACCATGGCAATTAAAATGGGTGTTAGTCTTACCCTTCACCCTACAAAATAGAAGAAGTCCTCATGGACTCGGCTCATCAGCCACCTGTATAATGGTGCATATTTCCCAAAGTATGGGAGCTCATATAATTGGTAAACACCAATCCTTTTCAGTAACTTCTCCCCTGCATCATCATATATCGGCATCCCATCACCAGTTCACCTGTCCATTTGGGAGTTAAGTAAATCATCCAACTTCTTCTGATTGTCCTTGGTTTGGTGGTTGTACTCACTTATTTTTCTCTTTCGTATGTGGGAATCCCATTCTGGCCCATAATTACTTCTTCAGGGTACTGCATCTCTAAAAATTACTCTCAGGAGTCATCTCTTCCTCCTCTTCCACTACTACCTTCTTCTTTCCTTTTGTTGTTTTTCTTCCTTCTTTGGAGCCATTCTTCCCTTTGTGTTGTGTTTCTACACCTTCTTCTGTAACTCTTTAATGGTTTACTTCAAACCCTAACCCGATTCAATCATGCCCTAAATTGTAATCATGAAATCATGTGCCCTAGCTCTACTCTGTCAATCTACTTCATTCAAACCCTTCTCCTACGGGGATACAAGCTTCTCCAATACACAGATCTACCTTTCATGCTTGGTTTCACCCTCTTCGCACCTTGAATCACTTACTCAACTCTTCACACTTAGCTCTTCATCAAATTCTCATAGTTGCAAGGGTAGAAATGAATTCACATCCCATCCTTATATAGATTTTCAATTTTTGATGCATTAATTACTCCTCCACCTACCAAATATTTCTCATTTATTGCTCAATTTTTTCATTTCCACGTGGTACATCTTCACACCATAGCTATAACCTTCTAGCGTGCCTTCCTACCTTCTGGTCACAGACTTCTCTTTAGCACACACTCTAGCACCCGAGTACCTCATCACTACTTCTCTAGTAGTTATCATGGTTACCGCTTACCTCGCGTTATACTTTTCCTTCATTCATCTCCATCCTTGGTTACTTTTGAGAAGCAAATCCTTTGTAAATCACCTTTAGCAACTTACTTCCTCAACATCCACAACATTATACCTTCCAATCTTCATAGCATTATACCTAGGAGTCACCAACAATCCACCCCATACTAAAAGTATGTGCAGTCCTCTGTGCATCAACATGCTTCATATTGTAGTTAGCTTCATGCACACAAGCGCACTTATTACACAAAAACAAGAACTAAATTGACAAAGCATAGCGATGATGAAAGAAACACATTAAGGAAATGCAAGAAAGGAAACCTAATCTATCTGGCAACACTACCTTATTACAAACACCAAGAAGACTTATTTATAGTAGGGCTTCAACCTACTCCCGTTAAAGTAACTAGGGCAGTGTTCCATCAATTGCTTCTAACTGGCAAGCACCTGACTCAAGTATGTGAGTTATAACATACAGCCCCAACCAATGCACCTTGAGCTTCCCTGGATGGCACAAAAACTTAGAGTCATACAAAAGTACCATTTGTCTAACCACAAGTTTCTTATCCCTGATATGCCTATCATGCCATGCTTTCTAGCACACTTTTCTCTATTTGACTCCATCGTGCTATGGCCCGGTGCTCATCTAGTTGAACCATGTTCTCAATCCATTCTTCCAAATCTTTCTCATCAGCTAGACCTCCGAACACGCAATGCACAAAGAAGGTAACATAAATTCTATAGGAAGAACAACTTCCACATGAAACACCAACTAAAAAGGTGTGGCTTTGTTCAATCTCTTATATGTTGTTCGGTAGGCCCAAAGAACAACAGATACTTTGTCATCCCAATATTTTCATCCCACATCACAAATCTTGGTCAATGTGTGGCTCAAAATCTTGTTGAAAGCCTCAGTAGTTCCATTTTCCTAAGGGTGATAGGGTGTAGTCTTGTGGTGGGCAACCATAAACTCATCTAACAGAATTCGATTGTCTCATTTAAAAAATGGGTGCCCCTATCACTGGTTAAACTTAAAGGACAGCCATACCTAGTAAGAACATTTTCCCATAAGAACCTTGTTGTTGTAGCCACTATACAGTCCTTCGTAGGTGTTGCTTCTTCCCATCTCGTAAGATAATATATACAAGTAATGATATAGCGTGATCCAGTCCTACGCGTAGCTGGTGAAATAGGCCCTACAAAGTCTATCACCCATTTCTCAAAGGGTTATGCACTTGTAATTGGTCATAAAGGCATCTCATCCCTCTATCCTGGTCGACCTAGATGCTGACAATGGTCACATGCCTTACAATACTCCTTACAATCCTTATACAACATTTCCCACCACAAACCAGCAAGTAGGATCTTTCGTTGTAGCATCACCTGCACATAGTGGCCACCTGCAATACCACCATGGGCTTCCTCCATTATATCCTTTCGTTCATGCTCTAATACACAATGGCGTAACACCTCATCTCTACCTAACTTGTATAAGTCACCACTGATTAACATGAATGGTGTCACGTGTATATAGCAAGTTGCTTTTTCTCCAAGGACCTCATGCCTTCTGGTGCCATCCCCATCCTTAGGAAGACAACAATGTCCTCTAATTCCATTGGCATGTGTTGTAACCTATACAACTGTGCATCAGGCATGGTCTCTTCTATTGTTTGTGCTTCTTCACCTGATTGAACTCTAGACAAGTGATCCGGTCCAGAATTACTTTTCCCTGGTTTTACCACAACTATAAAGTCAAACTCTTGAAATAAGAGTATCCATCTACATATGCACCCCTGTAAGATGGGCTTGTTCACCAAATACTTCAATGCCATATGATCTATATAAAACACAAAAGGTGTGGCCAATAGATATTGTCAAAATTTGTGCAAGGCATATATCATGGACAAAGCCTCGCGCTCTGTAGTGGTATAATTCTATTTCTGCGGGGTCAACTTCCTACTAGCAAAAAAATGGGATGATCAACTATACCTTCTCTAGGTTGAGCTAAGACAACACCAATGGCCATGCCAGAGGCATCCACATGAACATGAAAAGGTTTATCCCATGAAGGAAAGTGCAAGATAGGCGCGGTAGTAAGTTTCTTCTTCAGTATCTCAAACGCGCTTGCTGACTCCCCCCAATAGAATGTACCTTTCCCCTTGAGTAATTCTTCCAAGGGTGGAAACTTTGGCATACCCTTTTATAAACTTCCTGTAATACCCTGTATGACCCAAAAATCCATGCACCTCACTCTAACTGGTGGGGCTTTTTCAAGCCTAAAATGACCGCAACTTTAGCTGGATCGACCAACAACCCTTCCTTACAGATTATGTGTCCTAAAAGTATGCCAAAGGGAGTAGCAAAGATGCACTTCTTGATATTCAATGAGATACTCAACTATCTACATCTTTCAAACATTAAGCACAGATTGTCACAATGATCCTTAATTAGCCCATAAATGGTCCAATCATCAAGATAGACCTGAAGTTGTGAATAAAATCCTTGAATGCTTGCACCACTATCCTTGAGAATACAATAGGTGCATTCTTCAATCCAAAGGGCATCACAGTATAGGCAAAGCTTCCCCATTCAGTAGTGAAGGTGGTCTTTTCTTGATCTTCGGGGCAATCCTAACCTGATGATACCCTGAGAACCCATCTGTAAATGAATATATCTCATGCCTAACCACTCCTAATATTTCCTCTGTGAATGGCATAGGGAAAGGATCTGTAACACATGCTGCATTCAACTCTCTATAATCAACACAAATTCAAATCCTACCATCCTTTTTGATACTTATCACCATAGGACTGACCCATTCTGACTCATCCAATGGTCGAATGATCCCAGATTTCAACATCTTGTCAATTTCCTCCTTTACTTTCTCACACAAATTGGGATTCATTCGATAAGGTCTCTTCCTAACAGGGCACACCTTCCTTAAGCTTTATCTTCATTTCTCCAAGTGATTTATGCATGCCTTTAAGTTCATGGTATCCTCTTGGGAATAAGTCCTCATAGTCTCGAAGTAACTCTATGATCTTTGCCACTTCGACTTCGACCAGTAATCCCCAATTATCACTTCCTTAGGTTCAGCTTCTGTGCCAATATTTACCTTTGTTGTCTTCATAGGTTCATGATATGCATATGCATGTATCTACATCTACATTGTCTAACACCTCACGTGCTCCATGTGAATGATCAACTTCCAAGTGCTCAACTTCCTCATCATCAATTATGTAAACCAACTTCCCCTTGTCTTTTTCTAGAGAAGCACACTCAAGTAGTATGGTATCATCTACTTCTTCCTCAAAACACACCCCTGTCTCTGTCTCACCAAATAATTCCTGAATAAGTTCTTCCACTTTCCCACTATCTCCCATGGTTAAGCACTTGATAAAGCTTAAAGCCTTGTTCACTGGTGGTGTAGATGAGAAGAAGTCAAAAGTTTGGATCATCCCTGTAGTCAAATTCTACCAATTTCCAGTGTCGTGATGTAATTCAGCATATACATACCAAGCACACGTGCACAACCTTGTAGAGTAGAATAAAACCAATGCACCCAAAGTGAGGGTGGTAATGCTTCTTCCTACTTGTCCAGAGTCTCTCACACTATTGGATATGATGTTGAATAGTTGATCACCATGATAAGGGAAAATATTTGTAGGTGCATTACTTCTTGAAAACCTGGTTGATAAGGCGGTCCCAATCTCTCCCCATTCCAAGAGATTATCCTGTGAACCACCCACCAGCACACTGTTGTCCCATGTAAAGTATATGATAGCATATCTCATCTTTTAATCTGGTCAGCCCAGTTTTCCTCCATGGCTTGCAAGAATCCAGCCAGATCTTTGGATCCAGTATATCGAGGTACTGAGCGACCTATACATCGGACAGTGAAAACCCTTTTTGCAAGCAACCACATGCTTAACTTCACACCCCACCAGTTCATAAGTACCATGAGCCCAATTATCACAAGCAATACTTGGTAGTATCACTGATTGACTGAGAATCTTCCCAATGAAGGATTCCTTCCTTAGATGGCTCATTGACCTCTGGGTCCCGAATAACGCGTATATAAATTTTGTTCAAGTCCTCTTCACTCAAAGGTTCCACATATGGTATGGATTTCCCATCTTTCAATGGTATTATGACCCTTTCCTCCTTGTTCTCAAGCTGATATACCCCTTGTTAAACCTCAAATCAGCATTGTTTGCATAACACCAAGGGCACCCAAGCAAAGCTGGGAAGCTATCTACTTCCACAAGTGCTAACACTTTGAAGTCTCCTGTGAACTTGGCCCCTTGTATAGTGATAGATGCATCCTTCAAAACTCCTATGGGAGTAGCTTTTGTTCTATTTTCCATGAACAATACATTAGATGATGGCTGCAATGGAGGTCTCCCCATTTGTACCCATGCATCCAATGTAAGTACATTCACTTCCACACTTGTGTCAATCAAAATATTGCTCAACAACCAACCATCCACAACAACATTCAAAGTGATCTCCTTGTCATAGTCAATGCTATCGGGGGAGATTCATGGAGTATTTGTCTTCCAGTCTCAGTTCCCACGCATGGAGTAGTATTCCCCTTCAACCAATTTCCCAATAAAGGAATAATATTCTCCTAGCGCAACATTCTACATACCTCTCTGATGTCATCAATATCAGATGGGGCCTTTTACTATCCTTATGCTCCAACTTCCGAGACTACTCTTTCAAACACTGTATTTCACCTTGAAGGTTTCTAAGGACCTCCATAGTTTCCTGATAGACTTCTTTCTGATGAGTTGGATCTGGATACCTAGCATGCAAAACCTCCTCCCTAGTGATTGTCGGCTTCTGTTGCAATACCTCTTTCACGTGTGCCACCTCAGCTCGTGTGGTTATCTTGACTATTACTTGCCTCGGGTTCTGGTGTTAACTTGGGCATCCACTAATTCTCTACCACACACTAGATTCTAACCATCCACTGCACCTTTGTTTTCTTGCTTGTGCTACTTACTGAGATGCTCATACAAGTCCGGACACTCTTCATAACTATGCCCCTTTCCACAAAATGAATAGGAAATATTCTGCGGGCATTCACACCTATAATGGTCAGGTGAGCCACATGTATAGCAAGTTCCTCGAGGGAATTCACCTCTTCCCCCACCTCGGCCTCATCCTCCATATCCACCTCGATATCCTCATCCTCTTCCATGACCTCCTTCAAATCTTCCATCATTCCTGTCATAGCGCACTTGATTATAATCCCTATCTTGATGCTCATTCTTTCCTTTAGAACTATCAGCCACACTCACCTTGTCACTGCACCCCAATATCAATGGCATCATGGATCTAGCCAATCAATCTACAATCTTCAGTATCATGGGTCATGGACCTACAAATTTTACAAAAAGAGGATACATTCTTCCTGATCATGCGTTGTAGTAAGGGGCAGTGACTAGCATCATGATTCAAATGGAAAATCTCACAGTCTAACAACAGTGAACATACAGATCTGTGAGGAAACTATCCTTGGTGTGGCCTTCCACTTCACAATCTGTACACCAGATTCTGAGCGCATCTCATGAGCTGAGTTTGCTGATAATTTCTCTAACTATTTTTCACCATAGCTGCTATCTGAGCCTCCAAGAATGGACTAACTCCAGTGTCAATACTCCCAACTACCTCAGCAGCGTAGAGCTACTTCCAATGCTTCACATGGGGTTGGTATAAGTCTTATGTGATAGTGCTCTTCAAATGGAGTAATCAATCCCCAAAAACCATTGTGCATGTTGACTTGCATGTATATCATAGGAGAGTTTGGATAGAAGTGTTTTAAAATGGGCATCATACTCACGTACACTTTTAGTAGTGCCTTGCTTTATATCCTTAAGTGCACTTATACTCTTCTACTCAAACTCTGGGATATGGAACTCTTTTAAGAAAGCATCTTTCAATGTTGCATAATCAATACAAGTTTGATTGGGATCAAACTTCCTATACCATTGTGTGTGCATGCACATGTGTAACGTAGTAGCAAATTGACTTGCCTTGCACTCAGAAGCCATGATACCTTTCACACACACAATATTTCACACATATGAATATGTTCAACAGCATCCTCGATACCTCTATACTCTGGGAGATGAAGAGACATCTCCATATAAATGTTCTGGGGTTGTTGCGGGCCTTGACCACCCGACCCAGAACCTCCTTGGTTTCCTCTACCTCCAAAACCACCCAAACCACCAGAACTAGAACTACCCATACCTCCCGATCCTCCTCCTGAAGTTGGAATAGGGCCCATAGATGCACTCCCTGTCCCAATAGTGGTACTATATTGGACCCCTACAATCTTGTGAAGTAGTCCCAGTTCCCAGAGGTGAATCCCACATTCGGCGCACTCATATTCTATGTAGATGATGAGCCTAAAAATGTACCCCCAAAGAATAATGAAGTTGTTTGTGCTTGCCATTGATGTACTTGTTGTCTGACTTGTTTATGCTCTTTCACTTCCTAAATGAAAACTTTGTTTACCTATTGTACTAGATACTGGAAAACCAAGCACAAGGGCTAGGTCAGTAGGTTGGCTTAGATGCGCACCCATGGCCCAGGTCATATCTGTGGCATGCTTCCATGTGAGGCCGAAGAGGGTTCTCTGTCATGCTTTCCTAGATGGGGGAGTTCCTGATGCTCTAGCTCTTCTTCATCCTCATGAGCCTCAAATCCTTCATGAGCCATCTCTCTCCACAACGCCATCCATTCTGCAACTTCTTGCTTCTTCCATAATTCCCTCTCGTGTGCCTCATCATACTTCAGCCACCTCTCTTCCCTCTGCCATGCTTTGCCACTAGGTCTGCCATCTTTCACCAATCCTGTTCCTACCCCCTGCATGGAGATTTTTAACTTGCCATGGGCTTATCTTCCAAGTTCAATGTTACCATCAATATCTTGATCACCAGTGGAATACCTTGCAAATACATCCCTCTAGGATACCATAGGAACTAGAACTCAGCTACCTCCGGGCATGAATAAGTCAAAATTGAATACTCCAGAATATAGTTGTTTAGAACACCATGAAACCAGGTATCTACATGTGAGTCCAGATCAAGTCAGCATCATATAGTGTTTGAAATTCCTCCTGTGTCCAAACAAGTGTGTGATACCTCCAATTCCACTTAGATGCATATGCAATCAACCACTCGTATAATTCTATGGGAAAGATAGCAAAGAAGCTTTCGTACAAACTATCATACAAATTCTACTCTACCCAAGTGCGTGCGTTAAATCCGGATCCAGTGCTAAACCTTCATGTGTATTCTTCCTCCAGATCATGAATCCACTCTTCATACTCACCAAAGTTAGCTAGTATGTCTTCATCGTGAACCATCCTGAAAACAACTGAAAAAAAGAGGTCCAAAATGGAACCCAATGATGCAGCCTAGAATTCTCAGATAACACCTAGTCACATTTGGCACATCACTCAGCATAGGCTGAGCACTCACCCAAAGCATGCCAAGGTACCAGGTCCCTCTTTAGGGTTGTTGTAGTAGGATGGTAGCATGGTGAAGCGATAAGGACATATAGTTAGAAACTAATCCATCATTACATAGTTATACCAAACCAGATCTATAAAGGCATGCATTTAAGTATAAATCATCAAGAAATCAATAGCATGCAATGATAACACATATAAGACACTTTGGTTTGGCCAATATTCTTCATATATTAAACATGACAACAATACAAAGGCTTGATACAATAATAGTCATGCGCGCATGGATCTGTTACAATTATCTAGTCTCATGCACTCATGAATCTCTAACCCTTCAACACGGTATATCAACTAGGTGATTCATCTAATATATATAGGGTGGGGAACTTTCCCTTCACCACTAACTATGCCAAAAATAGGTCACACGCTAATAATAGCCATGCGTCCATTTTACAATTATAGCCATACATGCAAGTATGCTATCTATAGATCACTTACAGTTAACTAGAGTGATGAATCTATTCTTGGATTACTTCCATGTAAGAGTGCTTTGATATGATCCTCGAAATATAGACAAAGCATGGTGCAAAGTCTCTCGGCATTTTGTGTGTTCCACGCATGCTGACCTCGAAAATAGACTTGATCTACAAAATCAGCTAAGTCCCGAAAGTCGACTCTGCACCTCTGCGCATACGACCCTTCCTATTCCTATGTGGACTTCAAGAGGATATTGTCAAATTTTGGAAGAAAATACATCACTCAAGAAGTGAAATTATCTTCTACGAGTTACTCATTCACGATAAGTATACACTAACACACTCTCTGTATCAAAACTTGCTAGCCTACGGGATCGCCATCATATTGTGGACAACCATATCCATACTCCTATTCCACTTGCAGTTGTTGGGCTTGTACCCACTGACATTGATCTATCAGTCTTTGAGCTTGTTCCTACTCTTAATGCTCCTAATCCTATGAGGCTTGTTATTGCATGCTCTTCCACATCTATGCCTATTATAGTAACACATGTTGTGTATCCTACTTCTTCTCATATGCATGGATATTTTGAGAAGCATACCACTACATTCAGTTCTTGCATGCTCCATTCTATGGGTTTCATTAGTGGAGGTATTGGCAAACATTCATAAGGTATTGTTTCCCCTATTCCACATGTTAAGTTTAATTCTCACCAGGACATTAGTTTTTAAGCGAGATACTTCATTAGGATCACACATTGTCGAGCTCCTATTTTTTCACTTGACTCTTTCGAGGATCATGAACAACACATGAGTTCTACACCTTACTCAGGCTTGAGAAACTCCGTGATTTTAGCTATCAAACATGATCAACCTGACACACATTCGATGTTCCTTTGCATGCACCCATTGTGAATTTTGCACCAAGTCATATGCGAGACATCTTCTTCATCCATCCGTGTTGATTTGGGGTGGATATTTGATCCCTTGTGGCGAGTGATATAGGCATTCGTTGAGAGGAATCTACAGTGTGGCTCCTCCACCATTCGGCCTCTTGCTTCACTTTATATACCTTCGACATTATAATGCTTCTTGTTTTGAGAATTTTTCTTCAGCATGTGTATGTTGGTGTGTGTGACATGCCTAGTTATCATCCACATCATCTGGTGAGTCATCTCACCTTACGAGAGTCATAGGTCTTAGGAAGTCAAATGACAAGTGTCAGATTCTATCATAGAATTTGTCATTGTCATTTATGTCAATGCATCATAGGAGTTACATTCCTTATTTGGAATTATAACTCCTCCTTTAGTGGCATCATATGCATCAGTCATGTCATATGTGTCAGTGGCATCATTGATATTCTTTCCTTGTTTAGGCATGGGGTTACACAACACCCCTATTTGTACTTCCTTTTTTCGATCTATGAGGATGAGTAGACCTGTTTTCTTATTTACATATTCTTTCCATTATTCGAATCTTGATTATTGTGATGGATCTTGACATTACCATCAGAGTGTAACTTCATTATGGTACATTGTTTTTGACATCGGTTCTCGCAAATCTCTCTTTCATGGTATCAGAGTTGGTTTCGGTAAAACATGCACTCTTCATTTATCAAGTTGTTTATTACTTCTAGTTTCTTCTTATTTTCCTCATGTAAGTTTTTTTATTATTATTTATGAATTATATTGCTCACCTCATATTGAGGTTTTAGCAGTTGCAAGTTTGAGGTATTTTTGGCTGGTTTGCTCTATCATATTGTTGAGTTCATGATTGCTTCTATTCTCATGAGCTTATTTTTTGCTTTGGCATGGACCTATGGTTCATTACTGTCTCGAGGTAACCATTGCATGGATGTTTTCTTCCTATTAAATCATTTGCATTGGTGAACCTGCTGCTTGGGCATGACTTTGGATTCAGAGGCTCATTTTTTGGTTTTCTTGTGCATGGATAGTCTGTGCATTGGATTCTCATATTTTTGCATTGTCCTACATTGTGCTCATGCCATAACCACCTACAACTCATGCCTTGGTTGAGAATACTCTTCTGTCGTTGTGCATTGTTCAACTCTTGCTCATTGTATTGCTGCTGCAATAGCTTAGTTGTGCATGGTCTTGGCCCTCTCAAGTTTTGCATTGGGTTTTCATTTGAAGCCTTGGCTCACATGCTTGTACTATTCGTTGGCTCCTTCTGGCCCTCACCATTCCAACCCCGCATGATTTTTCCATTGTTAACCGAGCTTCCCCGCTCTTTGCAAATTGAGCTCTGCCACGAGTTTTATTTTTATTTTTGGAATTCATTTTCTACTTCTTCTCGTGCTCCATTTGACAATTGACTCTATTGGATCATGTGTTTATCAATGTCTTCACCCTCTACTTTTTCCTCACTTTTTTTGTCTTGTTTGGCTTGGAACCTGCTCATTCTACCTTCTACATTCTAAAGTCTAGTTCTTTGCTGGTTCTCATGCTCCCAACAGCCATTCTCTGTCTATTTCTTGGGCTCCCATACAGCCGTTTCCAGCTTATGTTGTCTTCTCTACCATTTCTTGTTGTGCTCCTTGAATCTCTGTCATTTTATTTACTAGCCCATAGAATCTCTACTAGATTTGACCAAGTGCGAGCACCGTCTCCTACACGTGGACCACTTATTTCGACACCAACCACCACTCATGTCACCTCGGGAATGTTCCGCTAACCTCGACCATGCCGCCTAACTCCTCGGGATCTCCCTCTCGGTGGCTTCCTCAACGGTTTTCCATTCTCCTTCACCAACTCGGTCAACACTTTCGTAGCTCTAGTGATACACCTTCCTTCCATTAGAATTGATTATTGGTAAATCAATAATCACCTTTTAAAATATTTTAAGGTGTAAAACATTTAATTGGCATTGTAATTTATTTTTAGATATTTCTTTTCTTGTTTTAATATCCTTCCTTCGAGTGTCAAAGACGGAGGGTGAGGTCCGGGGTTGGTAGGAGGCTAATCCCCCTTACAATTAAAACAAACCCTATTTAAAATTTGATTCCATTTCTAATGAGCATACATATGACACCCTTTGCATGTGTTTAGGGCCCTTTTTAATCCATTTGCAGGCTTATTAGCATTTTTCCATCAGTTGCGGGAATTATTTTTTGCTATAACTTTTGACTCGTTGCTCGGTTTTGAGCACTTATTTAGTCAAAGTTGAATTTTTTTCACACTCTAGTTGATGGGATTATCATTTTTGTAAATTCACTATTTTATATAAATTTCAACATTCGGGGTGTCTTTGTATTGTTTGAATCAGCTCATCTTGAGCTTTGTTCTATCCCTTTTATTGCTTGTGGACTTGTGAGTGCGTCCGCCACAGTCTTACGAAAAAGGTATTCTTTCATGTGATGATAGACATTATTTCTCACAAATCCCTCTCTTCCCCTTCTTGTTTTCTCTCATTCTTGTGCTTGCTTGCGGTGTCGATCTATTGTGCCCAACAAACCTTGATTGTTGTCTCCACTATTGCACGTTATTACGTTGATTACAAGGTGAGTGATAAACTGGTTCTCGGCACACAGTCACATCTAATTATAATCAACACACTGAACTATAAAGTGCCAAACTCAAGGGGGTGTGATATTGTTCTATGGTGGTTGTTTCTTTTCTCTCTCCTTCTTCCTTTGTTGGTTCTATCTCTTCATTATGGATATATCTAAAGTAATGGTACTCACACCTTTTAATTTATTTGAATGGAAATATAAAATTATATTGATTTTGTGAAGTAAAGGGTTATATCGTGTCACCATTGGGTTAAATACCAAACCTAATGATGAACCCAAAAAATCTAAGTGGTTCAAGCATTGTGATGAAGCCTTAGGTCTTCTCTGTATGTCTGTCTCTCCCGACTTGTTCTTCCACGTCGAAACTTCCTCGACACCTGATAAAGCATGGAAAATGCTCAACAATATGTTTGGGAAGCAAGATGACATGAGAGCACATCAGTTGGAGAACGAACTACTAGGTTTAAATCCTAGTGACTTTAAAAACCTACAGGCCTTCTTCTCAAAGTTTGTCCACACTATACTACTTCTAAAGGAACGTAAAGTGGAAAAGAAATACTCTCAATTGATCTTGTCAATTCTTTCTAAGTTAGGTCCCAAATACACTGTCTTCATTTCAAATTTCCATGCCATGAAATCCACCTAGGGTAGCACTTGGAAAATGCCCTCCTTTGATAGTTTTTCATCCCAACTCATTCGAGAACAAGACAAACTCATTCAAATGGGGACTCTAAAATCCAAGTCACATGCCCTTGTGGCAAATAAGGGCAAGAAAAATGAAAAGAAGAAAGAAACAAAGGACCAACCTAAGAAAGAAACCAAGACCAACCAACCCCCAACTAAGCCCAACACTAACACTTCAACTTCTGAGCCTAAGGCAAAGAAGGAAAATTTTAAATGCTCCTATTGTAAGAATTCTAGCCACGATGAGCATCATTGTTTTTGAAACAAATTGATCACTTAACTCATTTTCTTGAGAAGAATAAAATAAGTGTTCCTGAATCTGTTAAACAAAATGCTCAGAAGGGTGAGTCTTCTAAAGCAAAGGAGTCTAAAAATGAAAAGAAGAAAGGTAAGGCCCTCATAGCTAGATCAGCTCCATCATCAACTTGGATTATTGATTCCGATGCCTCGCACCACATGGCTTTTTCAGAGGTTGAATTCTCTAGCATTAAACCATGTGGCATGTACCAAATCATGTTGGGTGATGAAACTCATGTGTCGAGCTTCTAGTAGTGGGTTGGTAGAGATAGAAGGTGGAACATATAACCTAGTATTGAGTGTTCCCAATCTACTATCGGTCGGTTTGCAAATCACCCACCTTGGTGAAGGAATGCAAGTGGAATTTGGTCCTAATTCAGTGATCATTTGTGAGCTTAACTCTGACTACACTGTGGCTAAGGGAAAGACAGATCACTATTCATGGTTATATACCTTTCCCACTTCTCTTTTGATTTGATGCCTAATGCCTTTCTCACTCATTCAAATGAGGTTAGCAAGCTATGGCATGAGCATTTTGGGCATCTTAATTATTGTTACCTTGAACAATTGAGCCAAAACAAAATGGTCAATGGGTTACCCCGAGTTATGTTTTCTAAAGGTCTTTGTGAGGGTTGTACCCTCGAAAAGCATCCTGAAAAAAACTTTGATAAGGGAAAATCCTGGAGAGCTACTCATCCCTTGCATCTTGTTCACAGTGATGTTTCTGGCCCCTTTCCATCTCCTTCTTTCACTAGATCTATATATATACTAAACTTCATTGATGAATTTTTGTGTTATACATGGGTATATTTTCTTAAGCTTAAGTTTGAAGTCTTTGAGCATTTTCAAAACTTTAAGGCTCTTGCTGAGAAACTAGCAAAATGGTCTATCAAGGTTCTTCTAACCAATAATGGAGGCAAGTATGTGAGCAATAGGTTTGAGGATTTCTACACTTCTGAGGGGATTTCTTTACAAAGTGTACGATTGCTTACCACCCTTTCCAAAATGGAGTTACAGAAAGAAAGAACCAAACTCTAAAGGAGATGGCTACTTGTATGGTTGACTCAAGTCCCTTCCTCTCGTAGTATTGGGCTGAAGTAGTGAATTTTACTTATTACATTCAGAATCATGTTCCACACAAAGCGAAGAGGGATGACACCCTTTGAAGCTTGGTTTGGACACAATATTGATGTTAAACACTTTCGAGTCTTTGGATCCAAAGTTATGGCTTGGATTCCCAAGAAGAAACGCAAGGCATTGGATCCACAATCCAAACCTTGTATCTTTGTTGGGTATCCTGATGGCATGAACGGATATTTATTGTTGAACCCTACTACCCATGAGATCTATATTGAGAGGAGTGTGAATTTTGATGAGTCATCCTTAACTTTGACTTCCACTGAGATTCTTTTACCCACTGATTCAAATTCTAACTCATCAGATGATGATATTGTTGAGTGATTTCCTCCTCTCCTGCTCCTCCCTCCCGATCCTCAAACTTTTGAGTCTTTTGGTTCTGATAGTAGTGATGATGAGGAATATGTCCCTTCTCACTCAAGTGAAGAATCTTCTAAATCTGAGCTTGAACCTTCGATACCTCTTTGGGATAGGAAAACTTTATAGAGTGCTAGAGATTTAGTTGGATATACTTCACCGAGAGACATACATGCTCAAGTTTCATTGGAACCCACTCCTTCTTCACCTCTACTTCTGATCCACCATCTTTCTAAGAAGCTTCTAGGATTCCTGAGTGGGATTCTACTATGGATGAGGAGTATTCCTCACTCATAAAGAATGACACTTGGGATCTTACCCTCTTCTCGAAAGGAAGAAAATTCATTCGGTTTAGGTGGATATATCGAACAAAGTATGGAGCTAATGGAGAAGTCAAGAAGTATAAAGCATGACTTGTAGCTAAGGGTTTCTCCTAGGTAGTGGGGTTGATTACTTGAAACCTTTTCTCTAGTTACGAAGATGACTTCCATTCAACTGACCCTTGCCATCGTTGCTACTAACAGATGAGAAGTCCACCAGATGGACGTTAAGAGTGCCTTCCTTCATGGGGACCTAGAGGAAGAGATCTATATGGAACATCCTCTAGGTTATTTCCATTATCCATCCCTCATTTTAAAATTAAATAAGTCTCTCTATGGCCTTAAATAAGCCCCTCGGGCATGGTATTCCAAGATGGACTGTAACATTCCCCAATTTAGTACATTAGAACAAATTTTTATTTTTATTTTTGATAAGTGCTTCCTAGTTCTAAATACATAATTTAGAACTCACAGATCAAAACAATCATTCTTATAATAGATAACCATATGCAGCTGTAATGACTTGGTGTACCACCGATCTATTCATTCCATGACTCGGTGATCTACCGATCTATTCATGAGTATCATAGAGTTGGAATTTTTATTTTAACACTTCACTCTTGCGGTTCTCTTCCCTAATCTAGGATTTCAGAATGCTCTATCCAAGGAACCTATCTGAATAATTGTTACCATTATTCATCGGCATCACGTCCCTCAGACTAGGTGACATAGGACAATGCAATCAGCAGCTTGCGATACTTTGGCCAAAGTTTTGAAACATATTGTTCATGTCTCGTATTCCTTGACGACATACTCGTCAATCTGGAATATGTCCTTCACCCCACTCCGATGTTATATAGAATGTCTTATCTTGACTTCCATCAACCTCCTCCATCCCAAGTCATTCACTCAGAATGAGCAGTTAATAACATGACAATGTTATAAGGATGCTCTCGAGGACTAGGGATAAGCTGACATATTGGGTCAACCCTAGTTAACCCTATGTGTCAAGGTACCCCGAGTCTCCAAGGGCAGCCTCATAACATGACCATGTTCCTAACCAGTCCCAGAGTAAAAACTTGTTCGAGCTTATGGTGTAAATCTTAAAGATCAATGCAAAGGGTGTCGCCATAAGTCACCTGCATTGTTGTATCCTTGAGAAGATCCTAATCTTCTCGAAGGTACAACCCTGCAGTTGACATGTGCCGGCACCCTACAAACCACCTCGGAAAGATCTACTTAACTTTAAGGTGTTACTTACGTTGAGTTGAAATTATACTTTAAGACACTCCTTTCTGGGTAGTCTTATCCCAACTCCTGGAATTCCTCATCTTTGAGTTGCCTTACTTATTTAAGATCCATTTTATAGAGAGAAGTTTAATAAGATTTGAGATCTCGTCAAGGAGTTCATTGAATCACAATAATCTTAATCAACGAAATTGGGCAGTAGCCCAAAGTCTTCTCATAAGGATGCTAACTATACCCTTTTAGGTTTATATCAGTTCTCAAAACTGAAATATATCTTACTTACTATTATTAAGATATAGTGATTTAAAATCATTATTTACGTTGTCTTGTCTTAGATCAAGGTTAGGGAGTAATAGATTACTCTTCCCATTCAGCTACCTGTTAAGGTTTATTTGAACCTTAGCTTCTTGAAAGACAGTGGACTAATTTCCAATTTAGCCTTATATAGAACATAACAGAACTACTAATCATTTACAAGTATTCAGTCACATAATCTTTACAAGGCCTACTTAGAGAATCCAAATATCTCCAAGGTATACAATAATAAAAATGCACTTAAAAACAATCGAACCAAAGAGGATCAATCCATCACAATACAAATGCAGCCACATAGTAACAATCCCCTCATTTCATTTATTTCTAAGCCAAACAATTCTTTTTCCATGTCATTCCTCAAACATGATATTATCCAACGCCATCACCTGTTATGGCACAGTTAAGAACTCAATATCTCAGTCGACCCAGAGACTAGTTCACATCATAACAGAAGTCGTTTCCATAAGCAAACACAACAACATTTTAACTGTGTCAAACCACATACAAACACATCAACATTTCAACTGGGTCGAATTCAAACAAATATACAGTGAGGGATTTTATCATAAGTCGAGCTGACATGCAATACACATCAAGGACATCACAGAAGTCGATTCACCTGAGAAACTGCAAGGACTCCAACAAGTATTCACAACAAAGCTCGACAGAATTTGAAATCATAAGAAAAATACTCACAGCAAGGACATCACAGAAGTCACCTTCATAACATATGCTCAGCAAAGATTCAACCGAAGTCGAACCAATACGAAAACATAGTAGGGACTCTAACAGAGTCGTTTTCATATACCAACCTTGCAAACATTTCAACGGAGTTTAACCAAAATGAAAACACAGTAAGGACTTCAACAGAAGTCGTATTCTCAAGTAAACCCAGCACACCTTTCAACAGAATCGAACCAAATGAGTAAACACAACAAAGATTCCAACAACAGTCGAACCATATGTATACACAACAACCAATCCAACAACAGTTTAACCAACATGCTAACACAGTAAGGTCTACGACAGAAGTTGAATTCATAAGAGACATTGCAAGGACCTAAAAGAAGTCGTATTCACATTGAAATCATGGCAAACACTTCGATAGAGTCGAATCTAGGTAGTATACACAACAAACATTTCAACAGAAATTGAGTCCTTATGTATACTCGTAAAACATTTCAATGCAGTGAACCAATGTGCTAACACACAAGAAGGGTTCCAACAGAAGTTGAATTCACAAAGAAATCATGGCAAACACTTCGACAAAAGTCGAATCCTTAAAATAAACACAAAAAACTCTTCAACAGAGTCTACGTAAAACCATGGATTCCTAAATCATCAAGAAATAAAACATTGCTACCATATTAACCAACTGAACCTAAAATCATCTGAACAGAGTTGTTTTAATGAAAACATTTGAAGGAAAGCAAGATTTTTAAAATTTAGGGCCTATCATGCCTGATAGTGTCACTTAAAAATCTGAAGAAGTCCTCTGAATGTGCTCGCACCTTCTCTTCTTCTTCCACGATAGATTAAACAACAATAAATTGTTACCTTCATGCCTTATAAACTTTCCCCGACAAGAGAAAGGAGCTAGATATTCTCAAAGTTGCCATGCAACACAGTAGATCTGGTTCAAGAACCAAGTGATCAAGTAGAGAGAAAAGCAATGCATGGAAAACCAAACAACCAACCAATTTTCCATTTGCATGCCTTCCCAAGCAATCCGCGCTTGGGAACCGAAGTTCATCAATTGCATTAACTCCTAAATTCTCACCTATTCTCCATTGCCACCAATCGCCAAAGTTGGTGATTGCCAAATGAAAACAAACAACCATTCCCAAATTTGGTGAATATTGCCACGTCAGGTCACAATAGCCATTTGCAACCTCTGCCAAATCCCATGTCCTTCATCCTTATCCACCTCATAAATTCCATGGAAACCACCACCCATGACTCGTGCCCCTTCATAGGTTCCCCTCCATCCATTATCATTAGTTAAGATAGGTTAGAAACATAGGTTAGATCATAAGGTAAGACATTAGTCTTACTTCCATAGTGCTAGGTGTAGCTAACCTTAGGAGCATTAAGCTTATAGTTTTAGGGCTAGGTTAGATTAGCAATAATTCAACCAATAGGTTATAGTTTAGGTTAAGGTTATTAACCTTAACGAATCCAGTCTAGGTCTCCCAAGTAGGACCGATCAATATTAGAACCAAATAGGGTATAACATTCCTGTTATGGATTCTATCTGGCATTGCAAATTAAGCTTGCAGTATACACCAGAATTTCTTACCTGGCTCAAGGTCTAGGCCTTCCTAATATTATGATATCTCGGAACCAAATTCATTTAACACGATCAACTGAGTTAAACTCCGGAATTGCTCATTCAACTCATTCAGACCTTACAACTTTCATAAGGTCAATAATTTTTGTTCATCCTCAATAAACTTAAAACATCTCTTGGATCAATGCAACTGATCCAAGGCTGAGTCATAAGGATGGATAAATCCACAATTCATCCCGAAATAAAATTGAACTCAGATGCTAAAAATGAAAGAAATAAAAGAGTCCAAGCATATTCTGACTCAGTCAAGGATCTTCAAGAGCAAAGAAGATACAATCCATATCAAGCATGACTTCACAATCAAAGGAACACGTCCTTATACAGAAGAAATCATATATCAACACTTGAATACTCAGGAGGAAGTAACAATAATTCAGGGTGTTACATGCTTCCCTCCTAAAAGATTCATCGTCCCGATGATTACATATTTTGATTTACCTTCAGGTCAACCAATTTATTAGTTCACAATACAAAAGACTATTTCCAACTTGAATAATTCCAGAAATCAATGTCATGATACATTTTATTCAACCTAAATAATGTTTGCCTCAATCTGGCTTTCATAAAGACATGAAAAAGATAAGTTCATAAAAAAATTGTCAACAGATTTCATTCTGTTCAAAAAGAAAGGGAAAAGCAATTTTCATCTCTTCCAGATTTTCCCAAGTTGCACTTTCTTCATTAAATTGGTCCCACTAGACCTTACATTGTTGTATTTCATGATTTCTCAAATGCAATTGGTGAGTTTCCAGCACTCATGTGGGTTTAACCACGATTATTCTTGGGTCTTGGACCTGCAAGGAATTCCAATTTAAAACATGTGACAAGTCTGAAATGTATTTCTTAAGCAACGAAATATGGAAAACATCATGCATGTGAGACAAAGTAGGTGGTAATGCTAATCGATAAGCTACAAGATTGATTATTTCAACAATTTCGAAAGGTCCCATGTAACGAGGTGACAACTTGGCAACCTTGCCAAAAGTTATAGAACTCTTTCTGGGTTTAACACAAAGAAAAACCTTTTCACCAAGTTCAAACCTTCGATCAACCCACTTAAGGTCAGCATAGCTCTTCTGCCTATCTGTTGCTTCCTTTAATCGTTCACGAATCATCTTTACTTGTTGTTCCATTTCAGTGAGGATTTCTAGCCCAATTACCACTCTATCCTCAATACTATCCCAACTAACAGGGGTTCTGCACTTTCTTCCATAAAGTTCTTCAAAAGGTGCCATTTTAAGAGATGAGTGATAAGTGTTGTTGTATGCGAACTCAACTAATGGAAGATACTCTTCCCATTTATATTGTTGATCCATGCAATACATTCGCAACATATCTTCCAACACTTGATTTACTCTCTCGGTTTGTCCATCCATTTCCTGGATGATATGCAGAACTGAAGTTTAGTTTCGTTCCAAGAGTTGTATTAAGTGTTTGCCAAAATCTTGAGGTCATTCTAGGATCCCTGTCAGATATAATCAATTTTGGTACTCCATGTAACCTGAAAATTTCATGTACAAACCTTTTTGCTAACACTGGAGAATCATCCTTCAGATTTCCAGCTGATGAAATGAGCTACCTTTGTTAGTTTGTCTACAACTACCAAGATAACATCATGTTTATTCCTAGACATAGGTAACCCTTGTACAAAGTCCATGCTTATTACTTGCCATTTGTACTGCGGTATGCTATGGGGATATAATAGTCCAGCAGGGTGCATGTGTTACGCTTAACTCCACGACATTCCGATAATGAGTCATAAAATCAATAACATCCTTTTTCATACCTTTCCAAAAGTATTGTTGTTTTAGATCAGCAAGCATTTTTGTGATACCCGGGTGTCCAGAGAAGGGTGAATTATGAAATTCAACTAACAACTTCTTTCTCAAATCATTTAGCAAAGGTACGTATACTCTGTTTTCATAACGTAAGATTCCTTCCTTATCAAAATGAAAACCTTTATACCTTTCATCTTTAGGTTCTGCAGCAAGCGCTACTTTTACTTGCTGAAAGTATATATCAGATTCTGAGGCACTTTTTACCTCATCTTTAAACTAAGTTCTTAATGTTATAAGAGCATAAATGTGCTTCCTACGACTTAGAGCATCTGCTACTCTATTCTCTTTCCCTTTGATGTAGCTAATATCAAAATCATATTGAGATAAAAAATCTAACTACCTTCTCTGTCTGGCATTTATATTAGGCTGAGTGAAAATATATTTCAGCCCTAAGTGATCAGTTTTCAACTCAAAAGGTTTCCCAAGTAAATAGTGTCTCCATACTTGAAGCGCATGAACAATGGCAGCAAGCTCCAAATCATGAGGGGCATAATTCAGCTCATGTAACTTAAGTTTTCTACTTTCATATGCTATGACTTGATCATTTTTTAACAAAACACCACCAAGGCCTTCCCTAGAAGCATCCGTTACAATAGTAAATCTCCCATTAGGGTCAGTGCAGCTAATATAGGTGCGAGTCAAGTCAACTGGCTTTTCAGACTTTTGAAATCCGTTTCACACTTATCATTCCAAATAAATTTCCTATCCTTCTTCTGCAATGAAGTTATCGGTGCAGCCACTTTAGAAAAATCCTTAACAAATTTTCTATAATATCCAACAAGACCCATGAAGCTTCTTACTTCATGTACATTCTTAGGGCAGTCACTCGGTTATTGCCACTATTTTGAAGGATCCACCGCAATTCCTTCCTTGCTAATGACATGACCCAAATAGTGAACTTCAGTATCAAAGAAAGAACATTTGGATAACTTACCGTATAACTTTCTTTTTCTCAAAATTTCCAAAACTATCTTCAAATGCTCATTGTGCTCTTCGACACTTTTAGAATATATGAGAATATCGTCCAGGAATATAAATACAAACTTGTCCAAATATTCTTGAAAGATATTATTCATTAAGTTCATAAAATTTGCGGGTGCATTAGTTAATCCAAAGGGTAGAACCATGAATTCATAATGTCCGTACCTGGTTGGAAAGTTGTTTTATGAATATCTTCTTCTCTAATCCTTAATTGATGATAACCAGATCAAAGATCTATCTTGGAATAAACCACTGCCCCACGCATCTGATCAAATAGATTGTCAATCCTTGGAAGTGGGTATTTGTTCTTAATTGTTGCTTTGTTTAACATCCGATAGTCAATACACAGCCTAAGTGTTCCATCTTTCTTTTTTACAAATATTACTGGCGCTCCCCAAGGTGAAACACTTGGTCTAATCAAGCCCTTAGAAAAAAGTTCTTGCAATTGTGCCTTAAGCTCGACTAACTCTGTAGTAGTCATCCGATAAGGTGCCTTGGAAATAGGTTCCGTCCTGGTTTGATTTCAATAGTGAAGTCAAATTCCCTTTTGGGTGGTAAACCTGGTAATTCCTCCGGAAATACATCCTTGAAACTTTGCAATAGAGGGAATCGTTTCATGGAATCACCATCTTCTTCTGAAAATTCAGATATCTTTACTGCATATAAAGTACATCCTTTGTTTTTAGCCTTTTTAAGTTGCATAGCTGACAGTTTCCTAACTGAAATTTCCCGTTTCACTCCTTGTATCTCTGCTATTTTCAGCTGATCATCTAAACATCTTATATTCTTTTCAAAATAGTCTACTTTTGCTTTATGGTCAGCTAACCAATTAACACCGATGACAATGTCATAGGATCCCAAAGGTGCAACATAGAGGTCAACTTCAGTGGAAAAGTTAGGTAAGTCAAGGACTGCCCCAAAAAGACACATACTCACTGTATGAACAGAGTTATTACCATACTGTACAGTCCAAGATTTATCCATTTTTCCAGCTTTTCTTTTAAGTTTAGAAGCAAGTTTACTAGAAATGAAACATTTAGTAGCTCCTGTATCAAAAAGAATAGTGATAGGTATGCCAAATAACTTACCTGAACTTCTATAGGTGTCACTTGCTTTTCAGCTTGCTTGTCTACTACTACAGCATGTATCTTATGTTGTTAATTACGATCATCCTTTTTCAAAGGGCACTGATTTGCATAGTGGTCTTTGCCACAATTATAGCAGCCTCCTACAGGTCCCTTTTTAGGCTCAAAATTATTTCCAGCCTTAAAATTATCACGTTGTCCTCCATAGGGCTTCTGCCCATTGTTATAATTTTTGGCAAAACTATCCCTTACATTTCCAGTAGGCTTATTCACTATCGCTTTCTTACTATTATCCCCTGGAAACTTACTTTTGTTTCCAAACTTTTTCCATGGCCCCTTCTTAAGTGCAAGTGAAGTTGAAGAAGGGTTTGTAATCTTCTTCCGCACTTCCTCTTTATGAGCAGAAATAGCCTTTAATTTTTGTTCTTGCCTTATGGCCTTTTCAACAACCCCTTCCATAGTGGTAGGGCTGTGAACATCGACCTCTCCTCCTATCACGGGATTTATTCCCATGATGAATTTTCGTATTTTGAACTTCTCGTCAGTTTGATATTGCGGTACATATTTGAGGAGTTTCGTAAACCGCTCCCAGTATTCAATTACTGTTAGCTTTCCTTGAGCTAAGTTCTAGAATTCTGTCATTTTTTTATGATAGAAAAGTTGTGGCAGCCAACGTTGCTTAAAATAGCCCTTAAATTGATCCCAAGTGATATTGGTCTCACAATATTTAGCTCAAACTTTACGGCTGTCCCACCATGAAGATGCTTCATGGGAAAGCCGATAGGCTCCCCAAATAGCATTGGTTTCCTCCGAGAAGTTTCTTATTGCAAAGTACTTCTCCATTTTGCTAAGCCAGTTCTCAGCTCCATCTCCTAATGTGGTGCCATCATATTTAGGTGGGCTTATCCTTTTTATATCATTAGTGAGTTCCACTGCCAACCTAGCCTTTTTATTTTCTAGTTGGACAGGTGCATTTCCAGTGTTATTATCAACACCCATATTGGGGTTGTCCTCAGGAGGTTGCTGATTGTTGTTACTAGCTTCATCATCCTCCTCATTTCCCATTACTTGTTGTTTAAGTACAGCCAAACGATCTCTTGTGTCCAATAGGGCAGCAAGGATCTCATCAAGCTTTTGGTTTGTTGCCGCCACTCCTTCAGGTGGAGCATTATTCGCAACATTCCCCTTATTCTAACCATTTTTGTTACAAGCAAATTCAGGTTTTTATCAGATTATGGACACAATAGGTCAAAGAGCTACAACCTTCAGCTCTGATACCAAGATGTAACATTCCCAATTTAGTACATTAGAACAAAAAAAAAAATTGATAAGTGCTTCCTAGTTCTAAATACATAATTTAGAACTCACAGATCAAAACAATCATTCTTATAACAGATAACCATATGCAACTATAATGACTCGGTGAACCACCGATCTATTCATTCCATGACTCGGTGATCTACCGATCTATTCATGAGTATCATAGAGTTGGCGTTTTTATTTTAACACTTCACTCTTGTGGTTCTCTTCCCTAATCTGGGATTTCAGAATGCTCTGTCCAAGGAACCTATCTGAATAATTGTTACCATTATTCATCAAAGATCACATCCCTCGAGACTAGGTGACATAGGACAACGTAATAAGCAGCTTGCGATACTTTGGCCAAATTTTTGAAACATACTGTTCATGTCTCGTATTCCTTGACGACATACTCGTCAATCTGGAATATGTCCTTCACCCCACTCCGATGTTATATAGAATGTCTTATACTGACTTCTGTCAGCCTCCTCCATCCCAAGTCATTCACTCAGGAATGGATTAATAACATGACAACATTATAAGGATGCTCTCGGGGACTAGGGATAAGGTGCATCTTTGGGTCAACCCTAGTTAACCCCGTGTGTGTCAAGGTACCCCAGTCTCAAGGGAAGCCTCATAACATGACCATGTTCCTAACCAGTCCCAGAGTAAAAACTTGTTCGAGCTTATGGTGTAAATCTTAAAGATCAATGCAAAGGGTGTCACCATAAGTCACTGCATTGTTGTATCCTTGAGAAGATCCTAATCTTCTCGAAGGTACAACCCTACAGTTGACATGTTCCGGCACCCTACAAACCACCTTGGAAAGATCTACTTAACTTTAAGGTGTTACTTACGTTGAGTTGAAATTATACTTTAAGACACTCCTTTCTGGGTAGTCTTATCCCAACTCCTGGAATTCCTCATCTTTGAGTTGCCTCACTTATTTAAGATCCATTTTATAGAGAGAAGTTTAATGAGATTTGAGATCTCGTCAAGGAGTTCATTGAATCACAATAATCTTAATCAATGAAATTGGGTAGTAGCTTCTCAAAGTCTTCTCAAAAGGATGCTAACTATACCCTTTTAGGTTTATATCAGTTCTCAAAATCGAAATATATCTTACTTACTATTATTAAGATATAGTGATTTAAAATCATTATTTACGTTGTCTTGTCTTAGATCAAGGTTAGGGAGTAATAGATTACTCTTCCCGTTCAGCTACTTGTTAAGGTTTATTTGAACCTTAGCTTCTTGAAAGACAAGTGGACTAATTTCCAATTTAGCCTTATATAGAACATAACAGAACTACTAATCATTTACAAGTATTCAAATCACATAGTCTTTATAAGGCCTACTTAGAGAATCCAAATATCT
Source organism: Taxus wallichiana var. yunnanensis (assembly GCA_018340775.1). Taxonomy (NCBI): domain Eukaryota; kingdom Viridiplantae; phylum Streptophyta; class Pinopsida; order Cupressales; family Taxaceae; genus Taxus; species Taxus wallichiana. The sequence goes on from CM031242.1 coordinate 192,909,959, forward strand.
CCAAGGTATACAATAATAAAAATGCACTTAAAAACAATTGAACCAAAGAGGATCAATCCATCACAATACAAATGCAGCCATAGTAATAATCCCCTCATTTCATTTATTTCTAAGCCAAACAATTCTTTCCCTATCATTCCTCAAACATGATATTATCCAACGCCATCGCCTGTTATGGCACAGTTAAGAACTCAATATCTCAGTCGACCCAAAGACTAGTTCACATCATAACAGAAGTCGTTTCCATAAGCAAACACAGCAACATTTTAACTATGTCGAACCACATACAAACACATCAACATTTCAACTGGGTCGGATTCAAATGAATATACAGCGAGGGCTTTTATCAGAAGTCGAGCCGACATGCAATACACATCAAGGACATCACAGAAGTCGATTCACCTGAGAAACTGCAAGGACTCCAACAAGTATTCACAACAAAGCTCGACAGAAGTCGAAATCATAAGAAAAATACTCACAGCAAGGACATCACAGAAGTCACCTTCATAACATATGCTCAGCAAAGATTCAACCGAAGTCGAACCAATACGAAAACACAGTAGGGACTCTAACAGAGTTGTTTTCATATACCAACCTTGCAAACATTTCAACGGAGTTTAACCAAAATGAAAACATAGTAAGGACTTCAACAAGTCATATTCATAAGTAAACCTAGCACACCTTTCAATAGAATCGAACCAAATGAGTAAACACAACAAATATTCCAACATCATTCGAACCATATATATACACAACAACCAATCCAACAAAGAGTTTAACCAACATGCTAACACAAAGTAAGGTCTACTACGACAGTTTGAATTCATAAGAGACATTGCAAGGACCTAAAATAAGTCGTATTCACATTGAAATCATGACAAACACTTCGATAGAGTCGAATCCAGGTAGTATACATAGCAAACATTTCAAGAGAAATTGAGTCCTTATGTATACTCAGCAAACATTTCAACAAAAGTGAACCAACGTGCTAACACAGCAAGGGTTCCAACAGAAGTTGAATTCACAAGAAAATCATGGCAAACACTTCGACAGAAGTCGAATCCTTAAAATAAACACAGCAAACTCTTCAACAGAGTCTACGTAAAACCATGGATTCCTCAATCATCAAGAAACAAAACATTGCTACCATATAAACCAACTGAACCTAAAATCATCTGAACAGAGTTGTTTTAATGAAAGCATTTGAAGGAAAGCAAGATTTTTAAAAGTTAGGGCCTATCATGCCTGATAGTGTCGCTTAAAAATCCGAAGAAGACCTCTGAATGTGCTCGCACCTTCTCTTCTTCTTCCACGATAGATTAAACAACAATAAATTGTTACCTTCATGCCTTATAAACTTTCCCCGATAGAGAAAGGAGCTAGATATTCTCAAAGTTGCCATGCAACATAGAGTAGACTGGTTCGAAGAACCAGTGATCAAGCAGAGAAAAAAGCAGATGCATGGAAAACCAAACAACCAACCAATTTTCCATTTGCATGCCTTCCCAAGAAATCCACGCTCGGGAACCGAAGTTCATCAATTGCATTAACTCCTAAATTCCCGCCTATTCTCCATTGCCACCAACCGCCAAAGTTGGTGATTACCAAATGAAAACAAACAACCATTCCCAAATTTGGTGATACTGCCACGTCAGGTCACAATAGCCATTTGCAACCTCTCGCCAAATCCCATGTCCTTCATCCTTATCCACCTCATAAATGCCATGGAAACCACCGCCCATGACTCGTGCCCCTTCATAGGTTCCCCTCCATCCATTATCATTAGTTAAGATAGGTTAGAAACATAGGTTAGATCATAAGGTAAGACATTAGTCTTACTTCCATAGTGCTAGGTGTAGCTAACCTTAGGAGCATTAAGCTTATAGTTTTAGGGCTAGGTTAGATTAGCAATAATTCAACCAATAGGTTATAGTTTAGGTTAAGGTTATTAACCTTAACGAATCCAGTCTAGGTCTCCTAAGTAGGATTGATCAGTATTAGAACCAAACAGGGTATAACATTCCTATTATGGATTCTATCCGGCATTGCAAATTAAGCTTGTAGTATACACCAGAATTTCTTACCTGGCTCAAGGTCTAGGCCTTCCTGATATTACGATATCTGGAACCAAATTCATTTAACACGATCAGCCTGAGTTAAACTCCGGAATTGCTCATTCAACTCATTCAGACCTTGCAACTTTCGTAAGGTCAATAATTTTTGTTCATCCTGAATAAACTTAAAACATCTCTTGGATCAATGCAACTGATCCAAGGCTGAGTCATAAGGATGGATAAATCCACAATTCATCCCGAAATCAAATTGAACTCAGGTGCTAAAAATGAAAGAAATAAAAGAGTCCAAGCATATTCTGACTCAGTCAAGGATCTTCAAGAGCAAAGAAGATACAATCCATATCAAGCATGACTTCACAATCAAAGGAACATGTCCTTATGCGTAAGAAATCATATATAAACACTTGAATACTCAGGAGGAAGTAACAATAATTTAGGGTGTTATATGGACTCCTTTTAATTGCATCGGGGTTATCTCGGTGTCACTCGACCCAAAAGTGTATATTATGTGGCAAGATGACTCCATGATTATTCTTGTTCTCTATGTTGATGACATTTTGATCATGGGTAGCTCTTCCTCTATCACTAATTCGTGAAGATCTCCTTGGCCAACAAGTTCTCCATGTCCGACTTAAGATTGCTTCATTACTTTTTTGGGATCCATAATTCACAATCGACTTCGGGAATTATGATCACGTAGCCTAAGTACTCTCTTGATTTTCTTTCTCGGTTTCATATGTCTCGAGTACAAGTCCTCACCTACTCCTTTTCTTTCGGGGTCAAGTTGTTTTCTGATTGTGCTTCCCCCTTGGTTAACGGTACCCTTTATCGATAGTTGGTGGGGAGCTTGATCTACCTTACTCACACTCAACCAGATCTTTCATATGTTGTCGGGATCGTATCTATATTTATGCATGAGCCTCATGAGCTATATTTAAAATAAGAAAAGTAGATTCTTCACTATGTTTGTGGCACTCACATAGATGGTATTCATTACTTATGAGGGACTAAGATTGACTTGGTTGGATTTACAGACTTAGATTGGGCCGGTGATCTAGATCATCGAAGTCTACCTTAGGCTACAATTTCACTCTTGGTTCAGGTCTTGTCAATTGGTCTAGCAAGAAGCAGAATGCCATTTCCATATCATCGACAGAAGTAAAGTACAGAGGAGCAGTTAACGCTGCCATAGAAGTTGTTTGGTTACAAGGTATCTTGACAGAGTTTGGCATCCACTTTCGGTGGCCTACCATTATCTATTGTGATAACATGAGCACTATCTCAATTTGTAGAAATCTAGTTTAGCATCAGCAAATGAAGCACATTGAGATTCACATGCACTTCATATGGGAGCTGATACATGAAAAGATCATCGACATATAGTATGTTTAGAAAACTCGATCGGAGTTACGAGACATATTCACTAAGCCCTTCAATGAGGGTGAAATTTCTTCACTTGCGCAGTCTCTTCTTGGGTTAGGTCTAGGCTGTAGCTACCCATCTTCTTCGGGCTATATAGTCCTCCTTCTTTTCCTCTTCTTATTTCTAGAAACATGGTGTTTGTATATGGGCACCTTATCCGGCATTTCATTGTCGGGCCCCATTGACACATCTTTCTTAGTTGTCTAGGGGAGTCTTCTTTTCTGTTCTTGCTTACCATGACCTCTTCCTCGGCTTTGATGAAGGGGGTGTTAGTGTGTGTGACATGCCTATTCATCATCCACATCACCTAGTGAGTCATCTCACCTTGCGAGAGTCATAGGTCTTAGGAATTCAAATGACAAGTGTCAGATTCTATCATAGAATCTATCATTGTCATTTGCGTCAGTGTGTCATAGGAGTTACATTCCTTATTTGGAATTGTAACTCCTCCTTTAGTGGTGTCATATGCATTATTCATGTCATATACGTCAGTGGTGTCATTGATATTCTTTCCTTGTTTAGGCATGGGGGTTACACAACACCCCTATTTTTACTTCCTTTTTTTGATTTATGAGGAGCAGACTTGTTTTCTTATTTGCATATTCTTTCCATTATTTGAATCTTTCTTATTGCATTGGAGCTTGACATTACCATTGGAGTGCAAATTTTATTTGGTGCATTATTTTTGACATTGGTTCTTGTGAATCCCTCTTTCGGTGTAGTGTATCTCTCTTTTTTATTAAGAGATTTTGTATTTGTATTTTTGACAATTTTGTCATGTTGGCGATATCTCTTGTGGGGGATCTATTTTGGTGAAGGTCAATGTTAGTTTTTCAGTATTTGAGTAGTTGTTTTGATAACTCATACAGATTTTTAGCATCACTCCACCCATTCGGTAGTATGGGAGGGTGTGTTGATGATCCTACTTCTTTGGGTTTTATGTTCTTGCTTGTTACCTTGGATTTTCTTGGATCATGACACTCTTGGATTTTGTGTCTTTTCCTTATTTCTTTGGTTATTATTCTTGGATCATGGCACACCTATTTTCAGTAGTTGATTGAATTATGTTTGGTTTTTTTTGCACTTTCGACATCACTCCGTTAACAATCTCCTTGTATGGAGCTATTCTCGTGAAGCCAAGTGTCAATTGTTTTGAGTTATGTGATCTAGCGGTGGATTTAGACCAAAATTCACACCAAACTTCTTTAGCATTATACGTTTTTTTTATCCGAGCTTCTTGGGATTCCTTGCATGGGTTTTTACTCTCTTTACTTTTTTGTTACTAGTTTTAGGTACTTTGAATTGTCCATTTTTCCCAATTATTATACATGAGTACCTCATCGAGGCCTAGTTATCGGGACTCATACTATGGATATGCCACTTCTATTTTGGACCCTAGCTTCACTTGAGGTGGGGTGTTAGAGTAGGTATTTACCTTAGCTCATGTTAACCAGGTACATTACTTACCTTTATTGTATTCATCCTCACCCGCTTATGTGTGTGGATATTTCTTTTATTTGATTTAGATATTAGGAAATATTATCTAGTTATTAGGTATAGTTATTTGCTTGATCTATGGTATTGACTAGATCTTTGATGTCTAGTTCTCTCCTAAATCTATGGTCTTAACTAGTTCTTTGATGACTAGTTATTTCCTTGATTATAGCTTGATCTATGACCTTGACTAGTTCATAGATTGTTATTCCTTTCCTATATAAGCAAGACCCATTCTCATTGTAATTCATTGATTTCCATAATAATATATAATATTGTTGCTCATTTGTTTGCAAAGATTTATGTAAAGTTATTCGGTGAATTACTTTCATTTTATTGATCGTGGTGTTTGATTAGCATCTCGTGTTCTTGGCTTGGTACAATTTTTTTATCATTCCTTTTAGAAGAAATTGATCTTACTTTTAAAACATTTCCCTAGACTTGCGTGAACTTAGCACAGGCCAAAACTACCTTGGTTGGTCTTAAAGCTGATTTTTGGGATTTTTGTATTAAACTGTAGTTGTTCCCAAAACTAAATTTTTTACCAAGGGAGGGCGAGGAGAATCGAATCTGCAATTGACATTTTGGGGCTGAAAATATGCACTATGAAAGCTACCCCAAAATCTTATTTTTTCCTTAAACCCACAAAAATATATAAAAAAGATGAATATCATACATGCCCCAAGTGGAACATGCGAGTGTACACAAAGACTTGTTCTTCCGAAAGAAAACCTATTGTATCGTTGAATCTCTAAGTGATTAAGCGTAACGTTCAAAAATCCCCAAGGTGTGGGACCTTGTCAACTTGGGATGAACCTCTGGAAAAGGTTGGATTCCTTTGATATTTAGAGCACTTGATTTAAGATCAATGTGCAAGGCTAAAGCACTTTTAAAAACTTATAATCTATTAAGTTCATGGGAATTAAAGTTATAGAGAAAGAAAAATAAAGTGATGCACCAAGTATATTTAATAGATATACCTACTTAAATGTCAATCAAAACCTCACAACAATATATGATATGAACATGTCTTACAATATTCCTCCATCTATGACTTGTAAATAATAATGCAACTTTATAACAGAAAGGAGATAAATTTTCCACAACTGATATTCAAAGTAACTATATCATTTTTTCACATAGATTGAAATAAGATATCTGAGATAAAGGTATATTAACAATCACATCAAGGAATTAAATATTCACAAGCTATGAATTGATCAATGATTAACACAATAAATCGATATTTCACGGCAAAATATTATTTTGAATATAATTGAAAGGCTCAAAGTATCTAAAGCACTATTCCAAGCTTGAAGAGTAACTTCCCAAATGATCTAAAATTCTCCTTAAAACTTAATGCATCTAACTATTTATAAGTTCAAGAGGTTGAGCCATTACAGTTGAACCTTTAACTAACTAGTTACTAAAAATAGAGTGCAATTAAGTTCATGGGAACAACCTCCCATAAAAGTAGAAAAGTTGTTGCACAGGTTTGATGAAGTCAACCCTATAACTTTGACTGACTCAGATCTTTGGATCCATTCCAAAAATGGCCTCCAAGCTTAGTTGGGACCTATAACATTTATTTCTTGTTTAGGTTTCTCCTTATTCTAGATCCACATAGCCAAACGGTGCTTGTAATCAATGAAACGTTAGATAATTCCATGTATCTCTTATTCCTCTAGCCCACATGCATAATTATTTACAACGTTTTATGTGTCAACCTCTCTCAAAACCTTGAATGGAATCCTTTTCAACTTATTCACAACCTTCTTCAACTGGATTATGAAATTCTAACATGAAACTAATATGTAAATTGAATTACTACGGGGTTCATTTTAAGACACCTCTAGAAAATTGTAGGTGGAAAATACCTGGTGAATATCCCCGGAACTAGTTTTAGCGAAAGGTGAATTTGATAGTATTCCAAAACCGAATTTTCACCATTTTTTCAAGCTAGAGAAATCAGAGTTCCAGACACCGATGCACCTTTGACGCATGAAAATACGACATCAATAACCCTCCTTGATGCACATCAACACAATGTCAATAGAGCCCATTGACACACATCAACAGGGGCTTTGACGAGCGTCAATAAGGGTCGGTGGTGTGTGTCAATTAGCCTTTGTTGACACATGTCAAGGGCCTCTATTTACACATGTCAATGGCCTCTATTAATGCGTATCAATGGCCTCTATTGACGTGTATTAATGGCCTCTGTTGATGCATGTCAATGGCATCTGTGACATGCATCAACCGACATGCATCAACAGAGGCCATTGACACATGTCAATAGACTTTGTTGACGCACATCAACAGAGGCCATTGATGTGTGTTAACAGAGCCCATTGATGCTTTATTTGGCCTATAAATACCCTCCCACCGGTCATTTTCTCATTTACACTTTCCGGCTCTCAATTTTTTTTTACAGAATCCCTCATTGTCAAAGACGCAAGCACAACTACAATGGCAACTTCAAATGCTTCCCAACTGCAAGCTCAGGACAAAAATCAAGAAGAGAATCCAGTCCAATCCACGGCAAGATCATCTACAGGAATCCCTTGTGCCCCCACATCCATACTATTTTAAAGATGTCTTCTCGAATATAAAGATTTGATGGATGCATGTGAGTTTACTAGGCTCATTGACATGCCCCATTTCAAAACAGATCCAGATATTTTGAATTACCTTCTCTCGTCCTACAATATAGAGGACGGCCTTTTTATGTGACTCTGAACAATGGCCAAATGTTTCAATTTAGTATCGAAGCAAATGACATCCATCGGTTTACGGGCCTTCCATTTAGAAATTTACCAATTGTTACAATGAAGGCAACACTCCTGGAAGAAGACAAGAAATATCTCGAATCAATGTTTGGTTTCCATGTTGATTGTAAGTATAATTTGTTTTCATTCATCATTTTTATTCTATTTTTTATTGTGATACAATTTGGTGTTATGAATTTATATTAATTCCCACTGTTTTTCATTTATAGCTCATGTCAATAAATCTACACATGGTGTGGATACGCAAGCAATTACACACCACTTTCTTGCTGCAGTGATTTCATTTTTTCAATCCAGAATATTTTTGTAGGGTCGCCAAATAGATGTACCAAACTGGACCATTACATACATAGTTGCCACTATCTCAAAATAAAAAATTGATTTGTGCACTTATCTATCAAAAAAATAAGAACTGACAGAACAAATTCAAAGCTTTAAGAAAAACCCGTCATTTATTCCACAAACTATATCCTTGGCCTTTATTACGAGGCACTTTTAAATTTAAAAGACAAAAAAATTCCTACTTGCACTGATGAGGAGTTGATGAAGTTTTCAATTCCATTTGAAGAACAACAGGTATAAACTATTTATTTTGTATTTCAATTTTCGACATTACACTGCACAGTTATTAACAATTTACGGTTTGCAGAGAAGATTTATTGAAGCCCTTCCGTGAAAAAAGGTGTTATCAAGAGGAAGAGGCCAACAACATGCTGAGGCTTTGGGAGACTCCCAATCTGAAATGGAATCTCACTCCTCTCCGAACCCTCAACAGTTTCAACTCATTAAACACTAGAGAAGTAATACCTTCTCATATATTTTTACAAATTCCAATTTTGTATTTTTATTTTCCAATTTAAATTTTAACCAATTGAATTGTTATAATATTCAATGTTGATGACATTACAGGGACTTTGGACCATACTCATGTTTCGAAACTCAACCTTCTTCCCCAACTCACTCCGTATAGTCGCATGCATTCATATCTTCTCAATAACCACTAAATATTACTCCTACATGACCACCCTTAGCACTATGAAAAACTACCCCTCGACAACAAGGTACAACTTTTTAATACTACATTTAATTTCGTAGTTTTTGCATTTTTGGACTGTTTTCTAGTTTTTAATGTTTTTTCTTGAACTTTTTAGCACATTGCAGTCCTTCTATTCAAACAGAGGCACCAACCCCCTCTCAACCAATAATTTTTAAAATTCCAACCAGAGGAACAGTGAAAAATAACATTGGTAAATGCATGCCAATTGCTCGGCCCTAGAGGGACACTAAACATTTCTGCTCCTTTCAAATTCCAACGCTCTCACTTGGTGGCTTTCCCAGTGCAAACGGGCATATTGGTTTTTAATAATATAAATTTAGATGAAGATTATTTGGGCATTGATAGCAATGACCCAACTGGTTTTTTCAATACTTGTGAGATGATTCAAGGCCAACAAGTATACTTCAATTTCAACATGCTTTATAATATTGAATTACATTTAAATTTAAATTTATTTATCTGAATCTTGATTAATTTTATCACAAACAGGATCAGGCCACCCAAAGGCAAAAACAAGTAGCAGTTGATCTAGCCGAAAGCCCCCATACTTCTCTAGTAAGATCATCTTCATCAAATACAGATAGTGAACAGTTGCTACCTTTTCCTTTGGAGAACTTAATTGGATATGATTGTCAATCCCATGTCAATGAGTTTATTCTACCTCATATCAATCAGCTCATAGAATGGGAGAGAAGGGCTAAAGTTCTTATCAATGAGATTATTAGTTGTTTTGAAAATTATTGGAAAAGAGAGTTTATATGCTTTGCACCATAATCAACTGCGAAGATGGATTCCTTACTTACCCAAGTAAGAAGTGGGACTGTCACGTATAACAACAACTATAAAGATGACATTTTGGATAAGACATTAAATAAATTAGAAAATATTAGTGCTGAGGCCCAGAATATTTCAACAAATGGTCCAAGGACAAGGATCTGGTAGCAGTTGCAAATGCCAAGAGAGATAGAGTGGTTATAAGTACTATCACTTTCAAACAATTTTTCTTGTTAATTTGAAATTTTCAGTTTTTAGTAATATGTTGAATTGACATTACTCTTTTTGTGTAGTTGAAATATGAAAATTTGAAGAATCAAGAAAATTTATTCCAAGTTCACTTGGAAACAGTGAAGAACAGTTTATCCGCAGTGAATAATTTGAAGGAAAATATTGTTTTGGTTAACAAACAAAACAATACACTAAAGCGAATAATTAAAGAGCATGACTTCAACCCTGAAATATTATTCAAAGCTAAGGCAGCAGCTGATCCAAATTTGTTGTCCCATGGAGATGTGACAAAGCAAGAAGAAAGAATTTTTAAAAATATAGACATTGTTGTGGAAGATCTTATAAGTTATTGGGGTTATTTTAGCTATTGGGGAAAGGGGTACAGCCACGGGGAAGAAACCATTGGGGAAAAGAGCACAGGAGTTGAAATGGATATAGAAAAAGAGGGTTGAAAATTTTACTATTAAGTGTGGAAACTTTAAATATTGAGTCTATATTTGAAAATTTGTAACATTGAATGTTGTGGTCATGGTATTTGAGTTTTATTATCTGGATTTGATAGCCTTTTAAAATTTGAAATACTATATAATCTTTAATTTTGATTGCATATGGATTTGATAGAATTTTTAGATTGTATATGGAGTTTATGCTTTTGGTTTGCTCTTAATGCCAATGGTGATTGCATTAGATAGGAATGAATCGTGATGACGTATGTTTTTTGTTTACTTGGATTATCATGAATTGTATGTGGACGTAGATGATGAATGATATAGATGGATATAGATGATGATGAATGATGATAATGGATCATTGTTTTTAAAACATGGAATGATGATAGATGATGATGAATGATGATTAATGATGATAATAATATGATATATATGGATGATGATCAATTTAATGTGGACATAGATTTAGCTTCAAGCATGATAATTTTTCTTCTCTAGACATTTAAACTTGTGTTAAGATAATTCTTCTTCTCTATACTTGTAATGATATGATCATGATGTCATTAGAATGGATATAGATGTTAAATAAATGGAATGTGTTAAAATGGATGTAGATGACATTAGAATGGATATAGATGAAATTAGAACGAATATACTTGTAATGATATGATTATGAATTGTTTTAAAAAATGGAATTGTTTTAATAAATTTAAATTACATAAATAATTGTTTTAATAATAATTGTAGTGTTAGGACTCAAGATTATGATAATGATATGGTGATGATATGATATATATGGATGATGATGAATTTTATGTGGACGTATATTATAAATTGTATAATGTATCGTGGATTATGAATTTTACAGTATAGAAATATCTTCCTCTATAAAATTCAATTATGTCATTTTATCCTGACAGCTTAAAAAAATATCAAATCATTTTGAAAATATAAAAAATAAATTAAACATAATTGTAAGAAATCAAGAAAGATGATATGATAGGGTTTAACTTACCTCTAGTGTATTAGATTGCTATGAAATCATCACTAGTAATGTGCTAGATCTTTGTTTTAAGAAAACTCAACACGAGAAATGGATTAGTAGATAGATGGGTGAGTTGCCTGACATTGTCAATCCCAAGAAGTACTAACTTCCTCAGATGGATGTCAACCCACATTTTCAAAAAGATAAAAATATTGTATTTAAATAAATGTAAATATCTAGACCTGTAACATCTTTAATGATATCAAGTGTCAAGAGCTGGAAAAAATGTAAAGTAACAAACAATAAGATTAAGGTGAAGAAGATACCTATTTAAATTTGAAATCATCACTGGTAATGTGCTAGATATTTTTTTAAAAAAACTCAACACGAGAAATGGATTAGTAGATAGATGGGTGAGTTTCCTGACATTGTCAGTCCCGAGAAGTAATAGCTTCCTCAAATGGATGTCAACCCACGTTTTCAAAAAATAAAAAGATTGTATTTAAATAAATGTAAATATATAGACCTGTAACATCTTTAATGATAACAAGAGCTAAAAAAATGTAAAGTAACAAACAATAAGATTAAGGTGAAGAAGATACCTATTTAAATTTGAAATCATCACTACCACTGGTAACGTGCTAGATCTGTGTTTTAAGAAAACTCAACATGAGAAATGGATTAGTAGATAGATGGGTGAGTTGCCTGACATTATCAGTCCTGAGAAGTACCAGCTTCCTCGGATGGATGTCAACCCATGTTTTCAAAAAAATAAAAAAATTGTAGTTAAATAAATATAAATATATAGACCTGTAACATCTTTAATGATAACAAGAGCTGAAAAAAATGTAAGGTGACAAACAATAAGATTAAGGTGAAGAATATACCTATTTAAAGTTGAAACAATCCATTATCAATAGCTTCTTCAAAATTGATGTTCTCTTTTGTAGAGTGTGATGATGCACCAATTCCACTCTCAACGTTGGGAATAATTGTACTTGTAGTTATATTATTCACACCTCTTCTTTCGCAAAGGGAATTCCAATGCGTAATTGCTCTGTCAAACGGAAAGGTTTCGATGGAGTATCAAGAAACATAACACCTCATGCAACTTTCTAGATTTTTATCCAACATGTTTCTCAGTTTAGATTTTATAAATGATAGTGCACTGAAAACCCTTTCATCCTCAATAGACCCCAAAATCATTGTTTGGCATAACTCATATAATCTGAAATATGCATTGATATCTTCATGTAATATAGAATTTTTATAGATTCCTCACCATAGCCTTGTAATAGCACCACTTTTAGAAGGTTCGTCTACATTTTTATATTATTTTCTCATTGTTGTTACAAAATTTGTTGATTGAAATTTTAATAAATCAGCATTCAGTATACCTTTGATTTCCATTCCCTTAAACTCTAAAGTCTTTGCAAAATGTTCCATTATTGTACCCATGGATTTATGGAAATGCTTTCTTACAAAGTCAGCATGACCACCTTCAGTATTCCAAAAATTAGGATTCATCACACCCATGGCTTCAAGAATTTTATCTTTGGAGAAACGTTCTCTAATTTCTAATGATAAGGATTCTGAAATTTTCTTAAGCTTTATTCTTGTTTCAACTATAACAGACTCAAAGAGATTACGTGTCATGGGAACATCTTCTCGTTCTGATCCTGTAATATCTTGACATTTTTGCAAAATGTGCAGTGGTATGTCCCTCCCATTAATAGTGATGCAAAGGTGATCGTGGATATTAAATCTCAAATAGTTACTAGGATTTTTAAGATCTAATAAAGCTTTCCAATTCTCAAAAATAGGTGTATCAAAACTATCTTGGGAACAATATAAAGATATCAAGACTTTGACATACCATTTTTCTCATCCGTATAAAATCCACAATATAGATTAATCTTCCCTGTGCATGCTTCATCAGTGTATTAATCTACTACAACATTGGAAGAATACCAACCAATGTAAGCAATGTCTCCAAATTAGTTAAACAAAACAACAAGTCCCTTGCCCTATCAACTTCATGACGGTATTTGTGCATGAAACCAACCAACAAAGGATACTCCTCGCGAACTCAACATGTAGGTTCATACAAGGAGATCCATCTAGTCTCAACATCTTTCAAAAGTTTTTTGCCATCTATAATTCCAATTGCAAATTTCTAGAACTCAAGAAATTGCTTTGGGCTGCTTGACATATAGGCATGAAGTTATCTTATAAGGTCTTCTAATTTAGTAACATTTTCATGGTTGCTTACTATTTTATACACTAAATTCATTCTGTGATCCATACAGTGAATTGGTAGCATATATGGGGCCACTATTGTTTGTAATCTAACACACACTACTGTTTCGGTGACCCTGCATGATAGATGCACCATCTACTCCAATGCATACCAACTTCATAGCAATTTCATAATCAGTCATTCTAGCAATATCTTTCAAATGAGAAACAACTATTTTATGTAGGTTTTCGGCATTGCATTTTTCAACCATTTTCATAACACCCAACAGATGAGGTGTCCTTATATGATTTTCTAAATTATAGACGTGGATACATACCCATGCAGTGTTTTCGACTGCTATCACTTCATCAATTGAAAGAGAGATAAACTTTGATTTTTTTACATTCTCTTTCAAATCTTCCTTCTCTATCATCGAAAGGCATTTTTCCATTTCCCATCCACTACTTTCAGACCAATGAGACTGAGGTACATTCAGCATTCCATTATATTGATACAAAACTTTGAAATCAAGGAAATCTGAAATCGGTCTTCCTTTTTTAGTATGTGAAATAGAGTAGAGAATTGTATGATTTTTGCATGTAGATTTGTTTGTTTCATCTTACCAATATGCGATGTGATCATTCCTCCCTTTTCTAAGAGATGTCTGTGTTTTTTCTTATGCCTCATATTCCATCTTTAACGTATCTAACATGCATGCATTCTTTTTCGATTTTCCACCTATGTGTTTGATTTTCTCGCCATTTGCCTCCATTACGAGTCAAATATTGTTTTCCACAATGTTTTTGTATAGTGTCTAGCTTCATTTGCATTTTTTGTTGCTTTCTTAATTTCCACATATATATTGTACATGTACATTCAGATGGGATCTCTTCAAAATTAGATGATTGTACAAGTTCAATAAATAGAAATTTAGCTACCCAATCAAACTTGTATGTCCTGCCAATGGTCCACATATTCTTGTTTGTTTTCAATGTTTTACTTTTTTGAGTAGAAGTTTGAGTAATATCACAATCACAATAATTCCAATTTCTTGGACCGAATTTGAATTTGATTTGTGTTCCATTTCACCGAATATTTGTATGTGTGATATCTTGATGCACTTTTGGTTGCACCCCAACAGGAACAATATCTTCAAGATCTGGCATATTATTGTAAGGTGTCATTTGTTTAACTTTGATACTGTGCAGAATGCATGTCCACCTCAATAATACCTTCCACATGGTCGGTATTCTGATTCTTTGTGGTGGCATCTATATGTTTGGTATTTTCAATATATTTATCTGCAGAATTTCCAAAATACTTGAAGAGAAATTTCTAAGATTTCTTAGTTACTTTTAGGGTCTTCGCATTCTTAAAACTAGCACCTTCCATTATTCTAAAGAGAGTCTTGTATCAACAAAAGAACCAAGTAGCGATTGCTTTTTGTGTGTCAACAAGGCGTCGGTGGGCGTCAATCGACACTATCACACATTAGGAGGGCATCCACTGTCTAAGGTCACTGTCACGTGTCAACTCTGCCCTTGTCATGTGTCAACTACCTATGCCCTATCACACATTAACTCTCTCTATCGCACATCAAACCTATTCCTTTTTCACACATTTGCAATATCTCCTTATCGCATGTCTGCAATAACTCTTTTTGTGCATTAACTATATCCCTGTCACATGTCAATAACTAACCTAACAAGCTAACAACAATCTCTCGGTGATTAAGAGTATGTGAGTTCAAACTTCATAGTATTGGTAATTCGGTAAGCTACTTGAGGTATACTACCCAGTGAATCACCTAGGTTTTTATAAGAGATGTTTTTAAATGAAGTTGAAGTGACCCCCCCAAAAAAATATACTGTATATTTTAGGTGAATAGGACACCGACCCACTCCGAAACAATCACCTTTTCAAATTTTCCTAAAATGAAATTTTTTCCATATTATGAATATTCAACACTAAAATTATCCCTGAATTAATATTAAAAGATTTCATTACCTCATCATCCTTCTTAACTAAACCTTTGAAACTATCTTTGATTTGGTCAATCGGAAGAGAAACAATATTCTTCTTTGAAAGAATTTACGCTTAATGTTATCAATCTCCTATGAAATGTCACTTATTCCATCCATTGTTTCAACATGTTTGTCCTCCAATTTCTTGATTAAATCTTGCAACACCTGAGATCTGAATTCCATGGCCTTTTGATACTCAAAAACTTAGATACATTATCAATTATACCCTCCTAGAGAAGTATATTTGGATTCATATCTCTAATTTCCTCCCAAGTAGTCAAATTCAGGTTCAAATTATTATTATCTTCAGAGAGGATTTCATCTAGCTTCTGAATAGAAACTTTCTCTGTCTGCAAATCATTGTATAGTTCCTTGGCTATTTTAATTAAAGGGATAGTCTCCTAGAGCATACACTCAATCCACCCATCCACTAATCATCCCTTTTGACCTATCTTCTCAATTTCATGATATGAGATATCATCAAGATGGGAAGAGATAGTCAGAGAAGTCATAGTTGAAGGATCCGTGGTTAGAGTAGGTTGTGTGACTTTATTCAAAAGAGCAGTGAGCTGCTCAAACTTTTATTTCAATTCATCCTTAGAAGCCTTATCTTTTTCATACTTTTAGAACAAATTACCTAGGGCCACCAAACATCTTGTTTTGCACCCTCATGTGTTGCCTTTCCTAATGAAAACCTAGAGATTTGATAATCTATTTCAGTAATGGTTTCTTTGGTTTTTCCTTTAGCGGGGTGGCTATCTCCATGAACCTTTCTCTTCACTAGATTACCGTTAAGTTATAAGCAATATTTGGCCATTTGTTCTTCCTCTTTAGAGTGGGTTCCAGCACGCTTAGATCAATCACATCTATGAGGGGCACATTCTTATTTTTCTTAGGGGTTTGGCGATTTAGCCATTCATGTATAACATATGAAGACAAAAGTGGCATGATCATAGCTGAACTTGGAGTACTGGGTAAAATAATAACACTACGTACATCACTAAAATGGGAGTGGTAATGATAGATGGTGTGGGAGTTAGAATAGCTTCAGGAGTAGATGAAACATGACTAGAAATGGAAATGGAAGGAAATGGAAGTTGTTAAGAAAATGGAATGGAAAGTGGAGACCCGATCATCTCTCCAAATGAGAAAAGAGGAAGGGGTGAGAAAACTTGGGCCATAAATGGAGATAGAAAAGTAGAGATGAGCAGAGGAGTGATAGAAAATGATGGAGGCGGTGGAGTTGAGGATGGTGATAATGGTAGTGAAAGAGAAAGTGGAAAACCTTGTGATATAACTAGAGAAGCACTAACATCAATAACTTTAGATACTTGCACTGTAGAAGACACAACCTTGGTAGTAGGTATTTTTACAAGAGAATAACCACCAATAACAAATGATATCTTTCTTGGAGTTGTAGTGGCCTTCTAAGTAGACCTCTTACCTTTTTGTAGGTGTAGGAAAACTTAGGGTTGGTTGGGCTTCTATTCTTATAGGTTGGTCTAACCCTTTGGGTGAGATTCCCAAGGTAGCTAACCAATCATATTTTCTTTGCAAGATGGGTCATGCCCTTTCCCTTGTAATAGAACATTTTTCTTGATACCAACTAATCCATGGTAATGGTTGATTAGCAATATTATCACTTCTATAAATTGTGTCAAGCACATCATCATCATCTTCGATTCCATCAAGAACATCTGCAATACCATATTGTTTAACTTCATCAAGAGTTAACATTTCAAACTCTCATTTTCTAATGATGACCTCATATTTATAGTGGATCCAGATATCTTCTAACTGAGTAACATAGGAACCAAATTAAACCTTTTTGCTAAATTTTCCCCAATAATCAAAGTTGGTTCTAGGGTTGAAATTTCGCAAGGTAACTTCAGACATTTATCCATTGACATTATTTTCCTTGTAAATACTAGCACAAGTGTATCTTCCAATTTAAATGGGAAACTAGACTCCTTATATCATTTATTTTGAATCTTGTGATAATCTAATAACTAACAAACCAGTTCTAACAAGACTCATGTTTATCACCATGCATCTTACTAATTTATTAGGAGCACCTAGGAAACCTATAACCCTGATGTATGTGAATGTTGGGAATTGGAGATATATGGCTCCCCATTCTCTTACCTCCTTGAAAGCTTCATCAAAAATTATGTGATTGTAAAAATTCTTATCAAAATGATAAAGGAAGATCGTAAAAATGCATCATTCACTCTATGGAAATGTTTATTTCCTTCTTCCATTATGAGTTGAGGATAAAACTCATAAATCTATGAAATGCTCCTAACACCTTTTGTATTCAACCCATTAAATTCTCCCATGGAAGTTGCTGCATAGATGAGGAAAGAAGTCATGAAGAATTTTTTTGAAGTCAAGACATTGCCCAACTGAAAACAAATTGAACTGTTGATATGTTCTCCCCATCTTATAAAATCCTTATGTTTCTTAATGGTAGCAATGTAAAGAAACATCCACTCTTGAAATTATCTTGTTGAAGCAAGACCCAAAACTCTACTCAAAATCACAATAAGGTCATTGACTTCCTAGATGAAGTCTGAGCGAAACAATATTTTGGGGAGCTTAGTAACATTCTTGGCCAAATAATTCTTCATCATGATCTTTTTGCATAGTTCATATTCCTTATCCCAATATTCAATTGTAGCCTCTAGGGAAATTGTTGCATATTCCTTGACATCCAGAAGTTTGAATAAGTCTTTGAAAAAATTGGTGTCTAGCCTAATCACAACTTTTCCATCATCATATTTTAATGATTTAGAGGCCTTATCGAAGTGAGATGTCTGTAGCCAAGACAAACTTAGGGAAATGCATGGATGAAGGAAAACCAACAATGAGAGAAATCCCACTGTTAAATATGGCTTTCATCTAATATTTATTATTAGGGGCCTTTAGTCTTTTCTAGAATTCTGGCATATCTAACAATCCCAAGTCTATTTCTCCAATGTTTCCCAAATGTGAGGAAAGGCATGTATGAGGCATAACTCCTAAGAAGGTATACTTCATTTTTCCTTTCCTTTTGATGAAGAAGTTGACATGAGTTTGGGGTTTGGAATCCAATTGAACCTTGAAAATTTTATGGAAACAACTTAAAAGGATCTAAAACACTTGAAATCAAAGGTTCAAAAAATCTCCAAAAACAATCTAATTCCAACAAGATGAAGCTAGATACTCCAAAAATCTAAACTTTGCTCAATTCCGAAACCCGAAAAGTAACCACCTTACGAAAGGCTGAAAAGAAACAAGTCTCGAAAGTTTGAAAAGAAACAAGTCTCAAATTCTCAAAAAAATAAGTCCCAAAGTCCAAAAGCAACAACTCCCAAAATTCCAAAAAGATGCTAACTATGAAATTGAACTCCTCATAGTTCTGAAAATCATAGTTTCAAAATGTCAAAATACGGACCCAAAACACCAAAAATCACACCAAAAAAAAAACACGCCAACTCTAAAAGCTAAAGGTTCCAAAGATCTGAAATGTGTTTTTACAAATTCCTTGGGTTCGACGAGACTCGATGTCCACATGATTAAAAGCTCACAAGATTGAATTAAATACCAAATGATATGTTTGAAATGAACAAAAAGAACAAAGAATCGAGTAGTGCCTCGCCATGTTTATGTAAGAAGAAAAATAATGGAAAGGAATAACAAACAAAATCAAGACAATCTAAACCAAAAATATTAAATAAAACCCAAAAACATTTACCTTGAAAACAATGCCTTAAAAGTATGATACGATGCGGTAAAAATTAAGGTGTTAGAGTGAAAGTGACGGGTGAAAATACATGTTTATATAGGTAAACCTGAAATTAATTCCCAAAATCCCAAACTTATGGGGTGGTTAGGAATTAAATGTTATCTTGAGAGTCTCAAATCTGAAATGCAAGCGTGACTGCTTCAATTCAAAACCTAAAGTATGAAAACTAAAAGACCGGAGATCCAAAATTCCAAAAAGCAACAAGTCCAAAATTCCAAAAAGAAACAAGTCCCAAAAGTCTGAAAAGATGTTAACTCTGAAATCACACTCCTAACAGCTTTCAAAATCATAGTTTTGAAATGCCAAAAATCACACCTCCAAAAGGAAGACCTCCGAAATGTAGACCTCTAAACATCAACCTCCAAAACACCGAAAAAAAGCACACCAACTCCAAAAGATAAAAGTTCTGAAGATATGAAATGAGTTTTTGTAAAATCCTTGGGTTCAATGAGACTCGATGCCTACATGATTCAAAGCTCGCAAGATTGAATGAAAGACCAAACGACATGTTTGAAATGAACAAAAATGAACAATGAATCGGTAGTGGCTTCCATGTTTAAGCAAGAAGAAAAATAATGGAAAGGAACAACAAACAAAACCATGGCAATCTAAACCAAAAGATTTGGAAAACCTAAAAACATTACCTTGAAAAAATTCCTTAAAATTATGATATGATGTGGTAAAAATCAAGGTATTAGAGTGAAAATGAGGAGTGAAAATCCATGTTTATATAGGTAAACCTAAAATTAATGCCCAAAATTTGACACTTGTGGGATGGTTAGGGATTAAATGTTATGCAGAGAGTCTAAAATCCAAAATGCAAGCACGACCATTCCAATGCGAAATCCAAATTCTCAAACCCGAAAGACCAAAGTTCCAAAAGTCTAAAAAGCAAAGCAAGTCCTAAAAGTCCGAAAAGTAACAAGTCTGAAAATATGCTAACTCCAAAATCAAACTCCTCACTATTTCGAAAAGAACAATTTTGAAATGCCAAAAATCACACCTCCAAAACATAGACCTCTAAAACATAAACCTCTCAAGCACCGAAAAATCACACCAATGAAAATACACCAACTCCAAAAGCTAAAGGTTCCAAAGATCTGAAATGAGGTTTTTGCAAAATCCTTGGGTTCGATGAGACTCGATGCCTACATGATTCAAAGCTCACAAGATTGAATGAAATACCAAACGACATGTTTGAAATGAAAAAAATGAACAAGTAATCGACACTGGATTCCATGTTTAAGTAAGAATAAAAAGAATGGAAAGGAACAACAAACAAAACAATGACAATCTAAACTAAAAAGATTAAAGAAAACCCAAAACAATTACCTTGAAAAAATGCCTTAAAAGTACGATATGGTGTGGTAAAAATTGAGGTGTCAAAGTGAAAATGACGGGTGAAAATCCAAGTTTATATAGGTAAACCTAAAATTAATGCCCGAAAGCCGACATGTGTGGGGTGGTTGGGAATTAAATTTTATGTGGAGAGTTTGAAATCCGAAATGCAAGCGTGATTGTTCTAATGTGAAACCCGAAGTCTAAAACCCGAAAGACCGAAGTTCTAAAATTTTGGAACTTTGGCATTTCAGACTTCAACTTGGGAATGAAAATAAACTCAGAAACGAAGTGAAACCTTGAAACCCAAAAACACTAAGTTTTGAAATTTCAGAACTTTGGTATTTCGAAGTTCGGAAATTAAACACGAAAATGATCCAAAATGTCAAGGAGAACTCTGAAAACCAAAAGCTCGAAGTTCTAAAATTTTGGAACTTCGGTATTTCAGGCTTCAGAACTCAAGAAATGTTTTTACTTGCAAATTACATAAAACCCAAAGTAATATAACCTCCACAACATTGAAATCCAAATTTCGGACTGAA
Source organism: Taxus wallichiana var. yunnanensis (assembly GCA_018340775.1). Classification (NCBI taxonomy): domain Eukaryota; kingdom Viridiplantae; phylum Streptophyta; class Pinopsida; order Cupressales; family Taxaceae; genus Taxus; species Taxus wallichiana. The sequence goes on from CM031242.1 coordinate 192,931,165, forward strand.
AACTTCCCAATCCCCAAAAAACCTAGGCAAGAAATTTCACAAAATGGTAGAAATGTTTTTAAACTGCCCTCTTATTAAAGGTAACTTAAAGGTTAACATTTTTTGGTGACATCTAGGGAATGCTTTCCTACTAAGCATTAGGCCAGTAGCCTTATACAATCCATTGGGAAAAAGAGTCTTAAAATAAATATATTCAGAGCACACACCAAAACAAAAACAAAAATGAAATAGAAACAGAAAAGAAAACAAAACAATGTGTGAAGCACTTGGAGGAAATGAACAAAAAAACATTGTACACACGTAAAATTCTCAAAAGAAATCTTTGAGATGAATCCCATTCACATGAATGGGAAATTCTTCTCCATTGAGTCTAGATAAGCAAAACAAATTTTCTTCCTTACAACTTGTGATGATATATGGTCTGATTCTAGAGGGAATCAAATTTAGAATGCATACCCATTCTATCCCTATCATCATAGCATTTGAGAACCAAATCTCCTTCATGGAACTCCTTGTTGGATGACTTTTTGTCAAAATATCTTTTAACTTGAGATTGGTGTTGTTCTAGAGTCTTCATTTCCTTGTTCCTTGTTTCTTCTATCTCCATCAGTTCGAGTACCTGACTGTCATTGAATCATTTTCCATAAGTTCTAGTTGATGTGTCAATTCCAAAGAAGGAAGTTCTAGAGATAGCAAGAGTTTTGCTTCCCTTCCATATACCAGCATAAAAGGTGAATTCTTAATATCCCTTTTGGGTGTGATCTAAGTCATCCAAAGGGAGGTTTTGAGTTGAGTGTGCCAAGTTATTCTATTGGTTTCCATTGTACACTTGATGATTTGTATGAGATTCTTGTTACTAGACTTGGCTAATCCATTTCCCTATGGGTAATAATTAGATGAAGTTTTGAGATAAACCCCATTCTTAACGGCCCATTCGGTTAATTTCAAACCAAGAAATACCATTGCGTTGTCTAAAATTACTGTAAATGGAACACTAAACCATGTCATTATACCCTCCAGAAAATCAAGAACAACCTTTTCATTTCCTTCTTTTAGTGCCACAACCTCCGTCCAACCAGTGAAATAGTCCGTTGCAGTGAGAACCCATTTATGTCCATCACTAGATGGAGGGTTAAGCATCCCGATGAAATCCAATCCCCACTAGAAAAAGGTTGATCAACCTGAATTGGGTGAAGAGGAAGGGCTTCCAATCTCTATTTTCCTATGAAGAAAGCACATTCCTTGCATTTTCTTACCCAAAAATGAGTATCCTTGAACAAATCTAGCCAATAGTAATCGACCCTCATGATCTTTGTAGCAGTTGTTCATGTAGAGTAATGCCCTCCTGATATACCATTGTGAAATTCTTCTAGTATCTTATTTACCTATTCTAGGTCCTATGCACTGAAGAAGAACACCATTCAAATCCATTTGAAAGAGAACATGATCCACCATAATGTAAGGAATAAATTGAAGATGGAAACTTCATCTTTGAACTTTGTCCATGTTGGAAGGGTACGTTCCTTAAAGGAGAAAAACTCTCATTTTGGACACCAATGTTCTCGTTCGTCATCTTGATACTTATTAATTAGCACTATATTTTATTCTATATTTGACTTCAAATAAGAAGCTAACTCCTAACACATGCCCTTACCTCTAACAATCTTAGTGACTTTGATGTGTACATTGTATTCCATTACTTTAGTTATCCATCTAATGCATTTCTCATTCATATCTTTATTTAGTAAAAATTCATTAACTCCAGGGTGAGACACCGTCAATTGAATTTTGTTATTGAACTACCGATCTCTCATTTCATGACTTTCATGACTCGGTTACTAACCAATCTCTCATGTTAACTTAAGTATTGAATACTATGGGTATACTATGTATACTTGGTTCTCTTACCCTGTTCTAGGTATTGAGTGTTATTGTTTAAGAAATCTATCTGAATATTTGTTACCATATTCATCTAAAATCACATTTCTCAAACTAGGTGACATAGGACAACGCAACCAACAGACTTGCAATACTTTGGCCAAATATTTCCAACATATTGTTCATGTTACTATTCCTAGATGGCATACTCATCTAATCGAATATGTCCTTCACCCCACTCATCTATTATCTAGAATGGTCTTTACTTGACTTTTGTCAGTCCACTTGTCCAAGGTTTGACCCTAACCCAGGTTATTGACATAATTTGGTATAGGGAACCACTCACGATGACCTAGGGTATATGGGCATACTCATTCGACCTAAGTCAATTGAATGTGCCTAGTTACCCTAAGTCATTGAGAGTCACTTCCTATGCTAAATCATATCCTTAACCTAATCTAGAGAGAAACTAAGTTCAAGTCCAGATTTGAGTAGATCTAGATGAACCAATGTTGAAGGGTGTTGCAACATGTCAACTACAACATTGTATCCTCATGAAGACCCAAGTCTTCACGAAGGTACAGTTTTGTAGTTGGTGTGTGCCAACATCCGATAGAACTACTTCATCACAATTTACACACCTCAAGAGGTCATTTCCACTTAATTATCTTTGGATTAAGATTCAAATCACAACAACCTTGCATAACCCTAATCCCAACAATCCTTAAGGTTTCCATCCTTATTTGAGTTGATTAAATAATATGGAACTTCATAAACCTATGATTGCTTTTATGTTCATTAACTTTTTGCTTAACGTGTAATTAATCAAAAATAAAACAACATCCATCATAAGATTTATTTAATGTGTCTCAACCATTCAAAGAATGTATAAGAACCAAAATAGGTTCATTATGGTAGAATTCATAGATATGAAGTCTAAATGGTTAACAAACTCATATACCATTCATTTATTTTGTATCCTTTTGAGAGGAGGAGAACCTTCCTCTTTATGGTTAAGTGTTAGGATTTATTATACCCTTATCCATTTCACACTTCCTGATATTTTAACTATACATTCATTAACATCATAATAAACCATACAAGATTAGGTAAAGAACATCAATACATGCAACTTAGTAAGTTGCATTCAAGTAAGGGAAATTGTACTAATTCCCATTTATCCAACTCATTTAATGACAACAAAATAAGGATCCAATCAGATATGAATGACAACATCAAAGATAGGATTACAAATTTCCTTCATATTATGCACAAGAGAATTGACATAATCAATTTAAGTAACTTCAGTCTTTTCAATTCATCATGATAAAATACACATTTTACAAGACTATGCATTACTTGACATATTTCATGTCAACAACATCAAGATCATTAAAGAATACAACTTTTCTTCTTTCAATACATCTCAATAATGAATCAGAATTCCTCTATAAAAGGTCTAGACTTTTAAGCAACCAATACATCATATAAGTTATTGCCTTCCTTTATCACTTACAAAGTCCATCTACAAAAATTACTAGCATGGGTCAGTTCATAATCAGCATGATAAGCACTAAGCATTAAAATGATGTGCTTTCAACTAATATTTTCATAAACCAACTCTACTTTTATGAAATAAACGGAGGTCAAGCAAACAAATAAATCATAAGTAGTAAAAACCATAAAAGAAGAACAATTAATCAATCTGAATAACATTTAAGGAAATATCATGATGTAATCAACAATCTACAACATGATATCAGATAAATAATGTTCCAACCAAAACACTTATCTATATCAAATAAAAGTACCTTCTAATTATTTCCTTCACAATTCATCTGAATTTGAAATACAAAATTAACTTCACTATTTAACCAAAATAGAGTTACTTTCAAAAGTAGGAACCTTCTAACTCAACTTACAGAGTTTCATAAAAAGACAACTACAACCAAGCTCATTCCAGCTTCATAAAGGTTTTAGGATGAATCATCTAACAACATAAATAAATAAGAGTTTCACATTTCAGATGTGACATCCTAATTCCAAATCCAAGACATAGCCTAAGTTCTCAAGTTAGGCCATACATTAACATTAGGAAAGTATTCACTCAATGCACAACATCTCACATTAATCTACTATCACAAATATTAAAATCCTTTAATACAAGTCAAGTGAATAAGCAAGTAGTAATGACGACTACACAAAGGCATTTATGAAAGTAATGCAACTAAACCAATTAAATCTATGACAAGATTTACCCAAAAGAAGAAGAACGAATGATAAAACAGTTTAGAACTTCCTTTACAATTCGGTTAACCCAAATCCCCATTCACAACTCAGAAAAGAGAACACAACACATAACCTCTTACAATTTCCAAAGGGGCGAAGTGATTAGACTTTACCTCAGAGAATGAAAGAGAAGGAGTCAAATGACATGATCAGAAGAGGATTCCTACACTCTATCACATGTGAAGAAGGTCACAAAGGATAGATGCAGACCCAATCACAACATCCTCAACTCTTTTATAAAAGAAAACATGTAGAAAGAAGAGACTAAACAAAATGTGTGATTGTTGCATTTGAAACAGATTTCAAGCAAGGTTCCCCATCATCATGGAAAAACTAAAATATAATAATATAATACCCATATCAAGAAGGAGATGCAATAACAAAAAAATTGCTAATCGCCATACATGGTAATTACAGTCTTCAACAGTCATTCAAATTTGAAAAAGTTTCAGTCATAGAACCTAAGCTTATTCATTCTTTCTAGATGAAGATAAAATGATAGAATGATCGAATCATAATCATAACCATTCAGAGATGGAAGAAAACATCAATTGATGTATAAAGAAAGAATCCATCTAGAATCAATTTCAAGAAGATGCAAACAAAAGGACAACATGACTTAGCAACAGGTGCACAAGTCAGATTATGAGATGATTAAAATCCTTTCATTTCAATTCTATGGATAGGATTAATGTACACATCTAAGAAAATCGACAAGACATTCTATTTATTCCAACTTACACAGAGATCAAGAAAACCTATCAAACTAAACCGATTTGGTTAGTTCTAGGTTAAGTAACCATCAACCCCAAAATTTGAATACCCATTCAACAAATTTTCATGAAATTACAACAGTCATATTTTAACAAGTTTACTCCAACAAGTTACCTAATGGTTTACCCAAAGAGCAAGAATGGGTAAGATAAATCAACAACATCTAATTCACCAAGTGAAAAAGACAAGATCAACCTCAAACAAGTTCAAACAGAGCTACTTGTATACACAACATCAACTTAGACAAGCCATCTTTTGAAATATCCACAACGTAACAGGGTTTCATCTATCAAACCATTAGTTTTTTTCAAGTGTTTATAGAAAACCCATAAACATATAGAGTTCAGAAAAAGGAGACTTCACACATATATTCCCAACATGATAGTTCCAAATCTTAGTCCCAAATAAAAAACTTAACACATAGTTTCCATAAAAGAACTTAATTCAAAAACTCAAAATTTTAATAGAAAAGAGGTAAGGGAATAATAAAACATTCATTCTTGTTTCCATACTAGATGAATTCACAAAAAAATTCCAAACACCCATTCAACTTAGCTTCCATCGAATACCAAATTTGAAGAAAGAGAGATTTATACAGAAGATCAAGAAGAAAGTCACTTGTTTACTATTTTCCATACAAACTCAAACTTACCTAACACGAAGAAAGCATCCATTTACTTGCAGTTACACAAAAGTACAAACTTCAAAAAATCAGAAGTAACAGAGAAAATAATATTCATGTCTTCTACCAACCAAAACAACAACCCAGTTCGATACATAAGCTACAACATATTTCCATAAACCCATTCTGGGTAGACAAGTAAATCCACACAAATTCAACATTACTCAAATCATAAGCAGTTTCAAGGTGTGATTCACATTAACCAAATAGGAAAACAACTCAATGACTACCTTTTCAAGAAGAGGTTCCTCAATCAGAGAATACAAAAAATATTCAAGCAAGAAAACCAAGTAACCATCACAAAATAAAAACCCATTTATCTCATGAGAGTAGAGTTGTTTTAATGAAGACATTTAGAGAAAAGAAGAACAACTTAATGGATAGAGCCTATCATGCCTGATAGTGCTTCTGTCGATTCGAAGAATATTTCCAGCCGAGCCTCCACAACTCCTTCTCCAAATGAAATCAACAACCAAAAAATTCCTTCTCAAATGCCTCATATACTTCCATTGGATCAAAAATAGTCCAAGGGAGTTAAAAATAGTAACAAACTGAAAATAGAACTGCTGGTTCAAAGAACCAGATAGCTCCATGAGAGAAAAAAAATTGAAATGCATGAAAGACCAAACAACTCCCAAAAATCCACTCGCATGGTTTCCAAGGTGGTTTGCTCACCAAAACCGATGACCATAAATGTCATTAATTTCCAATCTCCCACCTATATCTCCATGCCACCACCATCTAAAGTTGGTGAGTCCAATTTCCACCATGGCATGCATTACTTAACTCTAGTGATGATGCCAAGTAGGTTTCCGCCAAATTTCCATGCCTCTTCCAAAAATGGCAGTACCCTCTATTAAATTCAAAATCAAATCAAATAAATGACTTAGGAACCATCACCATGTCATCCACTTGCCATATGACCCCCTTAGGTCCCCTTCCATCCTTGCATTAGTTTAGGATAGATATCATTAGCTTAGGATCCGACCTTAGGTTAGTTTAGAAAGTATTTACCTTAGGTTTTTAAACATTTCCTTAGGTAAATTTTCCATCTTAGGATAGGCCATACTTCATACCAATTTAGTATTAGGTAATAGGTTAGAAATAAACCTATAGTTACCTTAGGTTATTTCCAAATCCCCACTTTGTAAAACATACAACTTAGGTTAGGATGCAACAAGATTAGTGTAAACATAGATATAAGGTAGGTCTAGTTTACCTTAGGTTAGAATCCCATTAGGATAGATCTTAAAGATCTAGGACTTAGGTTTTTTCCTCAATAGTCCTAAAGTAGACCTCCATCCTCTTTACGCCATTCAATGTCCTAGAGAAATTAACAAGAAGATCCAAGCACACTACTTACAATAGAATGCAAAGCAAGAACTTCCAATAAGATCAATGAAATTGTATAAATACAAGAGTTCAGTCCTTTATTTCCTTCAACCTCTGAATGTCAGTTTACCATATAGATCAGGTAAGAAGAATTAAAACATACCTTAGATCAATGGAATTGATCAAGGTTTCATTATTATAAAGAGATAATTTGCAAACAACATTACTAGTTTACAACCTTTCTTATCTCAAACAGAATGGATTCCTTGCAAGCAACAACATTTCAGCAAAAATGAATCCAAGAATAGAAATAAATTATCCATGGCAAGCATGATTTCTAACAGTCAAAAGAATACACCTTCTTAGGAAAATCACATGTCAACACTTGCAATGCAAAAGAGGAAAAGTTAACAGTTTGCCACAGGTGTTACATACTTCCCTCCTAAAAAGAATCATCATCCCGATGATTAACTTATTTAAACAATTTGCATCAAGGATAATCAATTTATTATCTTTCTTTCCATATGTTCAAAGTAGAACTAGATTTTAAAATTCCCAAAATCAGCATTTACATAGTTGTTTATTTTAAACAATAAAATATCTATCCAAAAACTCGGCAGATTTATTGTCATAAAAAAAATAAAATCACAAATTTTATCAGTCAACAAAATCAATTTTGTTCAAATAAATATGGAAAAGTAGTTTTCATATCTTCCATATTTTCCCAAGTTGCACTTTCCTCATTAAACTGGTCCCACTTGGACCTTACATTGACTTATTTCATGATTTCTTAAGTGCAACTGGTGAGTTTCAACACTCGTATAGGTTTAACCATGATTATTCTTGGTCTTGGACCTACAAGGAATTCCAATTTAACACATGTGATAAATCTGAAATGTATTTCTTAAGAAAAGAAATATGGAAAACATCATGCATTCATGACAAAGCAGGAGGTAATGCTAAATGATAAGCTACAGGGTTGATTATTTCAATAATTTCAAAAGGTCCCACATAACGAGGTGATAACTTGGCAGCCTTGCCAAAAGTTATAGAACTCTTTTTCGTTTAACCCAAAGAAAGACCTTCTCACCAAGTTCAAATTTCCTATCAACCCACTTTAAGTCAACATAACTCTTTTTCCTATCTATGCTTCTTTCAAGCATTCACGAATCATTTTAACTTGTTGTTCCATTTCCATAAGGATTTCAGGTCCAATTACCTCTCTATCCTCAATGTTGTCCCAACTAACAGGGTTCTACATTTCCTTCCGTATAATGCTTCAAAGGTGCCATCTTTAGAGAGGTGTGATATGTGTTATTGTATGCAAACTCAACTAATGGAAGGTACTCTTCCCATTTATACTTGCTGATCCATACAATACATTCATAACATATCCTCTAAAACTTGATTAACTCTTTTAGTTTGTCCATCCATTTCTAGATGATACGTAGAACTAAAATTCAGCTTAGTTCCTAAAGTTGTGTTAAGTGTTTGCCAAAATCTTGAAGTCATTCTTGGATCTCTATCAGATATGATTAATTTAGGTACTCCATGTAATCTGAAAATCTCATGAACAAACCTTTTTGCTAAAATAGGTGAATCATCCTTAAGATTACCAACAATAAAGTGTGCTACTTTTTTTAGTTTATCAACAACAACTAGAATAACATCATGTTTATTTCTTGACATAGGCAACCCTTGTACAAAATCCATGCTTATCACTTGCCATTTGTACTTGTGGTATGTTGTGAGGATACAATAAACCAGCTGGATGCATATGTTCAGCTTTAACACATTGACATTCTAAGCAATGTGTCACAAACTCAATAACATCCTTTTTCATCCCTTTCCAGAAATATTGTTGTTTTATATCAGCAAGCATCTTTGTAATACCAGGGTGTCTAGAAAAAGGTGAATTGTGAAATTCAACTAATAATTTCTTTCTTAAATCATTTAGCAAAGGTATGTATACCATGTTTTCAAATCGTAAGATTCCTTCATTATCAAAGTGAAAACCCTTATATCTCACATCATTTGGATCTGCAGCAAGTGTTGTTTTTACTTGCTGAAAATAAGAATCAGATTCCATAACACTTTTTACTTCATCCTTAAACTAAGTTCTCAATGTTATAAGAGCATAAATGTGCTTCCTATGACTTAGAGCATCAACTACCCTATTTTCCTTGCCTTTAATGTAACTTATGTCAAAATCATATTGAGATAAAAACTCTAACCATCTTCATTGTCTTGCATTCAAATTTGGCTGAGTAAAAATATACTTCAGCCCAAGATGATTAGTTTTTAGTTCAAAAGGTTTACCAAGCAGATAATGCCTCCAAACTTGAAGTGCATGAACAATGGCAAGCAAGCTCTAGATCATGTGGAGCATAATTCATCTCATGTAACTTAAGTTTTCTACTTTTGTATGCTATGACATGATCATTTTGTAACAAAATACCTCCAAGACCTTCCCGATGCATCCGTTACAATAGTAAAGTCTCCATTAGGGTCAGGTACAACCAAAATAGGTGCTGAAGTTAATTGATCCTTTAAATTTTTAAATGCAGATTCACATTTCTCATTCCACACAAATTTCTTATCCTTTTTCTTGATGAAGTTATTGGTGCAACAACTTTGGAGAAATCTTTAACAAATTTCCTATAGTAACCAACAAGACCCATGAAGCTTCTAACTTCATGTACATTCTTTGGTGCAGGCCACTCAGTTATAGCTACAATTTTAGAAGGATCTACAACTATTCCATCTTTTCTTATAACATGACCCAAATAGTGCACTTCCATGTCATAGAAAGAACATTTAGACAACTTACCAAATAATCATCTTTTTCTCAAGATTTCCAAGACTATCTTCAAATGCTCATGGTGTTCTTCCATACTTTTAGAATATATGAGAATGTCATCCAAGAATACAAGAACAAATTTTTCCAAGTATTCTTGAAAAATATTGTTCATTAGATTCATAAAAGTACAGTGCATTTGTTAATCCAAAAGGTAAAACTGTGAATTCATAATGTCCATACCTTGTTCTAAAAGTTGTTTTATGAATGTCCTCATCCTTAATTCATAACTGATGATATCCATATCATAGATCTATCTTAGAATATATTGATGCTCCACGCATCTGATCAAACAGATCATCAATTCTAGGAAGTGGATATCTATTCTTAATCATTGCCTTGTTTAACATTCTATAATCAATACACAATCTAAGTGTTCCATCTTTCTTTTTCACAAAAATTACCGGTGCTCCCCAAGGTGAGACACTCGGTCTAATCAAACCTTTAGATAGAAGTTCTTGTAACTATGCCTTAAGCTCTACCAATTCAATAGTAGTCATCCGATAAGGTGCCTTAGAAATAGGCTCGGTTCCAGGTTTGATTTCAATTGTGAAGTCAAATTCCCTTTTGGGTGGAAGACCTGGTAATTCTTCCAAAAACACATCACTGTAGTTTCATAACAATGGGTAACATTCTAAGAAATCACTTTTTTTCAGTAGATTCAAAAATTTTTACTACATATAAGGTATAACCCTTATTTTTGGCCTTCTTAAGTTACATAGAGATAATTTCCTAACTGAAATTTCACATTTTACACCCTGAATCTCTTGTTGTTTTCTACAGTCATCTAAACAACTAATATGTTTTTCAAAACAATCCACTTTTTCTTTATGCTCAGCTAGCCAATTAACACCTATGATTACATCATAAGACCCCAAAGGAGCAACATAAAGATCAACTTCTGTGGAAAAACTAGGTAAATCAAGGACTGCTCCAAAAAGACACATACTAATATGAACAACATTATTCCCATAATGTACAACCCATGATTTATCCATTTTTCCAGCTTTTATTTTTAATTTTGATGCTAATTTACTAGAAATAAAACATTCAGTAGCTCCCATATCAAAAATAATAGTTACAGTATGCCAAATAACTTACCCAAACTTCTATGGGTGTGACTTGCTTTTCAACTTGTTTATCAGCTACTACAGCATGTATCTTGTGTTGTTGATTACGGTCATCCTTTTTCAAAGGACATTGGTTTGTGTAATGATCCTTGCCACAATTGTAACAGCCTCCTACAAGTCCCTTTTTAGGCTCAAATTTATTTCCAACCTTAAAGTTATCATTCTGACCTCCATAGGACTTATGTCCATTATTATTATTCTTGACAAAGTTATTGCATACATTAGCAGCAGGCTTATTTGTTGTTGTTTTCTTATTATTATCAACTAAAAACTTAATTTTCATACCAAAATTCTTCCATGGTCCTTTCTTAGGTGCAAGAGATGATGAAGAGGAGTTTGGAACTTTCTTTCTTACTTCCTCCTTATGAGCAGAAATTGCCTTTAATTTATGTTCCTACCTTATGGATTTTTCAACAACCCCTTCCATAGTGGTTGGGCTGTGAACATCCACCTCTCCCCTATAATGGGATTCAATCCCATGATAAATTTATGTATCCTAAACTTCTCATCGTTTGATTTGATACTAAGGTACATACTTAAGGAGTTTAGTAAACCACTCCTAGTACTCTATTATAGTTAATTTTCCTTGGGTTAAGTTCTAAAATTCAGTCATTTTCTGATCATAGTAAAGTTGTGGCAGCCATCGTTTCCTAAAATAACTTTTAAATTGATCCCAAGTAATATTAGTTTCATCAATGTTCAACTCAGCCTTACGGTTATCCCACCATGAAGATGCTTCATGGGAAAGTTGATATGCTCCCCATATTGCCTTTGTTTCCTCTGAGAAGTTCCTTATTGCAAAGTACTTCTCCATTTCACTGAGCCAATTCTCAGCTCCATCTCCTAATGTGGTGCCATCAAACTTAGGTGGACTTATCCTTTTTATATCATTAGTGAGTTCAACTTCCACCTTGCCTTTTTATTTTCTAGCTGATCGGCATGTTTACATTGTTATTATCAACACCCAAATTTCCAAATTGGTGTTGTCCATAAGAGGTGGCTGATTGTTATTACCAACATCTTCTTCCTCCTCATTTCCCATTACTTGTTGTTCAAGTATATCAAACAATCTCTTGTGTCCAACAGGGTAAACAAGGATCTCATCGAAGTTTTTGGGTAGTTGTTGCTTCTCCACCAGGTGGTGGGTTGTTTGCAACATTTCCTCTTGTTCTAACCATTTTCTGTTAACAAGAAAATTTAAGTTTTATCAGATTATGGACACAATAGGTCCAAGAGCTGCAACCTTTAGCTCTGATACCAAGATGTAACATTCCCATTTTAAGACTTTAGAAACAAGGGGGAAAAAAATTATACATAATGTTCTCTATTCTAAATAATCATAATTTTAGAACACACATTCCATGCCAATCAATCTCATAATAGATAACCATATGCAGTTGTAAATGACTCGGTGAACTACCGATCTCTCATTTCATGACTTGGTTACCAACCGATCTCTCATGTTAACTTAAGTATTGAATACTATGGGTATACTATGTATACTTGGTTCTCTTACCCTGTTATAGGTATTGAGTGTTCTGTTTAAGAAATCTATCTGAATATTTGTTACCATATTCATCTAAAATCACATTTCTCAAACTAGGTGACATAGGACAACGCAACCAAGAAGCTTGCGATACTTTGGCCAAAGATTTCCAACATACTATTCATGTTACTATTCCTAGATGACATACTCATCTAATCGGAATATGTCCTTCACCCCACTCATCTATTATCTAGAATGGTCTTTACTAACTTTTATCAGTCCACTTGTCCAAGGTTTGACCCTAACCCAGGTTATTGACATAATTTGGTATAGGGAACCACTCACGATGACCTAGGGTATATGGGCATACTCAGTCAACCTAAGTCAATTGAATGTGCCTAGTTACCCTAAGTCATTGAGAGTCACTTCCTATGCTAAATCATATCCTTAACCTTGATCTAGAGAGAAACTAAGTTCAAGTCCGATTTGAGTAGATCTAGATGAACCAATGTTGAAGGGTGTTGCAACATGTCAACTACAACATTGTATCCTCGTGAAGACCCAAGTCTTCATGAAGGTACAGTTTTGTAGTTGGCGTGTACCAACATCCAATGAACTACTTCATCATGATTTACACACATCAAGAGGTCATTTCCACTTAATTATCTTTGGATTAAGATTCAAATCACAACAACCTTGCATAACCCTAATCCCAACAATCCTTAAGGTTTCCATCCTTATTTGAGTTGATTAAATAATATGGAACTTCATAAACCTATGATTTCTTTTATGTTCATTAAATTTTTTTAACGTGCAATTAATCAAAAATAGAAACAACATCCATCATAAGATTTATTTAATGTGTCTCAACCATTCAAAGAATGTATAAGAACCAAAATAGGTTATGTTATGGTGGTAGACTTCATAGATATGAAGTCTAAATGGTTAATGAACTCATATACCATTCATTTATTTTGTATCCTTTTGAGAGGAGGAGAACCTTCCTCTTTATGGTTAAGTGTTAGGATTTATTATACCCTTATCCATTTCACACTTCCTGATATTTTAACTATACGTTCATTAACATCATAATAAACCATACAAGATTAGGTAAAGAACATCAATACATGCAACTTAGTAAGTTGCATTCAAGTAAGGGAAATTGTACTAATTCCCATTTATCCAACTCATTTAATGACAATAGAAATAAGGATCCAATCAGATATGAATGACAACATCAAAGATAGGATTACAAATTTCCTTCATATTATGCACAAGAGAATTGACATAATCAATTTAAGTAACTTCAGTCTTTTCAATTCATCATGATAAAATACACATTTTACAAGACTATGCATTACTTGACATATTTCATGTCAACAACATCAAGATCATTAAAGAATACAACTTTTCTTCTTTCAATACATCTCAATAATGAATCAAAATTCTCTATAAAAGGTCCAGACTTTTAAGAAACCAATACATCATATAATTTATTGCCTTCCTTTATCACTTACGAAGTCCATCTACAAAAATTTCTAGCACGGGTCAGTTCATTGAACTGAGCATGATAAGCACTAAGCATTAAAATGATGTGCTTTCAACTAACTATTTCATTAAACCAACTCTACTTTTATGAAACAGTGAGGTCAAGTAGACAAATAAATCATAAGTAAGTAAAACCATAAAAGAAGAACAATTAATCAATCTGAATAACATTTAAGGAAATATCATGATGTAATCAACAATCTACAACATGATATCAGATAAATAATGTTCCAACCAAAACACTTATCTATATCAAATAAAAGTACCTTCTAATTATTTCCTTCACAATTCATCTGAATTTGAAATACAAAATTAACTTCACTATTTAACCAAAATAGAGTTACTTTCAGAAGTAGGAACCTTCTAACTCAACTTACAGAGTTTCATAAAAAGACAACTACAACCAAGCTCATTCCAGATTCATAAAGGTTTTAGGATGAATCATCTAACAACATAAATAAATAAGAGTTTCACATTTCAGATGTGACATCCTAATTCCAAATCCAAGACATAGCCTAAGTTCTCAAGTTAGGCCATACATTAACATTAGGAAAGTATTTACTCAATGCACAACATCTCACATTAATCTACTATCACAAATATTAAAATCCTTTAATACAAGTCAAGTGAATAAGCAAGTAGTAATGATGACTACACAAAGGCATTTATGAAAGTAATGCAACTGAACCAATTAAATCTATGACAAGATTTACCCAAAAGAAGAAGAATGACTGTGATAAAATAGTTTAGAACTTCCTTTACAATTCAGTTAACTTGAATCCCCATTCACAACTCAGAAAAGAGAACACAACACATAACCTCTTATAATTTCCAAAGGGCAATGATTAGACTTTACCTCAGAGAATGAAAGAGAAGGAGTCAAATGACATGATCAGAAGGGGATTCCTACACTCTATCACACATGAAGAAGGTCACAAGGAGGAATGCAGACCCAATCACAACATCCTCAACTCTTTTATAAAAGAAAACACATATAAGAAGAGATTAAATAGAATGTGTGACTGTTGCATTTGAAACAAATTTCAAGCAAGGTTCCCCATCATGGACAACCAGTGATAGTAATATAATACCCATATCAAGAAGGAGATGCAATAACAAAAGTTTTTAATCACCATACAGGGTAATTACAGTCTTCAACAATCATTCAAAATTTGAAAAAGTTTCAGTCATAGAACCTAAGCTTATTCTTTTTTTCCAATGAAGATAAAATGATAGAATGATTGACTCATAATCATAACCATTCGAGAGATGGAAGAAAACATCAATTGGATGTACAGAGAAGAATCCATCTAGAATCTGATTTCAAGAAGATGCAAACAAAAGGACAACATGACTTAGCAACAAGTGCACAAGTCATCTTAATGAGATGATTAAAATCTTTCATTTCAATTCTATGGACAAGCTTAACTATACACATCTACGAAATCGACAAGACATTCGATTTATTCCAACTTACACAGAGATCAAGAAAACCTATCAAACTGAACCGATTTGGTTAGTTCTAGGTTAAGTAACCGTCAACCCAAAATTCAAATACTCATTCAAAAAAATTTTCATGAAATTACAACAATCATATTTTAACAAGTTTACTCCAACAAGTTACCATTGGGTTTACCCAGATCAAGAACATGGGTAAAATAAATCAACAACATCTAATTCACCAAGAAAAAAGACAACATGATCAACCTAAAAAGTTCAAACAGAGCTACTTGATACATAACATCAACTTAGATAAGTCCATCTTTCAAAATATCCACAACCAACAGGTTTCATCTATCAAACCACTAGTGCCTTTTTTCAAGTGTTTATAGAAAACCCAAAACATATAGAGTTCAAAAAAGAGTTGAAATTGTTCACACATTATATTCCCAAACATGATAACATTCAAAATCTTAGTATCCAAAAACTATTAACACATAGTTTCAATAAAAGGACTTAAGATTCAAACAATAATATTTTTATAGAAAAATAGGTAAGGGAATAAATAAAACATTCACTCTTGTTTCTATACTAGTTGAATCCACAAAAACAAAAAAATCCAAACACCCATTCTACTTAGCTTCCATCGAATACCATGTTTGAAAGAAAGAGATTTACATAGAAAGATCAAGAAGAAAACACTTGTTCACTATTTTCCATACAAACTTGAACTTACCCAACATGAAGCAAAAGTATCCATTTACTTACGTTTATACAAAAGCTACATTAATTCAACAAATCAAAGAAGTAACATAAAAATAATATTCATGTACCTTCTACCAACCAAAATGACAACCCAACCCAAACATAAGCTACAACATATTTCCATAAACCCATTTTTGAAGTGACAAGTCGAATCCACACAAATTCAACATTACTCAAATCACCAAAGATTTCAAGGTGTGATTCACATTAACCAAATAGAAAACAACCAATGACTACATTTTCAAGATAGAGGTTCCTCAATCGAAATACAAAATATTCAAGCAAGAAAACCAAGTAACCATCACAAAATAAAAACCCATTTATCTCATGAGAGAAAAGTTGTTTTAATGAAGACATTTAGAGAAAATCATAACAGCTTAATGGATAGAGCCTATCATGCCTGATAGTGCTTTTGTCGATTCGAAGAAGATTTCCAGTCAAGCCTCCACAACTCCTCCAAATGAAATCAACAACCAAAAACTTCCTTCTCAAATGCCTCATATACTTCCATTGGATCAAAAATAGTCCAAGGGAGTTAAAAATAGTAACAAACTGAAAATAGAACTATTGGTTCAAAGAACCAGATAGCTCCATGCAGAGAAAAAATTGAAATGCATGAAAGACCAAACAACTCCCAACAAATCCACTCGCATGGTTTCCAAGGCGGTTTTCTCACCAAAACCGATGACCATAAATGCCATTAATTTCCAATCTCCCACCTATATCTCCACGCCACCGCCATCTAAAGTTTTGGTGAGTCCAATTTCCACCATGGCATGCATTACTTAACTCTAGTGATGATGCCAAGTAGGTTTCCCAAATTTCCATGCCTCTGCCAAAACTGGTAGTACCCTCTATTAAATTCAAAAATCAAATCAAATAAATGACTTAGGAACCATCACCATGTCATCCACTTTCCATACAACCCCCTTAGGTCCCCTTCCATCCTTGCATTAGTTTAGGATAGATATCATTAGCTTAGGATCCGACCTTAGGTTAGTTTAGAAAGTATTTACCTTAGGTTTTTAAACATTTCCTTAGGTAAATTTTCCATCTTAGGATAGGCCATACTTCATACCAATTTAGTATTAGGTAATAGGTTAGAAATAAACCTATAGTTACCTTAGGTTATTTCCAAATCCCCCACTTTGTAAAACATACAACTTAGGTAAGGATGCAACAAGATTAGTGTAAACATAGATATAAGGTAGGTCTAGTTTACCTTAGGTTAGAATCCCATTAGGATAGATCTTAAAGATCTAGGACTTAGGTTTTTACCCTCAATAGTCCTTGAAGTAGACCTCCATCCTCTTTACGCCATTCAGTGTCCTAGAGAAATTAACAAGAAGATCCGAGCACACTACTTACAACAGAATGCAAAGAAAGAACTTCCAATAAGATCAATGAAATTGTATAAATACAAGAGTTCAGTCCTTTATTTCCTTCAACCTCTAATGTGTCAATTTACCATAATTAGATCAGGTAAGAAGAATTAAAACATACCTTGGATTAATGGAATTGATCAATGTTTTTTTATTATAAAGAGATAATTTGTAAAACAACATTACCAGTTTTCAACCTTTCTTATCTCAAACAAAATGGATTCCTTGTAAGAAACAACATTTCAGCAAAAAATGAATCCAAGAACAAAAATAAATTATCCATGGAAAGCATGATTTCTAATAGTCAAAAGAATTTGCCACATGTGTTATAGAGAGAGCTTTAGCAAATACCACATGCCCTAAGCAGCCTTCCCTTCTTGTAAAGTGACAATACATTTATTGGGATTTAAAGAAACCCCAAACTCTCTACATCTCATGAACACTTCCCCCAAATGAGCCATGTGATCCTTGACATGTTTGGAATATACTGTTATATCATCCAAGTATACCAAGATAATATCATTGGTTAATCTCTTAAATGTCATGTCCATAGCTCGTTGGAAAGGAACTTTAGCGTTGGACAATCTGAATGGCATTTTATTGTAGGTGTGTGTGCCCCACTTAGTAGTGAAATTAATATTTAATTGATCAGATTCTTTGACCAAAATATTATTATAACCCAAATATCCATTGATTAAGGATAACCTTTGTGCTTTGGCCACTGTTTGAAGAATCTTCTCCATTGATGGAAGAGGATAATGGTCTTTTAAAGAAGTGTGATTCAAATCCCTGAAGTCTACACACAACCAAATTTCTCCGTTCTTCTTTCTTACGGGAACTATATTTTCTACCCAAGAGGAATTCTTGATTGGGAAAATGATGCAAGCCTCAACAAGCTTGGTCAGCTCCTTTCTCATCAGTGGCTCAATTTTGGGATTAATCGGCCTCTATTTCTGATGGACTGGTTTGGAACTAGGATCAAGTTCGATGGTATGTTGTGCCAAACCTAGATCAAAACCATGTATATCTCTATAACTCCATGCAAAAACATCATTATATTCTTGACAAAGTTTGTGAAATCCTCTTTCTCCTCTGGGGTACACACTTTTCCGATCTTCATAACTTTTTCATTTGCTACCTCAACTTCTTCAAAATCATCCTCTTTGATTACCATATTATAATTCTTCCTTCTAGCTTGATCATCTGAATTAAAAATGGACTCAAGAGTGACCAGACCCTTTGGTAATTTGTTAATTTTTAATTGAATGATTTGGTCACAATATGGTGCTTTTAACTTAGCTTGATTTTTTGCAGCAAACTCTACTTCTTCCTATAAGAATATAATGATATGCTCATCAACATTAAAACCCGCCAACTTCCCGCATTATCGAAGTATCGGACAAAACCATCTTAACATATTATAATCATTTGTTCATTACATTAGTAGTAATGGCATACTATGAGCCAATAGTTGCAATTATATCTACATCTTGGTTTGGATTCCAATGAATAGCGTGAATCCCAATAGCTTCAAGTCTTACATTAAACTCCATACTCTTTTTTATGAGATCTCAACAGATCATTTTTTGATTCACTACGAGCTCTTACCTAATGCACTATCAACTTGCTATCTCCAAAAATAGTCAAGGATTTGATACCCCTTTTTAGGGCTAGTTGAATTCCTTGTACCAAAGCCTCATACTCAAAAACGTTATTAGTGTAACTAAACTATAATCGAAAGGATGAAAAATATTTACTTCCTTCTAGATAAATCATCATGACACCAACATGTACTACACTTTTACTCCTTGAGCCATCAAAAAATAGTTTGCCAAAGTCCTTCAAAGTTGTTTCGGGCTTGACGAGTTGTGGTATGATCACATCCTCTTCATGAATACAATATGTACCCAATCCCATCTCTTCTAAAAATAACAAACCAAATTCTTCTTCCACTAATGCTTCAGCATATGGGTCATACTGATGATTTATACTTACCTCATCTAGAATAGTGTTTGGGAATTCTTCCATAAGATTAGATGGTTTGTGATCAACATCTTCTTCTTCTGGATCATGAATGGTGTAATTCCCATTTATCAGACTAGTGGTAAGGGACTCCACATGATTATAAAAATTATTTTTTCCCTTATAGTCACCTTGGTTCTGTACGATCCCTAAGAATCATATGTGACCAGTCATCTGATAGGTAACCGCCCATTTTGGCAATGACATCTCATGATTGGAAAATGGTGAAAAGATGAGGAATATCGATGACCGATATGTCTTAAGTGAATGACAAAATGATGCATGCATGAATAGTAGGCTAAATTCCTTTGATGATTCCAATGGTCTGTATTGTTGTTCCATCCAACTAAAAAACTCCTCTAGAGACTAGCGTGGATTGGATTCCTAGCACATATGCAACTTTCTTGGGCATGAATGAGTTACTCGCACCAGAATTAATCATGAAATTATGTACCAAATGATCACCAATGATCAAGGAAATATATAATGGTGGTGGTTTGTTTATCTTAGCAATAATTTTCCCTTCTGGCTGACACAAACTTGTAGTAGTTACTACTCCATGACTTGATGATCTATCAGTTGTACCAAAAAATTTAGAGCCTCTTGCAACAAGTTTCTTTGAGAAGGAATTGAGATTGCATCCCACATGGTAACACTTAGGTTGGTATTCTTCATCTATTCTACAATACTGAAGGGAATTGCTCCTACTTTGTTGATATTTCTTTGGGCATTAGAATCCTCTTTTGTAAAGTTATTATTAGGTATTGTGATGCCCGAAGAACCTTCTTTTCTCACAACTATCTAGGTTTTGATTCTGGTAGTTTCTTTCCCGCATCTGTATCAACTACTGCTTATGGCCAAGGCTTTGAAGTATATTCTTGATCATATTTCGAATCTTGGGATTCTATTTCCCTCTTTTTTAAGGGGTGTTTTTGTGAATGATGAAGAATCAGTATTCAAATTATAAAAATTGTCCTTTTACCAATTTAGAAAAGTGGTTTCCTCAAGAGTTTGTGTTTGATCGAATACTTCCTATGTGGATGAATTTTTTTCCTCTAGTGGATAAGATACACTTTGAACCATAAGTTCTTAGCTCGAACTCCATTTGGGAAAATATTTTTATTGTGAGGTTGAGAACAAGGATAACACCATTCATAGTCTTGAACTAGATTATTCTAGACTAGTACAATAGCTCTAGAAGAACTAGCAATAAGGGGATTCCTAAAATTTAGGGGCTTGACATTTTCGACTTGACTTGTGGCTTGATTTTACACCTAATTATTCCCTTGAAATGGTGGATGATTTGACTGATATTGTTGATTCTATGATTGGTAAGGACAAGCATATTGATACTGTTTCCTCTTGAGTGCTATGAGTTCATTCCCAAAATTTTGTAGTAGTGACTTGACCTCAACTAGATTATTTGAAGGAACATGTGTAGTCACAGTTGGTTAGCTAGAAGTTGATGGAATAGGGGAAATGGTCGGTTGATTACTTGAAATTTTAGAAAACAAAGGCATGGGAGGTCTGGGTGCAATTTTCCCTACTTAGATCAAAGATTTCTCAACCCTTATTGTAACTTCATAGGCATCAAGTAGTGTGGTCCCTCCCATAGACTGGATCATAACTGTTATATCATTATTCAAAGCTCATAAATAATACAAAAATCATTATTAGGAGAAGGCTTTATGAGTGCCAGAATCTTGTTCCAATTCTTTTGGAATTGAAAGTTCAAATCACTCGTGTACTCTTGAGGAGCTCTCTTTATGGTAGTGATTTGTTACATGAGTGATAGTTGGTCACTCTTGTCTTCAAGCTGTTTCTGAGATATTCTCCCCAACTTGTCCCAAGTGGTTATAGTACCATCCTCTAACCCACGAAACAACTAAAGTGTTTTTCCCTTGAAGGAAGTAGTAAGGATTCTGATCACAATGTTGTCTTCTGTAACATTATGTACTATGAAAATGTTGGCCACATCAAGAATATGTTCCATGGGAGTAATATGAGTTTCCCCTATGTAAAAGGGTATACTTTTGAGTGCATTAGTAGGTATAGGATCCCATTGGGCTAATAGAAGAGGAATTCTTGCATTGAATGAAGGAAATACTTTCTTCCTTTCCATTCTAACAAGAGGTTGATTGTTCTAGGTGGAGGTAACCTTCCATAAGGAGGAGTTGAATGACCTCTACGTGGTGACATTGTAACTAGTGATGTTGAAATGCCTCTTCTTCTTGGAGGAGGAGACAAGGATAACTCAATATGCTAATAATTTCCTTCTTGTCTCATAGAATCTCTTGTCTGAATTCTTCACATAAGTTAACACATTGAGATTCAAAATCTAGAGAAATGGATTCATTGGGTACTTTGATTCATGAAATTATGAAGAGAAGTACCAACTCTCTATCCCACCAAGTGTGCCAAAAATTGTTTTCATGTGGATCGCACACCCATTGAATATCTGAGTGATCCTATGCAATGTTGGAACATCCCCAAGGTGTGTGACCTTGTCACCTTGGGATGAAACTTTAGAGAAGTTCATCTTCCTTTGATACTCGGAGCACTTGATTTAATATAAATGTGCAAAGCTAAAGCACTTGAAAATACTTCTAATCTATTCAGTTCATGTGATTTAAAGTTAGATATAAATGAAAGAAATATAAGGTGATGCACCAAGTATATTTAACAAATAGACCTACTTAAATGGACAATCAACACCTCACAATAATATATGATATGCACATGTATTACAATCTTCCTCCATCTATGATTATAAATAATAATGTAAGTTTATAATAGAAAGGAGATAAATTTTCCACAAATAATATTTAAATTGATTATTTTATTTTTCACATGGATTGAAATAATATAACTGATATAATGGTAGATTAACCAATCACATCAAGGAATTAGACATTCACAAGCTATGAATTGATCAATGATTAACACAATAAACTAGATATTTCATGGAAAAATATTTTTCGAATATAACTGAAAGGCTCAAAGTATCTAAATCTCTCTTATAAGATATAAGAGTAACTCTCCAAATGATCTAAAATTATTCTTAAAACTTAATGCATCTAACTATTAATAAGTTCAAGAGGTTGAGCCATTACAATTGAACCTTTAACTAACTAGTTCCAAAAAAAGATTGCAATTAAGTTAAAGGGAATATGCTCCCATAAAAATAGCAAAGTTGTTACATGGGTTTGACCAATTCAACCATAAAAATTTAACTGAATTAGATCTTTGGAGCCATTCCAACAATGGCCGCTAGGCTTAGCTGGGACCTGTAGCATTTGTTTCTTGTTCAGGTTTCTCCTTATCCTTTTCCCACATAGCCAAATGGTGCTTGTAATCAATGAAATGTTTGATAATTCCTTGTATCTCTTCTTCCTCTTTCCCACACACATAATGATTTATGACATTTTTTACGTCAACCTCTCTCGCAACCTTGATTAGTATCCTTTTCAACTTATTCATAACCTTCTTCACCGTGGCTTATGAAATTGTGACATGAAACTTATTTGTAAATTGAATTAGTATTGAAAGGTTTAGTTACCCCATCATCCTTCTTAACTAAACATTTGAAAATTTATTTAATCGATGAATTGTAAGAACATCAATATTCTCACTAAATAATTTACTGATTGATGTTATCAATCTCCTCTAAAATGTCACTTAGTCCATCCAATGTTTCAACACATTTGTCCTCCAATTTCTTGATCAAATCCCACAACACCTAATATATAAATTCCATGGCCTTTTGATACTCAAAAACTTATAGAAAATTTTAATTACACCATCATGGAGGATTAGATCTGGATTCATATCTCTAATTTCCTTCCAAGTAGTCAAATTCAGGTTCAAATAATTATTAACTTTAGAGAGGATTACATCTAGCTTCTGAATAGAAACTTTCTTCATCTGCAAATCATTGTATAGATCCATAGTTGTTTCAATTAAATGGTTAGTCTCTTGGAGAATACACTCAATCCACCCATCCACTAATCATCCCTTCTGACCTATCTTCTCAATTTCATGATATGAGATATCATTAAGATGGGAAGAGATATTCATAAAAGTTGTAGTTGAAGGATCTGTGGTTGGAGTAGATTGTGTGAATTTCTTCAAAAGAGTAGTGAACTACTCAACCTCTTCTTTCAATTCATCCTTAGAATCATTATCTTTGTCATACTTTTCTAAAAAATTTCCCTAGGGCCACTTCAACATCCTATTTTACACCATCATGTGTTATCTTTCCTAATGTAAACCTAGAGATTTGATAATCTACTGCAGTAATGGTTTCTTTAGTTTTTCCTTCAGTAGGGGTGGTTATCTCCATGAACCTTTCTCCTGAATTTCTTACTGATAAGTTAGAAACAATATTTGGCCATTTTTCCTACCTCTTTGGAGTGGGTTCCAACATGCTCAAATCAATCACATCTACGAGGGGCACCTTATTCTTTTGCTTGGGGGTATGGTGATATAGTCATTTAGGTGTAGCATATGTAGAAAAAAGTGACATGGTAATAGATAAATTTGGAGTCTTGGGTACAACAGGTTGAAATAGAAGTGGTAATGATATATGGTGCAGGAGTTAGAATAGCTTTGGGAGTAGATGAAATGGGACTGGAAATGGAAATGGAAGGAAATGGAAGTTCTAAGAAAATGGAGTGGAAAGTGGAGACCAAATCATCTCTCACACTGAGAGAACATGAAGGGATGAGAAAACTTTAGCCATAGATGGAGATGGAAAAGTAGAGATGAGCAAAGGAGTGGTAGACAATGATAGAGGAGGTGGAGTTGAGGATGGTGATAATGGTAGTGAAAGAGAAAGTGGCAAACCTTGTGATACAATCGAAGAAGTACTAACATCAATAACTTTAGATACTTACACTGTAGAAGAAACAACCTTGGTAGTAGGTATTTTTGCAAGAGAAGAACTACCAACAAAAAATCATATCTTTATTGGAGTTGTAGTGGCCTTCAGTATACCTCTTACCTTTTGTAGGTGTATTAAAACTTTGGATTGGCTAGTCTTCTATTCTTATATGTTGGTCTTACCCTTTTGGTGAGATTCCTAAGGTAGCTAACTAATCATATGTTCTTTGTAATATGGCCTCCGGCCTTTCCTTTATATTATAAGATTCTTCTTGATACCAATCAATCCATGGTAATGGTCCATTATCAATATTATCACTCCTATAAACTAGGTCAAGCACATCATCGTCATTTTCAATTCCATCTGAACATCTGTAATACCATATTTTTTAACTCCATAAAGAGTTAACCTTTCAAACTCTCATTGTTTAATGATGACATCATCTTAAGAGTGGATCCAGATATATTCTAACTGAGGAACATGGGAAATGGCCAACCTTGTTTTGCTAAATTTTCCCTAATAATCAAATTTATTTCTACGGTTGAAATTTCAAAAGGTAACTTTTGACATTTCTCCATCGACATTCTTTGCCTTGTAAATAATAGAACAAGTGTATCTTCTAATTGAGATGGGAAACTGGACTCCTACCTTATTTCATTTATTTTGAATCTTATTATTTTCCAATAATTGAAAAACCAATTCTAAAAAGACCCATTTATCATTCAGTCATCTTGGTAATTTATCGAGAGTGCCTAGGAAACATGGAACCCTAATGTATGTGAATGTTAGGAATTGGAGATATATGCCTCCCCATTCCCTTACCTCCTTAAAATATTCATCATAAATTCTGTGATTGTACAAATTATTATCAAAATGATAAAGGGAGACGGCCAAAAAAAGGATCACTCACACTATGGAAATTTTTATTACCTTCTTCCATTTTGATTTGAGGATAAAACTCATAAATATGTGAAATACTCCTAACACCTTTTGTATTCAACCCATTAAATTCTCCCATGGTAGCTGCCATATAGATGAGGAAAGAAGTCATGAAGAATTTTTTTGAAGCCAAGACATTGCCCAACTAAAAAAAAATTGAATTGCTGAAATGTTCTCCCTACCATATAAACTCCTTATTTTTATTAAATGTAACAATGTAAATAAACATCCACTCTTTAAATTCTCTTGCTGAAGTGAGACCTAAAACTCTACTCAAAATAACAAGGTCATTGACTATATGGATTAAGTCTGAGTTAACAATGCTTTCGGGAGCTTAGTAACATTCTTGTCCAACTAATTATTCATCATTACCTTTGTGTATAGTTCATATTCCTTATCCCAATATTCATTTGCAGCCTCTGGGGAAATTTTCACATGTTCCTCGACATCTAAAAGTTTAACTAAGTCTTCAAAAGAATTGGTGTCTAGCCTAATCACAACTTTTCCATCATCATATTTTGTAGATTTAGAGGCCTTATCGAAATGAGTTGTTATAGCCAAGACAAAATTAGGGCAATGCATAGATGAAGGAAAAATAATAGTGAGAGAAATATCACTTTCAAATATGTCTTGCATCTAATATTTATTATTATGGGCCTTTACTCGTTCCCATAATTCTAGCATATCCAACTGAACCAAGTCTATGTCTCCAATGTTTCCCAAAGATGAGGACAAACATGTATGAGGGGAAACTCCTAAGAAGGTATAATTCATCTTTTCCTTTCCTTTTCATGAATAATTTGACATGAGTTTGGGGTTCGGAATCCGATTGAACCTTGAAAATTTTATGGAAATGAATTAAAATGATTTGAAACACCGAAGTCTCGAAGGTTAGAAAACAAAATCTTTGAAAACAATCTAATTATGACAAGATGAAGCCCAAAACTATGAAAATTTGAACTCTTCTAAGTTCGAGAAAGCCAAAAAGTAATCACTTGTGAAATTCCAAAAATAAACAAGTCCCAAAAGTATGAAAATCAATAAGTCTCGAAAGTTTGAAAATATGCTAACCTAGAATTTGAACTCGTCACGATTAAAAAGCATAATTTGGAAATGTTGAAAACCAAACCTCTGAAATGAATACCTCTAAAATGAAGACTTCCAAAACACTGACCTCTAAAACACTAAAAAATCACACCAACTCCAAAAGCTAAAGGTTCCAAAGATCTAAAATGAGGTTTTTGCAAAATCCTTCAGTTCAATGAGACTCGATGCCTGCATGTTTCAAAGCTTGCAAGATTCAATGAAATACCAAATGACATGTTTGAAATGAAAAAAAAACAATGAATTGATAGTGGCTTCCATGTTTAAGTAAGAAGAAAAATAATGGAAAGGAACAACAAACAAAACCATGAAAATCTAAACCAAAAATATTAAAGAAAACCCAAAAAAATTACCTTGAAAATGATGCCTTAAAAGTACGATATGGTGCGGTAAAAATTGAGGTGTCAGAGTGAAAATGATGGGTGACAATCCAATTTTATATAGTTAAACCCTAATTTAATGCCCAAAAACTAACACGTGTGAAGTGGTTAGGAATTAAATGTTATGCGGAGATTCTCAAATCCAAAATGCAAGTGCAACCATTCCAATGCGAAACCCAAAAGACCGAAGTTCAAATTTTATAAATTCGATGTTTGAGACTTGAACTTGGGAATGAAAATAACCTCAAAAAGCAAAGTGAAACCCAAAACCTGAAGTTCTGAAATTTTAGAACTTCGGTATTTCGTATTTAAATTAAACACAAAAACGATTGAAAATCTCAAGGAAAACTCTAAAACCCAAAATCCCAAAGTCTAAAATTTCAGAACTTTTGTATTTCGTGCTTCAAAACTCAAGAAAAAATTTTACTTGTAAATGACACAAAAGTTGAAGTAAGAGAACCTCCGTAACATTGAAATCTAAATTTCAGACTCAGGAAAACTTCCCAACCCCAAAAAACCTAGGAAAGAAATTTCATGAAATGGTAGAAAAATTTTAAAACTACCCTCCCATTAAATGTGACTTTAATCTTAACAAAACCTACCTACTCTACCTTAACCAAAGACAAAGGGATCTAAACAAAGCTTGTGACAGTAGGGAGAAATAGCTTCCTTTTTACAAAATACAACCATGTAATTAATTTTTCAATGGACATGGGTTGTAACAAGAGTGGAAAATTATCTTCCACCCTTCCACCTGAAGTATCAACAAACAAAACAAATACCTCCTTCGACTGATTTGCATTGGGTTAGAGGTGTTGTTGCTGACCTTAGGTGCATTAAATATGATTCTCATGCTCAAGTGAGCATGACTGGTGGTAACTCTAATTTTAATTACAAGCTAGTCAAATACCTTATTGGGCAAGGGGCTTTGGGAACCAATGGGTTGATCCTTGTGATTTTCCCACTCTTTTGAAGCTCATCCCCATGGATGGGGACATCCTAAACTCTCTAGAAGATGGCTTCTTGTAAGTTGATGTTTACTTTCCTCTTCTTCTACAAACAGCTCATCAAGGAACTTTTTCGTCGCCATGATGACTAGAATGTCATCATCCTTCTCTTCCTCCTCAAGCATGAAGATTTAGAGATTAAACTCTTCCACAAAATTAGATTCCTATAAGGATGAAACGGAAGAAGGATATGGAATTTCACCATCAAAATAAAGCAAGAAGCTTCATATAATCTCTTCTTCATCCAAAACTTCATAATTTTATTTTTCTACCTATATGGCATGAAGCTCCTCATGAATGGTTACATCATTTGAATATGTTCTTGGAAAATCAATGCAACCTTTCATGGGCGTAGCAATCTCGAAACATACAATATAAGGAGGTTCACCGTATTCCATTGAAATATCTTTCCCACTTGGGAGCTCTTCTTCTTTAGCATGCACATACTCATCTTCTTAGAGATTTGGATTTTCTTCTTCTTCCCTTGCTGATTCTCGGCACCGGTGATGGATCAACATCTTTTGTAAATATGGTGCCACTATGGACACTACGCTAAAAGCACACAAACTATTGATCTTATTCTACTTCCTCTTTCTCTTCCTCTTCTACAAAACTAAGGTGCACCACCTCTTAATCTTGAACTCCAACCTATCTTGAGGGCTTAACTAGTTGTGGTATATGATCAGACTCAAAATTTAAATCCCAATCCTTCAAATTTTGTAAAATCTCTTCCTTGTTGGGCTCTTGAACTTTCTGCCCTCCTTGCATAATTTTCTAATTTTGTTCTTCCCAAAATTATTTTAGGATTACAATAAGGGGGTAGGTTGAGATTCAATTGATGCTTTCATTGATTGAGGTGGTGGAAGGGAAGGT
Source organism: Taxus wallichiana var. yunnanensis (assembly GCA_018340775.1). Classification (NCBI taxonomy): domain Eukaryota; kingdom Viridiplantae; phylum Streptophyta; class Pinopsida; order Cupressales; family Taxaceae; genus Taxus; species Taxus wallichiana. The sequence continues at coordinate 192,959,935 of CM031242.1, forward strand.
GTGTCTTATTTTGGTGGAGGATAAGGTATTTTGGGAGAGAAAAGGGGAGATAATCGAAGGTGGGATGGGAGAGAAAAATATGTTGAAGGGGGATCCTCAATGGGGGCAAGCATGCAAAACTAGGGAAATGAAACTTAGTATGAGATGGTTTGGGTTAGGGAGGAGGAATGGGAGGGTTATAGGATGAAAGTGTAGGGTCACCCCATTAAGAGGGTTTCCCAACACTAGATTGGTAAGCCTCCATTTATTTAATCTAGCATGTAATTCATGACAATATTTAAACCAAAAATGTCAGCTTCTATTAAGGGATGAACCAATTTGGTGCAAATCCCATCCATGGGTAGGGATTTCTAAAACCAATCATGGACATTGTCACCATAAATGTAACTTTATCATGTGTCATGCTCATCTCCATCTCTTCAATCTACCTCTGGAAATCAGCATCTTCCATGTGAATTATGCCATCACCTGCATAACCTTATTCTTGATAAACATTTTGGTTAGATGAATAACCATATGGGTCATGGAGGGTGGGTTATGTGTATATTACTGATGATGGGGCTCGGAATAATGATTTACTGGGAGGATTTTGAAATTGTGGGGATGGAGGGGAATGGTTTTGTTGCTGCAAATAAGAATCCCAAGAAGTGAATGAAGTCATTATTGCACAACTTCATGAATGAATGAAAATGGAAAGAATGGAAAGAAAGGAGAAAGGTCTAAAAATGAGATGATGGGTTTGTTAGAACTATGGAGTTGCCAGTTGTGCTTGAACATGCTTCCAAAGGCTGAAATTCCACCAAGAGCACAACAAACTTGATGAAATGAAAATTAACCAAAGCACACACCTGTCAAATGTATAGCTTTGAATGTTTCCATCCCACCGGGCGTGCCAAAATTGTTGGATCTAAAATGTGAACCTACCCCAAGTCATAAAAACTTAGGATTTGAGTCAACATGGGGTGTCTCTCACCGTGGGACCTACAAACTAAGATAGACCTCTGGAAAAGGTTGGTTCCTCTACCTATTCCTAATGCTAACACTAATCCTAATGCAGAAATAAAATCCTAGCCTAAACGTGCTAAGGGACCAGGGATAGAAGGAGATGCAAAAAGGGGAAATCCTAAGCTAACAGCAGAGATAGCACCAAAAAGGGGGTGGTTGAGATATCTCCATGAGGGGAAGGAAAGGGGAGAAATAAAGGGAGAGAGGGTAGATAAAACATGCCACAGATCAATAACCTTTCATCCTCCACTTGACCATGCATTGACAACATTGTAAAAATGGAACTTGCAAGTAGGAAATGCACAAACATTGTAAAAACTAATGGAAAGGCAAGGCTACAAAATAAAATTACATAAGTCGACAACACATTTCACAAAACACACTTTAATTTTCTTAAAATAGGCACAATCCCATTATACTAATGGCGAAGGCCTAAAATTACATTACGATGCAGATTCAAGTGTCCTGGAACTTGTGGGAAATTAGTCACCATTTGGGCATGGTGTTGTTACAAAGAAAACTTGACCGTTCAAATGAGGGGGTTTTAACATATATATAGATATTTTTCTCACTTACTAGTATTAAATATATGATAGGTAGCATAGATGCCTCAACTACCACCATTAATGTAGTTAGTGAGTTGTCTTTTCACACTTTCCCTCCTCTAATCTATGATCCATGAGTCATCCAACCAGTGGGTTGGACAGCCTTCCAACATGGGCCATAAAATCCTAAAGGCTATTTTTATTTCACTATGGGTTGTCCAACCGGTGGGGTTAGATGGACGTCTAACCTTATCCATACATTTTGTCGAGAGAACCACCCGTCCCAACTATGTGACCCATCTAACCCGACTACATCCATCGTGCCTTGACAAACCTCATATTTTGTGTGCTATATGTCATCCAACCAGGGGGTTGGAAGGTCATCTATCTTGCCCATCCATACGGATGTAGTGTCATCTAACCTCATGTGTCATCCAACCAAGGGTTTAGATGGTCTTCTAACACTGGGCCATCTAACTCCGGGGTTGGATGGTTATCTGACCATGTGTCATCTCTACTCTGAGATTGTTAAAACACATTGATGCTCCATCATCTATCTATCTCTTTCATCTAACTTGGGGGTTGGAAATTCATCTAACATTGGGATTTCTAACTTGTGGGGTTGGATGGCCATCTAACCCTTTATCGTCTCTTCCCCAAGCTCACTAAGATATATCACTACTATAGTTTCTATTTGTCTCTGTCATTTAACCTGGGGGGTTGTACGGCTATATGTCATCCATCCAACCACGAGGGTTAGATGGCCATCCATATAAGGGGGTTGAATGGTTTTTAAACACCCGTCCAACCCTACACCGTTTAATCCTCCCAACTCGGCACCAACTCATCCATCTCACTCTACAACTCGGCCATCATCCAGCTTGATTTTGACTCGAGAGGACAACCTCACGGTTGAACCATCCTGAGTTTTCATTCTCCTCTAATTTTGGGGCAGAAATTTTATGGTCATCCAAACTTCACAAGTCATACTTCAAATTATCCAAATTTACAAGGGTGATAATTTGGGATAACAATACCATTATTACTACATAAAATTCCCTTATGAAAGAAAATAATTCACGTCATGTGAAGGTGTTAAACCTTTAGAGTATTATAAAATTTTAGAAGGAAGACATACACATGTAAATTATTGTCCTTCAGTGGATAAATCCTCAACTCCCTACCTTATCCCATTTACTGATGAAACTTCTGTAGACCCTAAGGTTTTGATGAAACTTAAACCATCCACTTATTCCACCCAACCTATGTTTAATATCATAGATAAAGGTCTTAGAGAGTATGAAATCCAAAATTCCCTCCATATTGGAAAACTACCCTTATCCCCCTCCCGCAGCTATGGTCAATCCTCCCCATATCAAAATTTCTCCTATGTAAAATATTGGTAAGTTTGTGTCATAAAGATTTGGATATTTAGATGAAAAAAACGTTCTGATTTCTTGAGGATATTGGCTATATGATGTATTTTCTTCTAGCTATGAATCATTCAAATATACTAAAGCACATAAGATCATGAAAAATATGTAGTGGAAAGGAAAGGGACTTGGGGAAAATGAATAATAAAATCTTGATCTGGTAATTTTCACATAAAATATTTATCGATATGGTCTTAGTTTCCGTACATTTGAAATTTCAATGATACTACTTGATGTCTCGGCTAGTGGTGATGACACTAACTATGATGATTAGATAGGTTCCACACATATCCTCTTTGATAACCTTGTAGAAGAAAACTTTTTATTGAAAAGCTTTCCATTAATACCTTTGAATTATAAATTTTCTATCCTACCCTCATAATTCAGGATGAAATAAATCATGTCTTCATGGATCTATTTCAAAATGATGAGGCCATTGAAGAGTTTCACGAGGCTAAGGACATTAGCCCCCTTTCTGATCATAGGAAGGGATTTGAAATTAACCTTTACAAAAATGCCTATTTTGGTGAGGACCTCGAGTACCCTAGTCCAAAGAAAAGTGAAAATCAAATAAAAATGAAAAATAAAATCTCTCATAGTGAAAACCTTGTTGAGGTGCTATTCGAGAAAAAAAAATTAAAAATGAAAAATAATAAAAATAAAAGGGATGTATCTCCTAGTGAAAACCTTTCTAAGGCACTAGAGAGAGGGGACTCTCATTCATCATCAACTAAATATTTACATCATCCAGTGACATCCTTTTTAGAAAGATACACATCTAAAATTTTGCTTTAGGAAACCATAGAGATCAACATCGGCACACATGAGAAACCAAATATTTTACAACTTGGTGCAAACCTCTCGATTAAAAAAATAGATTTCACAACAATTCTTGTGTAATTTCAAGATATTTTCCCATGGACCTATAAATATATGCAAGGATTGGATCCATCTCTTTTGGTACACCACCTTGTGGTACATCTAAATGAAAATCTTGTCAAACAAAAGTTGAGAAAAATACATCCCAAAGTTGCATTGCTTGTAAAATCTGAACTTCAAAAAATGGAAAAAGACTTCATTTGACTAATTAACTATTCAGCATAGATTTGCAACATAGTACATGTGGCAAAGAAAACTTTGGGCATCAAAATATGTATAAATTTTTGTGGCATCAATAAGGCTTCTCCAAAAGATGACTTTCCTTTACCAGTATAGATATCATTTTGGATTCAACAATAGGTCATAAAATGCTTTCCCTAATGGGAGATTTTCTTGCTACAATTATATATAAATTTCTGAAGAATATCAACATAAAAATGTTCACTACACCATGGAGAACATTTCTTTATAAGGTCATATCTTTTGGCCTTAAAAGTGTAGGTGTTGCATATCAAAGAAAGATGAAACTCATCTTTCATGATATGATATATGATATCATGGAAGACTATGTAGATGACATCCTAGCAAAGTCTAAAACATGAATAGACCATCCAAAATTATTAAGGCACATCTTTGATATATTACATGAATATAAAGTTTAGCTCAATCTAAAGAAATTTTTATTCGTTGTCACATCATAAAAATTACTAAGATTTATAATTTCACATAGATGCATGGAAGTAGACCCCACAAAGGTCAAATTAATCATGGAAATACTTCCTCCCAAAAATCTCAGGTAATTAAGAGGTATTGAATGGAAGATCCAATCAATCAAAAGGTTCATTTCACAATTGGTGGATAAGTTTCATTTTTATGTATTTTACCCCCTAGTAAAAATAGGCAACTTGAGAGAATGGGATTGAGCACAAGACAAAGATTCATATAGCAATCTGGAAGAGTACAAACAAGATTTCACATTTTGGAAGAATTGTCAGGTGATTTTGGGAAGTTGGGGGCATTTAGGGGAATTTTTCCTCTTCTTGGTCTTGAAAAATCCATACTTGGAAAAAAATTGAAAAAATGGGTTACAAGCCTCTTAGGGCACTTCATGCATCTTCACCCACCTTTGGGACCCATGAGAAATTAGAAAAAAATATTAAGTTGACAGAATTTGGAAAATATTGCAGTGAATGAAATGTATTCAAATTCTTTTCCTCATCTTTAACACTCTGACAAAATGGGAAAATCGAAAAAACAATTTGGAAAAATGGTGTGGGGATCTTCATTACATGTCCACTCAGCTCTTTGGTTTAATAAGGTCCAATAATTCGAGAAATTTGGGAGAAATATCAAGAAGAATCAAAAAATTACCTAAGGGCCCCAAATGGACTGGACGAGCTAAGGGGCAAGCTAATTTTAGCTCGCTGATTTGGCAAAATGTGGTAGGCTGGGATGATACATTGGAGCGTTAGGGAATGGATCATCGAGACATCTTAGAAAGTTTTGGAGTTGGTTCATGGGCGGGGGGTGATACATTTGAATCGGGTTTGCGGGGCACATGAGGCCTGGGGACATGTGTTCCCCAAACTTCTATTTCTTCCACAATACAAGTGGCTTGACTAATCATGGCTCGGTGGGTAGATGGATCTTAGGTGGGGTGTATGCATAGGAAATGTATCAACTAATGTGGGGATAAGGAAATGGGACGTCAAGGCAAGTTAAGCCCGATGCGGACACAGGAATTAGATAGGCATGAGGGTTTAGTTCTGTGGGGGCCATTCAATCCAAAGTGCATTAAAGTAGAGGTGAGGAACCTAGTGAGCTTGTATATCATGTCGGTGAGTAGGAGATGGTTTGGTGTGGTGTCAACATGGCGGGGAGCTCAATGTGGAATCCAGGGACGGCGGGAATGTGATTTGGTCGGGGTGGCGTGGCGTGGCAAGTTAAGAGTGTGATGTGCATAAAAGTGTCTTGATGCAAACAAGGATCTTAGGGAGGTTAAATAGGGGCTCAATAAAGTACAAGGGGTGCTAGCTTAGTGATCTAGCTATAAATTTTGTCGAGCCGGATCTCAAACTTGACATTTAAAACACTCCAACCCCCTTTAATTTAAAAATGAAAAAATCAATGGGCCCCACAAAATTTTAAAATTTCCCAAGCTATTAAAATGATGCAAAACATTAGGGAAGGAGAGAAACTTTTAAAATCATCACTCCCAGCTATCGAATTAATCCACATTCCCGTGGAATGGAGTATAATCTTGGAGATTCACAAATAGCTTCCCACACTCAGAAGGCCATAACTTTTTCATTTTTCAATGGAATCACACAAAATTGGAATCTTTGGAATTATGGCTCTGATTTCTACACAAAACAATCAAGAAATTGAATAATTGATGGAGTGTTGATGGTGAAAAGGATAGAAATATTCCAAGTTCAAAAAAATTACTTATGGGAAGATGAAATGACATTAAATGACATTATGGGTATAGTTTTCTTCTCCCAAAGGCCAAAGGACAATGAGGGATGGATTTTTAGGATACTCCATGAATTTTTTAGGTGTATTGATGACATTGTTTGGTGGTTGGAGTCAAAATCCACCCCTCTCTCTCTCTCTCTAATTCTTCCATATATTTTGAGGGAGAGCTCATTGAAAAAGAGTTAAACACATTTTTCTCCATGAAACTTATTCTCTTCTCTCAACTAAGATGTGAATTTGTAGGGATTCAAGCCTTCTCTCCCAAAAAATATGTAATGGATTCATGCCTTCTTCCTACCAAGAATGTATTGTGCAAAATCTAAAAGTAAAAAACTATGTTTTGTTGTTTTTACCTCTCATTGTTATCCAAGAATGTTGCTCATAATTCATGGTTAATTGTAGGTTTTGGGAGATGTTGTGTTTATGTTAAGGTGATTTTGGGTGCAATTTTGGAATGTGATGTAGGACCATTCTCTCTAGATTCATCCTCCATTCTTCATGCATTTTGAAACATCTAACACAACCCTTCTCTGGTGTCATCACCTCTTTAGTGAGGATTTATCCTTTTCACCCTTTCTCCTTCTCTCTGGTCCGTTGGAATTCATGGATTAGGACTAGATAGGTGTTTTTATTACATCAGGAGTAGCTTTAGCATAGGATAAGGAAGAGGAACCAACCTTCTCTAGAGTTCCATCTCAAGTACTCAAGTCCAATAACTTGAGAGATGGTCCAATGTTAACAAAAAGTTGGGATCTGTAATGTGCAAATCCTAGGGTGCTAATTTTTCGTTATAACAGTTCTAGTACGCCGATTCGAGATAGGGTTGAATCACCTTACCACTTAATTTCACCAATTTTTTTATGTTCTTGATGAAATTTCATCCTTTAGAGGCACTCTCAAACATAAATGATGACTCCACCGATCCATAATAACCATTCTCTCGAGTTGCAGACCTTTTTTTTTCATCCATTTTTATTTCCATATCTTTCATTTTTTCTCCATACATGAAATTGTGCAATCATGAATTCATTTCCATCATGGAATTCACACTTGTAGTAATGCTACTAAGAACAACATTTAGATTATTTCAATTCACCACAAAATACAATTTATGATGAAAATTAGCCTAAGTACACATGTCTACATGGGAAAGATGTAAATCAGTTTTTATCCACCAAAATTTGAATCTATTAAAGAAAAAGGATATACTGATTCCTGGGGCTACCTTACATCTAAAGAGGATTACTTGCAAAGACAGGTTAAAGATTTGGAGTATAGCATGGTGCAAATAAGGATTAAGGAAATCATAAGGGCATCCCATATTGGTTTCAGAATTCCATACCCCTGGAATGGCTCTATACCAAGTGATTTTAATCCTCAAAAAATGATCCATTGGATAATCAAAACAATGCTTGAAATTTGGAAGTGGATTACGAGAGAGAATCTTATGAATCTAATCCTAAACAATATTTTCGATGGAAAACTTTTGCATTACCACCTCACATCCCTCTTCCCATTCCCCAACTTATGCCAACTCAACCCAAACCTCAATACCCCATATTTCTAACTACTTCCCCATTTTGGAATCCACTTCTCCATCTTCTAGTATACCCTCTCATCTCAAATTTTCTTCCCTTTTTCCTTCTAAACCCTAGTCCCTCCATGAGATCAGAATGTAAACCCCCTCCTTCCACCCAAAAATTCTAAAAATCAATTTTTACCCAACCCACCCCTCCTCTTGTATTCCCAAATCCATCTTGGGAAGATGAAAATAAAAAATCATCCAGGGAAACCAAAAGATGATCCTAATAGAGAAGAAATGATAAGAAATATGATAAATCGGGCTCTAAAATTTGGAATTGATATAATCCCTTGATAGTGAATCCTTGAAAGAAGGTCGGGGTTGAAGGACAAGTGGTGGTTGTTGGTACCCAAATTGATTCTCCCTTTGCAACTGAGCAACACCGTAGTTCAAACAAGATGCTTAGAGGTAGATAAATCAGAGTGTGATTCGTTTTATAGCTAGGGAGGGATTTAGCTGACTCTTCATTCACTCAGGCATGGAAGAAATGGATAGCACCATGAACAAGGTTTGACCTACCCTGACTACTTTAGGTTGTGCCTTCAACCAGGTGAGAGGACCCATTTTATAACCCATATTGGTGGATGACATCTACAGATTCATAGTATTTTCTTTCCTTTCACAAAATTGATAGGATATCTTTAGAAGGTATGGTCAATATAGCGTAGTCTAACTCTCATGAGTTGTCACTTTAGAGGATGAAGAAACCTTCTAGACAAGATCTGGGTTACTAAAGGAAATGGTAAAAATTGATTGCTCTTGCATATTGAGGTAAGGGATGGGTAAATCAACAAATTCCCTCAGCATTTATGAACAGGAAGTGCAAGCAGGGGTAGTTCATGTATGGTTCATTTCTGGATGTGTATTTTATGGTTGGGAAGTTAAGTAGGATAAAGTTGATTATACCAAATATCTGATAACTTTAAACAAATGTTAACAGATCCACAAGGTAAAAAGATGAATAGCTTTAAATAGTAAAGACGAACCTTCAACTAGAAAATTGTGCATCTATGAAAGCTCAAAGACACATAGCTTCACACATTCTTCAAGGTTTTAACATAAAAACTCATAATAAATACTCAATTAAACTTTAGAAAACACCTGCTATATCACGCTCATGATACACTCATAAAGCGACAAATAATTTCTATCACTAAAATGAAATTAAATTGAATTTAAATAACTCATTGCATTATTAAATGAAATCTCTCTTCATAATGTAATTGCAAATGCCACAATATTTGTCATGAGGATGATATTTTGTTTGATTTCAAATGATTTTCTAATGTAAGGCTGCAACAGGAACATAGATAAATACTTGAAAATATCTCAAGATGAAAATGGACATAACACAGTTCATTAATCTACACGAATTACTCAATCTTTTTCAAATTTTTCAACAAGGGAGAGTTTTTACAATCTCAAAGTTTTTTCAATGGCTATACATCTGTAACCAACTTGACATGATCAATTTTGAAAGGTACACAAGAAATAACTGGTTTCTCAAAAAAATTCCCATAAAAATGGCTTCTCTCGGCTCTTCTCTCCTTTTAACCCCCTTATGCAAGAGTATTCTCATTGCATTTATACAATTTCACTTGCTCACTCATCCTATTTTCCCCCAAAAACATGAATATTTAAAGAGAATATTCTTTTCTATTTTTTCCAAGTGGAAAATTTGTGATCCATTCACATTTCTTACTTTCATCAGATATGATTGGGGCACCATATTTATGGCTTTTGATAGTTTTCTTTATAATTTATTTCCTCTTGTCATGCAAGGAACCCCTTTTTAATAATTCTTAGGTGGCTCCATATGGATTGATCTGATAAGCAATCCTTTTCACCTTTGAGAATATACCTTGAGAAATATATACATGCATTTGTGCCTCTTAGAAATGAGTTCCCTCACATGGATTTTATCACATCAATCAAATACCTTCAACTCGGGATAAAAGAGGAAGGTTTGTAACTCGGCTATCCACACATTTGATGCATTTTTTCCCTCGTTTTGAGTGGGAATTTCAAGTACCTCATCTCATTCCTTCTCCCAAAGAAAACCTACCTTTCTCCAAAACATGGGAAGAAAGGATTAGTTCCACACCTCACATTTCATCCAGTCACAAACATGCAGTATATGTCCCTCCTGTCATTCTAAACATCCCCCTTATCACTCCAAACATCCTCCTCAGAGTATTCCTAGAATGTTGACCCTTCAAAAGGGGAAGGGGAAAACAGCCTTCTTTTCAGGTGGTATAGGCCTCTTGGATTGGGTATCATTCGACCAAAAGAGAATTTAGCTTGAGGAGATTATGGGCCACCCTAGGATGACGTTGGAAAATTTGATGGACACGGGGATGTCCAGGGGACCTTCAAGGGTTGTATGTCAATTTTCTACAAGCGCTGAGAAATTCTGACTCAACACAACATCTTTCATCCTTCTTAGGTTCACAAAATTATCTCCACAATAATTCCAATTGTACTTTGCATAGCAATATGGTCTCTTCTCCTCTCGACTATGGAATTTTTGGCTTCCCCTTTATTTATCTACACTGTGATTCTGAGTCGGCCAAGTATAAAGAGGAGCCAGCAAAAACCTCCACATGTCTCTTTGGTGTACTTTTGGTATGATGTTTAAAAGAAAAATTCCCAAACAAGCACAAGCCCTCCACATGGTCAGAGCCCGAGAAAAGTGCACCAACCGTTGAAAAGTATAAGCATGGGAAGATCCAGTGGAAACCTCCACATTTCTCTTCTGGTACAACTTCAAATGTGAAATTTAGATGTGGGTCCCCAAATGAGCGCAAGCCCTCCAAGTGGAATAGATTTAAATTGAAACGGGCCTAGGGATATGTAATTTTATAAACTTTGGTCGACCTATCCACTTTTGATGATGGCTCAACACATTGACCTTTTGACCTCTTTTTAGGAAGTTGCTCCTCTCTTGGTGATCTATGAAAACATTTCACCCAAGCTCTTTATTTTTTTCCTCAAATAATTCCACCATGGACCCGCTTAGCTAGGATTTATTTGTATTTGGATTGAATACCGGTGAACTTAGGACACTTTGGAGAATAAATTTTTCTTCTCAGTATCAATTTCCCCTATAGTACACGGTACTCAAGTTCACTCTTCCCACTAGTCCTTGGGTATTTTCCACCTCCACTGTTTCACATCCAATTCCATAATTCAGCATTTTTGCACTGTTTTGGAGCACAAAGAGGGCTTTCCATCCTCCTTATATTCATTTCACCTGCATATATCTCACTTGAGCTGCTATGAAAATAAAGGCCTAGATATTTTATGTTGAAACCCCTAAATCCTTCATTTTTTCCACATTTTGTTCCTTGGAACCATATAAAAAACCTTTTTTAATTCCACAAAACAACAAGTAAGCATCCTTCTTTCGTTCCCCCACCCATTTTCCACTAGATGTCCGAGTGTGACACAATGATCAATGGTTCGATGTTTGGGTCTAAAACCAACTTGTCCCTTTGCTATTTTACCTCCACTTCTCTACCTAATTGCTGATCCTATGCACTATCCAATGATATTTATGAGCATCATCCCGTATGGCAAGGTGCATGAAATGTGAGTCTTTTTGATGTATTTCATCTACATCTAACTAGGAGTTTCGTTCTTCACTTTTGACAAGTCATCTTAAAAGGCCCCTTCTTATTTTGATTTATTCACTCAAGTCTCGAATCGGCTAAGTATAAAAAATGCTATCAGAAACCTCCATGTGTCTCTTTGGCACACTCTTGGTATGAAGATTAAAAGAAAGACTCCCAAATGAGAACAAGCTCTCCATGTGTCTAAGTTCCAAGAAATTTGCACCAGTCGTTGAAAAGTATAAGCATGGGAAGATCCAATAGAAGCCTCCACGTGTCTCTTTGGTACAACTTCAAAGGTGAAGTTTAGGGCGGGACCCCAAACAAGCGCGAGAGCTTTCCATGTGTCTCTTTGGCATAAATTTAAAGGTGAAGTTCGGGGTAGGTCCCCAAACAAGTGCAGGATTTCCACGTGTCTAGGGTCTGAGAAATTTGCACCTCTACTTTTGATATTGGCTCAACATGTAGCTTTACCTGGGCTTCGGCGGGGTAGTGGCTTACTTCTACAACTTTACCCCCTTTTCAAAACAAAACCACACAAAGGAGACACAATCATAGAACACTCCCAACTACAAAATTTTCACCACGGATAGAAAACTGTAAATAATACAAAGACTCAGTGTGATCCACAACCCCAAAGAAAAGACTGATAACGACACCTTAGTGAAGGAAAAAAATTACAAACATCCACACAGGAAGACAAAAATTACATCAATCCAGGTGGACTGAAAATTTTAAATGAAAAATGGTGAGATTACAATTGAGCACCAACACCAGCTCTGACTTAGGGATGGGCACTCCTTACGAGTGCCATAAGAACAAAACATAATGCAACAATAGCAGACCATGTGCCAAAAATCCATTGGGCCATGGAGTCAAGAACCGACCTTCAAAGAAAAGTAACAAAAATCCAACCCTCCAGGGACAAACCGAGAAACCAACAAAACCGGTCACCAAGGATCGGGACAAACCGAAACAAAAAAATGTAGAAAATAGAACAAAACCAAAAATTGTACACTATACAATGATGTGTACCTTAGTTCTAAGAAATCAATCAAGGAAATGTTTCAAGTGCCTACCATTAATAGGAAACTCAAGCATTTCTCCATCTAAATATTTTAGGAAAAGGTATGCTCACCAATTCTAATGTCAATAGAATAAGGGCCCATCCATAATGTGTCAAATTTTCCATGTTTTCCCTTATCCTCATATCTGCTATCCCACAATAGCACAAGATCTCCACACATCGAAAACTCTCCAAGTTAACTTTTTATCAAAAAAACATTCAATTTTTCCCTAAATTTCACATGTCTTTGATGAGATTCTCTTCTTTCTTTATTTAATTCAAGAGTTTTATTTACACAAGAATCATAGGGACTAATCTCTTGATCCTCCAATTGTTGGATAAATTGATAAGAAGATAATTACATATGCAGGGGGAGGAGAGCCTGAGTTTCATATACCAATTCAAATGGGCTCTTTCCAGTAGCTCTTTTAATAGTAATTCTATCAGCCCAAACAAAAACTTCAACTACTCACCCCACTTTCATTTATTTAATTCCAAGGTCCTCCTGATTATCTTCAATAGATTTTTGTTACTTGATTCTGCTTGTCCATTACCTTGGGGATTGTAGTTAGAAGCATATGTTAAATTTATCCCATACTCTTGACACATGGCTACCAAAGGTTTAGCTCGAAAACTCATAGCATTGTCAGTAACTATTTTAGCGAGAACTCTAAACCTATAAATTATATGATTTAAAATGAAATCCATGACAATTTGGTGGGTTTCTTTCTTAATGGGGATTACCTCTACCCATTTGGTGAATTATTTAGTGGCTACCAATATCCATTTATGGACGTCACGTAAAGAATCTGAAATTTCCCCAATGAAGTCCATCCCTCACTGCTTAAAAGGGGCTTCAATTGATACAGGCTGTAATGGGAGGGATCCTGAAGCTTTCAATCTTCCTGATAAATCTTTACATCTCTTGCATCTTCTTACTAGTAAATTTGTATCCTTAAAAGTGTTGGCCACTAGTAACCTTCCCTTAAGATCTTATGGGATGTCACTCTTCCAAATGAAATGCCCCCACAAACTCCTCCATGGAAATCAGCAATTAACTTTGGGGCTTCATCCTCAGTGATACACCTTAAGAGAACTCCCTCAGGGTTTTTCCAAGCCAACCCATAATCAGTGATGATATATTTTTGGGAAGAAAATCTAAGTGCTCTATTTTTATTTTTACTTAAATACTCGGGGCATTGCAGGATGTCAAGTAAAAATAATACCGCTTACCATTCTTAATTTATTAATTTCTCAAGAATATTCATCCTTTCTTCATCAACTTCATTTATCTCAAATGTCTACTGATTGCTTTCTATCATTAACTTTTCCAAGCCAAAACCTCTACCCAATTTTGTAGTTTGGATGTCCATATCATATCATCCAACTTATTTTCCCATCGATCTCTTATTGGAAATTTCCATTTTTGACTAAATATCTTTGACATATGAGGGACATAATTTATGACTTTAGAACTTAAAATATATGGCCTAAAGATCTTTGTGGCTTTGACCAAAGAAAATGCATGTTTCTCCATAATAGTATACTTCAACTCTACCCCTTGTAATACTTTACTAAAGAAATCAATTGGCCTTTCAACTCCTTCATCATCCTTCTGTAGCAGCATAGATGTAATGGTATTCTCAGAAGAAAAGGAAAACATTTGGAAGGCCTTTTTGTAATCAGGAGCTGCTAAAACAGGGGCATTTTTCAATGCTTCCTTGATCCCAGTAAAGGATTGAATAGTTGTTTCTTCCCATTTGATACTCTGATCTTTTTTCAACATACTAGTGATTGGGATAGTCAATTTAGAAAATTTAGAAATAAATATCCTAATAAAATTTATCTTCCCAAAAAAGGATTGAATTCCCTTTTGGTTCTTGTAATAGGAAATTTTCTAATGGATTCCACTCTTTCAGGGATCAATCATGACCCCTTCTTTTAATACGATATTTCGAGAAACTTAACCTTTTGAACCCCAAACCGACATTTCTTAGGGTTCATTAAAATACCATATTCCCTACATCTTAACAACATTTTTGCTAAATGTTGCATGTGATCACTTTTTCCTTGAAAAATGGTCACATCATCTGATACACAAAGAATGAAAGCATTTATATATCCTGAGAATGCTACATCCATTGCTCTTTGAAATGTGGCTCCAGCATTCATCAGGCCAAATGGAATTCTCACGTACACATAGGTACCCCATGGAGTAGTGAAAGTAATTTTGATTCTCTCTTATTGCTTCACCACCACTTGGTTATACCCAGAAAAACCATCCAAAATAGATAACAATTTTGAACTTGTAACCAATTACAACATGTTATCCATATTTGGTAAGGGATAGTTTCCTTTAATTGATGCCTTATTTAAATTTCTAAAGTCAACACATAATATTATTTCTCCGTTCTTCTTTAGAATAGGTACCAAGTTTGCCACCCATAAAGAGTACCTCATAGGTTGTATGATTCCTCCACTTAAAATTTTTCAACTCTTCCTGCATTTTTAGGGAAAGGAGTGGATTAATTGGTCTTTTATTTTGCCTAAAAATCTTGGCATTAGCCTCCATGGATATCTTGTGCTAAAAAGGTCTTCCATATATGCTTTCAACTCGAATATGACCATGCCAAGCAGTCCTTGTACTTTTTTAACAACTGGACTTATGCTTGTTTTCCTCTCTATCTAATTTTCTACCTAACCATATTTTTGAGTTTTATCCTTTGTACCTAGGTCATGTTCTTCAACATCTCTCGAGGCTGACATGTGTCTATTAACAATGCGGTCAACATTATCAAAATTTTATTCCATTGTAACCAAACCTATAGGAATATTATTCATTTTTAATTGAATAATGTCTTTACCAAATAGGGTCTCTTTTCCATCATTTGCACAAACCATTGGTTCCCAATCCATACTTTGATTGGTAAATTCTCCTTTATTTTGCAAAAACCTTTGGACCTAGGCATCATCTTCAAAAACTTGCCAATGCTTGATATTATTAGGGATAGACGGCCTAGTCAATATTTCAATATCATATTCACAATAGGTGGATATTGTACAATTTTCAAACCTTGATCCCAACACTGCCAACTTGTCTGCTACAGTATTGTATTTCCTATCATGGTGTATTATATTGAAAGAATCAAACATTTCAATTAAGTCCCAAACTGCATGCTTATATTGCTTCATTCTTTTATTTTTGTTTCATACAAATTTCTAAATTGTTTGACTATCAACTCTAAATCCCCTTTAACAATAATGTCTCTGACACCATACTTCCAAGAAATCCTTAAAGCTAAGATAAGTTCTTTGTACTATGAAATGTTATTTGTGCACTCAAAATTAAGTTTAAAAGAAAAGTTAAACTCTTCATGGCTTGGAGATATCAGGACAACACCAGCACCATTACCAAATCTAGAACAAGCCCCATCAAACATCAGAGTCCAGGGACAACCAACCTACTCAGGATACTTGAACTCATCAATTTTATGCTCCTTAAAATATGTATAACCCACAAAGTTATCAACATCAACGTCTGTGTAGAATACTTCATAAGAAGCATTGTTAGGATCCTCAATGAGGTGTAACATTTTATTCTCACGATAAAACTTCACAAGGTTTCCCTAAATTGGTATGGTTACAAATGACATGTCCATTTGTACGCTTCCACCCACACTAGCTACCCATTTTCTGGATAATAACATTCCCCATTTAGCATGATAGTCCACAACAACTACATTCATGGTTAGGCATTTTCCTAGATAAGCTACTAGTTGCACTACCATTCCTTTGACATATCCAATTACTGGAACTTCTCTTGAATCCATAGCAGTACACTTCCCAAAATTTGTTGTTACTTTGATATTTAACTCGTTCATCACCTCAAGAGGCATTACATTACATGAGGCTCTTAAATCAAACATACAGTTATGCACCAGCATATCCTTAATAATTAAAGTGGTAAAAATGGATCCACATCAAGCTAAGATTAAACCAAAGATGTACCCAAATATACCTCAGGTGATTCACCTAGTTCCTCCAATGCTTGTGGTACTTCTAATTCTATAATAATAGGAGGAATCTCTACATTGTTTACACTTTTTACCCGAGTAAATTTTCTTCCTTAAATCCCAAATATTCAAATGCCCTTTTCCTATGCTCGGGGATCTTGAGTAATTCAAAAATAGGAGCATGATAACCTTAATCTGACTCAAGATTTGGGCTATGTCACAAGGAAAATATTTGGGCGGGACGGTATTAGGAGGAATATTCATGATTTCATCTGATAGTATAGGAGTTTTTAGAGTCTAGGCATGGGTAGGAGCACATGTTTTATTTCAAATAATTAGGCCTTTGCTAGATGTATCTTTCTTAGGGGCTACCTTCAGGATATTAGTAAGAACTAGAATTTTTGGCTTATTTTGTGGCCCTTCCCTTTGATAACCTTACTTCTAGTGTTATATCAATAGTTGTCTATCCTCTTCATAAGGGATTCCTCCATCATACTTTTTAATCATCAAGGCCATTAAGTATTCAAAATCATGATTAGGTAAATCAAATGCTTGCACCATATAAATTTCAAAAGTATTAACAGGAGGATGAGGTAATACCGGTGAACATAATCCCATAAATTTTCAACAGTTCTGGCACTTATCAATTTATTTGATGTTGCCCCTTGTTGTGAGTTCCCAGGGCACTCCATCATACACACATCATCATATGCCTCATCATTGTGTGTTTCCTCAAGTTCCTAATCTACATCACATGGGGAATCTGGTAAGAAACACCTATCACACCACTCAATAACATTGGCCTCTTCTATGGTAGTAATCCTAGCAATCAAAGGATCAAGTACCAATATATTTTCCCTAGGTTGAGGCTATTTATTTCTTGATCCCATAAGCCCCTTCCCTCTGTCATCCAGTTTATTATCACCTCTAGGATGACTTCCAAATCTCTCCTAACTGTGTGTCTTGTGTTAACCTTGAGAACTCTGTCCTATCCCTTTTTCTGCTCTGGCCAGTTTGTAGGATATCTCTTTAACCGCTCCGGCCAAAGTCTTCACAACCTCTTCCAGATCCACAACTTTGTTTGACTGAGGCCTCTCATGATTGATCAACTTGACACCCTCTCTCTTAGGAGGCTTTCCAACTACTTTGATGTTATTTTCTATTTTTAAGGCCATGGTGAAAGCCTACCTCAATGTTCTTGGGTTCTTATCTCTCAAGTAATAAGAAGCCTTTTTATCAAAAGCATTAGAATATTTTATCAAACAGGACTCATCACTTGGCCTTAGGATTATAGGTAACCTATTCAAGGTCTTGTTGAACCTAGTATTAAAATCCTAGATAGATTCATTTGGGTTCTTCTTTATATTTTCAAACTTAGATAGAAGGAACCTGATCATTCTTATCCCCATATTGTAGTATAAAATCATTTTTCATCTCATTCCATGAATCTATTGAATTATCTGGTAAATCCTTGTACAAATCACATGCATCCTCTTCAAGAGTGTAAATGAACAACTTTATATACATGTGTTCAAACTCGATTTCAAAATATTCCATCATATTTACAAAGAGTCTTAAATGCTAGTCACCAAAGGTGATGATGTTATTCCCTTGAAATTTTGGCAACCTATTTCGACATCTTTTGGCGCCATATTAGGATATCTAACCACACCTCTGAAATTTATTGGTCCAAAAGTATTGACAATAAAAGGAGGTCTAGGTGAAGGCTGAGCCATATTGCCTTGAGGAGGTGATCTTGTAGGAGAATCAAAATTATAAAGGACGAGGGGTCTCTATGGCACAGGAGTATAACTCTCAAAGTAAATATCCTCTAATGACTTAGTTTCTTGGAAAACCCTATCAAACTCAAAATAAGCAAGGAAAAACTAAGAGACACACTTTTCAGACACAAATGATGGCCCCTCTCTAGTAGGGGAATTTAAATTTACACAAGGACTACTTGGTTCAAAATCACTTGAAGACGTATGGTAATCTTTAACCACAGATTGATCACCTTTCAAAACTGATATCTCCTTTCTTGATTCTTATTTTCCAACCACTTTCCAGACTTGTTTTCCTTCTAAATTTTCTTTTCCTAGTTTTGGAAATAAATTTCTAGTAGGATCCCTAGTGAAGAAATACCTTCTTCCCTCCACTTTGCAAATATTAATGACAAATTTCACTTGACACAGGTTAAGACACTGGTAATCATCAAAATTTTAAACCAATTCAGAGTCACCACCAAGGATTCTCACCTTAGATGTGCAAATTTACTATAAGTAGTTTGTCAAACATCTATCAATACTTAATTTCTACAAATATTAGCAGATCTGATCTTCCTTTACCCACATTTATCATTATTGATGCAAATTTAGTACAATAACTGCTAGAAACTAGAAATATTACACAATGAACTTGTGATCTTGCACAAATCTTACAAATCTTAGCAAAGGATGATGTTTAAACAATGTAATTGTACTTAAATCATGTAAGAAACATTACTAGGGTTGGTATGTGTATGCATTTGTAGAAATAGTCCTGCAATGGTGCCAGATCAGTGTTGGTACCCAAATTGATTCTCCCTTTGCAACTGAGCAGCACCATAGTTTGAACAAGATGCTTGGAGGCAGATAAATCAGAGTGTGAGTCATTTTATAGCTAGGGAGGGATTTATCTGACTCTTCATTCACTCAGGCATGGAATAAATGCATAGTACCATAAACAAGGTTTGACCTACCCTGACTACTTTAGGTTGTGCCTTCAACCAGGGTGAGAGGACCTATTTTGTAACCCATATTGGTGGATGAAATCTACATATTCATATTATTTTTCTTTCCTTTCACAAAATTGATAGGATATCTTTAGAAGGTATGGTCAATACAGTGTAGTCTAACTCTCACGAGTTGTCACTTTAGAGGATGAAGAAACCTTCTAGACAAGATCTAGGTTACTAAAGGCAATGGTAAAAACTGATTACTCCTGCATATTGAGGTAAGGGATGGGTAAATCAACGAATTCCCTCAACATTTTATGAACAGGTAGTGAAAGAAAGGGTAGTTCATGTATGGTTCATTTTTGGATGTGTATTTTATGGTTGGGAAGTTAAGCAGGATAAATTTGATTATACCAAATATCTGAGAACTTTAAACAAATGTTAACAAATCCACAAGGAAAAAATATGAATAGCTTCAAATAGTAAAGATGAACCTTCAACTAGAAAATTGTGCATCTATGAAATCTGAAAGACACATGGCTTCACACATTCTTCAAAGTTTTAACATAAGAACTCGTGTTAAAGACTCAATTAAACTTTAGAAAACCCTGTTATATCACACTCATGATACACTCATAACCTCACAAAAATCCTACATCATCTTGAAATGAAAGTAAAGTGAATTTAAATCTCTTATTACATTATGAAGAGAGATTTTATTTCATAATGCAATCAGTGATTTAAATTCACTTTAATTTCATTTCAGTGATACATATTGTTTATCATTTTATGAGTGTATCATGAGCATGATATAGTAGGAGTTTTCTAAATTTTAATTGAGTCTTTAACATGATTTCTTGTGTTAAAACCTTGAATAATGTGTGAAGCCATGTGTCTTTGAGCTTTCATAGATGCACAATTTTCTAGTTGAAGGTTCATCTTTACTATTTTAAGCTATTCACATTTTTTCCTTGTGGAACTGTTAACATTTGTTTAAAGTTCTCAGATATTTGGTATAATTAACTTTTTCCTGCTTAACTTCCCAACCATAAAATACACATCCAGAAATGAACCATACATTAACTACCCCTACTTGCACTACCTATTCATAAATGGTGAGGAAATTCATTGATTTACCCATCCCTTACCTCAATATGTAGGAGCAATTAGTTTTTACCATTACCTTTAGTAACCCAAATCTTGTCTAGAAGGTTTCTTCATCCTCTAAAGTGACAACTCGTGAGAGTTAGACTATGTTGTATTGATCATACCTTCTAGATATCTCCTATCAATTTTTTGAAAGGAAATAAAAATACTATGAATCTGTATATGTCATCAACCAATATGGTTTACAAAATGGGTCCTCTCACCCTGGTTAAAGGCATAACCTAAAGTAGTCAGGGTATGTCAAACCCAGTTCACAATGCTATCCATTTCTTCCATGCTTGAGTGAATGAAGAGTCCGCTAAATCCATCCTCAGATACAAAATGTCTCACACTCTGATTTATTTGTCTCCAATCATCTTGTTTGAACTACAGTGTTGCTCATTTGCAAAGGGAGAATCAATTTGGGTACCAATAGTGGCTAAGGTTGACTTTGTAGCAACAATGATATGGAATATGAACAAGAAGATGATAATCACCAATCCTCATGTTTTGAATGCAAAGTGTTCAAATGGTCACCATTCTTTTAGATTTTTTTGATCTCTCACAAGTTACAAATTCATTTGAGGATTTTGTATGAGTAAATAAAGAAAGGTTCCCAAGTATATAGGGTATCTCAATGGAATGCGATGATCCTTCTTATAATTCATGGATTGATCCTTTTTCTTTATTGGGAGGTTGAATTGATCTACCAAAACCATCATCATCAGTTAAAACTGACCATGGGGAACTTCATGTTATGGAGGGAGACATTTCAATTCTAGAGGTCTTGAGTAGCAATCAGGTTGGACAAAAAAATTCAGTCCCTTCTCCCACTTCATCTCTCCAAAAATATGATTTTTTGGATGAGTTTAAGCTATCAAACTTCATGTTTGAAGAGGAAGTGAATCATGGTGAACAAATTGGAGATTTATAGGTCTTCATGGGAAAGAAGGAAAATTGGCAAAGAAGGAGAACAAAGAGCTGGAATATTTGTCATATTTGGAGGAGTGTATTAAGGAAGTAGAACCCATGGAAATCACAACCCTTGCTGCTCCATCATTCATCCTTCAAAAACAAAATCTTATTATCATGGAACAAAACATACAAGAACAATTTGCTTCTCACAACAGTCCTCCTGAATTAGATTTAGAAGCTCTCAATGAAGATACAATCATTAAAGGCTTATTACTTTCAGTTGGAGGGTCTAGTATTGCTGATGAATATGCCATAAACAAAGAGGGGAAAGAGAACAAGGACAAAAACCATTTCATACCAGTCATCAAAGAAGAAGATCAGTTATCTATAGATGAGAAAAAGGTCCCAAATCAGCTAAACAAAAGTCACCTATTCCAGGAATTCATGCAAGAAGGATTTATTTTTTAAACTAGAACTCGGAAGAAGTGAGAAAATCCAATGGATTAGACCTTTCCCAATCAGGTAATTAGCTTAATTTAATTGAATCCAAAAGAGGATCCACAACTTGTCATGATTGCCTCTAAGTATAAGGATAAGCCACATAGTACCAAGGATTAGGATCAAATCCTCAAAGGACAAAATAGTGAGCAGTTGAAGGAGGTGTTTTTTTATGTTGATACCTTGCCTCATTGATTGAAAAATCAGCTTGTAGTTATATTTTCACTCTCAACTACAACTGTGTTTAGTTTCAAGTCATCCACATGGCCTAAAATTGTGAGAAATGGTAGATACTTTGCATTTCTAGTATCAGGTTTTGTTTAATTTAATCGTTTCTCGGGTTAGTGTAGGGTAGGAGTAGGATTTTAAATTCTTCCTAGTGATTGTGCACATTGTATTTGTAGACACCAAATATGTGTCTTATGATGCCTTGTGCCCCGCATCTCGTCTCGCAACCTAACCCTACCTCACCACCTAAACCTTACACACTTAATTATTTATTAATTACCTTATAATTAATAAATCCACATCTCCAACCCTACCACCTCACCTCGCCACCTCACCATGACCTAGCCCTAACCATAAAGTAACCTAATTAAGACATATAACTTGGTCCAAACCCACACCCATGACTCATCACCCTCACCCGCACCAAAACGAACCTAATAATGACTTTACCAAGCCCACAACTGACCTCTCGAGAGAAAAGGAGGGAAAGTTGGCTATTTTACTAAAAATAGCCAACTTTGACCTAACTGACATCGGTCCCTACTCAACCGGCATCGGTTAGGTAACCGCCATCGGTTCCTTGTAAATGACCTCACCCAACCAAAACTATAGGATCCAAATTCATTTGCAAGGATCCGAATTCATTTATAGGAGAGAGACAAGTGAGTGAGAGAGAAGAGGTTACAGAGAGGAGTATTGAGCCCAAGACTCAGTAACTGAGTAACTAGATCACTGTCACGCTCATCCAAACATTGGGAGATTCAGAGGATAGCTTCATCAACTCACTTCCGATTGCGGATCATCCCAACTGAGCCTTGCCTTCACCACAGCATTCCTTGGACCTGCATCCACATCAGAAACTAGTAAGTAGTCTCTTTTATTACCTTGTATGCTTCTAGACACTACTTTGTGAACTTTTGATTCATAGTGATTATAAGCTCACTCCTGGATCTACCACCTGGTAGTATCCTAGATATAGTGATTATAAGCTCATTCATCCATCTCTATATTTCCCCAAAGACAACTTTCTCACTCTCTCGAGTCTTATCTATCACCCTACTACTATTCTCCCTCAACAATCTACTAACCTTCTAAACCCCATAACCACCTTACAACCAACCTCCATTTAAAATCCCTAAATCACCGCCCCTACCAATATTGGTTATCCCCTACCTAGGACGGGTTTTATAACCGCATGATTGGTTATCCAATGACCGGCGTCGGTCACTGTGACTTATACCAAAACCAACCTTTCACCTATTTACCTCCAAACAATCTCATATCTAGCCTTGTCTATCCCTATAACTTGATCTAAACGTATCAATAACTAGTGACCAAACAAACAACATGACATTTTATTATTGGTAGTTTAGTCTCTATTGCTTTTAGTAATGAGGTACCTAAATCGTGACTTCACAATAGCTTCTTTATTATCATTTGCATTAATTTGTATTAAAAGGGAATTGACCACCTTTGAAAGGAAGTCTAATATTTCCTAGGCCCAAGGCAGTTCCCTCACTTATTGTTTAATGAAAATCTGGTGGTCTTGCATTCTTATTTATAGGTAGTCCTTCCCAGACAAAAAGGAGCTCTTCACAATCGATCTGATCTCTCTATGGTACGCACACACCTTCCCAACACTCAATAGGTATTCCTCCTAGTCCTAACCCTTATCTGTTTCTCAAGAGAATGAAAAGATAGAAATAACTCTATTCTGGAACAAAATTCTGTGTGAAACAAAGATTTTTGTTAGAATAGGCTTCACTTTCCGTAAGTGCCTTAAAAATTTATATTTCTTGTAGTGTGTTTTTCGTATAGTTCACCATGCTTTTGAAGGAGAAAATCACAACAAAAAACTTAGAGTTACAAGTAACAGTTTCCATATTCAAGAAAATTCAAATGCAGAGAAACTAAAATTAGATCAAGGGGAAGATTTCAAAGTATGCATTCATTTTCTCCTTCAAATCCGCAGAAGATTTTCTCATGCCCTCTCCAAAATCAAAAAATCAATATTGGGGTAGTTTATGGTATTATGATAGGTGGAAATCCTATGGTGACTTGCATTTTTCAAACTTCTTTGGCCTTTCAAAAATGTTCTGAGAAACCCATTCAGAAGAAGAAAATCAAATTTTAATAGAGTTCCATGATGTCCAATATCATCTTGTGCCTCTGAAATTTTTGCAGTGCTCCATCTTGTCAATAATTATGTTTTTTCATGCTTCATATTAGCAAGAATCATATTCAACAAAAGTTTAGAAGTATATCATGTAGTCCCACATATCAGATTTGTGGAAGGAAGAAATGGGGAAAAGGGATTCAAGATCAAGATAATTTTCCACTCTAAAAACCTTAATTTAGAAAAATTTATAAATGAGAGGAAAATCCGAGCAAAGTGGAAAGCATTTCCATGTTTAAGTAGCGATCTTCAATGGCTCACGGACATGTATTCAAAGTTCATGATCGTTTACAAGTATATCAGGTGACGTCATGCCCAATGGATGCTTCAGGCATCTGGTCACACATCTAGTAGGAACATTTCTCTGATATTTCACCAACTTGTTATCTATTTTTACCCCATGGTAAAAATAGACAACTTTGGAGAATGGGATTGAGCACTAGAATGAGATTCGTAGAGCAATCTAGAAGGGTACAAATGATATTTCACGTTTTGGAAGCATTGCAAGTGATTTTGGGAAGTTGGGAGCCATTCAAGGAAATTTTTCCTCTTCTTGGTCTTGAAAAAGCCATACTTAGCAAAAATTGAAAAAATGGGTTACAAGCCTCTCGAGGGCACTTCATGCATCTTCACCCACCTTTGAGACCCATGAGAAATCAAAAAAATGATTAAGTGGAGGGAAGTTGGAAAATATTGCATCAGCATGAAATATCTTCAAATTCTTTACCTCGCTTTAACACTCTAACAAAATGGGAAAATGGGGAAGAAAATTTTGGAAAAATGGTGTGGAGCTATTCATTAGATGTCCACTCAACTCCTTGGCTCAAGAAGGTCTAAGAAGTCCAAGAAATTTGGGAGAAATATATGGAAGAATCAAAAAAATACCTAAGGGCCTCAAATGGATCTGGCCAAGATAAGGGACGAGCTAATTTTATCTCACCGAGCTAGAAGAAGATGGTGGCATGGATGATACATCAAAGTGCTAGAGTACGGGGCTCACCGAGCTAGTTCGGTAAGTCTAGGAGTTGGTTCATAAGTGGGGTGATTTAGTCGGTGGGGTCTACAAGGCATAGGTAGCCTAGGGACACAAGTTCCTCAAAATTTTGTTTCCACCACAATACATGCATCTTGACTCATCTTGACTCATCTTGACTCATCCAAATTTTTTCTATCCTGTAACTTGATCTCGCACGTATCAATAACCGGTGACCAAACAAACAAAGATGACATGTTATTATTGGTAGTTTAGTCTCTATTGCTTTTAGTAACGAGGTACCTAAATCGTGATTTCACAATAGCTTCTTTATTATCATTTGCATTAATTTCTATTAAAAGGGAACTGACCACCTTTGAAAGGAAGTCTAATATTTCTTGGGCCCAAGGCAGTTCCCTCACTTATTGTTTAACAAAAATATAGTGGTCTTGCATTCTTATTTACAGGTAGTCCTTCCCAGACAAAAAGGAGCTCTTCACAATCGGTCTGATCTCTCTACGATACGCACACACCTTCCCAACACTCAATAGGTATTCCTCCTAGCCCTAACCCTTATCTGTTTCTCAAGAGAATGAAAAGATAGAAATAACTCTATTCTAGAACAAAATTCTATGTGAAACATTTTGGCACGCCCGGTGGGACCCTTCTTGGGTTTCTTTCTTTCTTGCTTGTTTTCATATAGGGAGCACACTTGCTGTTTCTTTCTTCTAAATATTCACAAAATATTTTGTCATTTTGGTAAAAGAACTTGTCTTTCTTTCGCATCTTTGCATTAGTGAAAGTCATCTTCTTAACCTCTTCTCTTTCTTTGCTTCATCAAATATCATTTTTGATTTGGGTTTAAAACACGTGCATCACATTCTTGCTTGCTATTTTTAATTCTAGTGAACGTAGATTAAGTAACAGGTCATACACGTGGGGGTGATATCCACGGTATTGATGAGAAATTAATCTTACTCTCACTACACAACACATACCAAATCACATCATAATCTACACAACATCTCAAACATCCCCCCTTCCCACGGTATTCCTCTACCCAATTGAGGTAGCCTTACAAGCCGAAACAAACTTGACATCTCCCTTAGGTCTTTTCTTTAGGATTGACATCATCTTACGTCTAAGGCATAAACGCAAAGTGATTAAAACTAATCCTAGGGTTAGTCTCTTGATTTGCTTGTGTATCTTGCTTTTTTTTCTTTCAGTTATGTTTCTCTGTTATACCCTGTCTCAGTGATCACTTCAGACAGTTTGGTGGGTATACTAAGCCTTGTTATCCCCAAACCAGTAGCCTCTTACATTCTCTCTTTTCCTTCATAGTGACCAACACCGGTCCTCTTCTACCGACATCGGTTACATTGACCGATGCCGGCTACCGTCTGACCGACATCGGTTACCAAACCTGATATCGGTTATTGTGTTTCACAGTTCCTGACAAACCAGCAACCTACCAATTCCAACATTTTGTTGCTGTTTTTGTTCTTGATTGACTAATTCCCTATTGTATCCTCTTGTCCATGGTTGTTATCACCTGGCAACAAGCCACAACCATGGTTTCACATGCTTGTTCCATGTCTTTTCCTGAGTCACCCCCTTCGCATCCTATGGGGAATCCTACGGACACCAGTGCTTTTCCCAAGATCCCTGTAGGAGATCCGGACTTTGCCAAATTTTTGGATGCTAATCCTAGCACCGTACAGTATTATTTGTCTCATACCCCTGACCGTACACCCGATGGTCAGCTACTCTTTGGTATGCCTATTAGTATAGCCGCTCACTTAGCCCCTTCCCCACCTAATAACTCCACCTCACCGTCTTCATCCTTAGCCCCGTCTCCCAGCTCAGTGGCTTCGGTGGTTCATACTACACCAATTGGCCTTCCTTTGGTTAATCTGGGGCCCCACATATCACTACCATCCACTACCCCTACCTCATCTCTCCCGCAGATTGCCTCTTTCATAACTCACTCTCTACCATCTATTCACATGAGCTTTCCCTCTCAGGCTCCGCCCACCTTTTCATTTCCGCAGACTCATCCGGTGGCCTCAACATCTTATATAGGACACCCTTATTCAGCCGCCCCAACACATTCATCATCGTTACCTTATCAACATTCAACCCCACCATTGTCTAGTAGCGGCTCTTGGCCCAATCCTCCTCCGTTTACGATGATAGCACCATCATCTAACCCAACCAATGATTTAATCAAACAGATGATGGACAAGATGCAAAATCTTGAGGCTTCTATTTCAGGAAGCCGTAACACCCTGACATATGAGCAAGTTTTTTAGGAGCCTATTCATCCTTCTGTCCCCCTTCATACATATCCTCCTCAATGGGAATTACCAAAATTTACTCACTTTAGTAGTAAGGAGGACCCTCAACAACACTTGCGATCGTTTAGACATGCCTGCAATCTGATTGCTCATAACGATGTCTTACTACTCCGTACCTTCCCCATGTCCTTATCAAGACCTACCTTGGAGTGGTACGAAAGGCTTTAGCCCAAAGCACTCAATCTTCTCCTTTAACCAGTTAGCCCAATATTTCTTGGATCACTTCTCCATCAATATTTCCAAGAAATTATCCCTTACCGACCTCTATGTCATCCGACAATTTGAAGATGAGTCTATCGCAGATTTCGTTGGACGATGGTGGGGCCTCATCAACCAAATTACTTATGTCTTAGCTCAAGCCAAGATCATCAAACTCTTTATGTGGGCTTACACTAAACACATTTCTCCCACCCTCCAAATTCAAACTTTCCGCACCTTTGATGAGGCCTTTACTATGGCGTGAAACTAGAGATTCGAGCCTTAGAGGAGGAGAAATTGAAGTTGCACAACAAAAACTCAAATTTCTAAATCCAAGACTCCACCAACAAACCCAACACCACTAACTCTCACGCATCGGCTGCTTTGAAATCAAAAGGAGCCATACACGCAGTAACAATCAAATCTCAAGCACCGTCTAATACCCAGCCGAAATCCACCTATAAGTATAAAGTCGAGCCCATAAAGTACACTCCCTTGGGAGAAACTTATGATGTGATCTTGGAAAAATTGCTTAAAGTAGGAGCTATCACCTTGCCTCCTGTTAAACCTCACTCCAGGTTTGATTCCGCCCACACTATACCTTCTTGGTATAAAGAAAATGACTTCTATAACTTCCATTGCGTGAAGGGACATAGCCACGAAAACTACAAGATGTTGAAAAACATAGTGCAGGAAATGGTTGATGTAGGGGATATAACCCTCAATAATCCTAATGCCCTTGCTAATCAAAATTTAAAAATCTTCAACAAACCATTTCCAAACCATTCATCTAATAGTAACACAAACCAAGAAACCTCAGCCAAGGAGAAGAGTGTGCATGAGATCCATGCGGTTTTCAACTCCCAACCAAGGGCTTCCATCAAGGAAATTCTGAATCGAGCCTCTTCACCAACACGGGGTCCTCGCCCCCTTCTCCTTCATCAGGACAAGAGGACAGCCCCACTATTCCTTTACCCATAAAGGAATCAACCACCCAGAGTTCTCTTCTCACAGAAGATCCTTCTTACACCACATCCCTGTAAGACTATGAGTGGATGTTATCCAACCTATCTATTTCCCAAACATCTCCTTCCACCACTCTTGCTACAAAAGAAGAAGGATCACCACTTTTTCTATCATCCTTAGAGGAGAAACCCCTCAAGCCTACATCACCAAACTCCTTAACCATGACGGATCCTCTAGAACATGCCCTCCTCCCTATCAGTTCTTCATCACCTAAATCTTTCCAGCTGACCGGTTGACCTCTTAACACCCATTGATATAGCGCCTCATTCGCCCCCTGTATCACACCCACAGTGGACCGAGAATCATAGCCCACTTCTCTTCCATACCAAAATTCTCATCCACACGTGAAGATTGTCATCCCCCAGAAGATAGATGAGTCTTATGGGAAGGTTTGAGTACACAATGCTCTACTCAAATGCAAATAACTAATCCAGACACCTCTACCATATGCCCGAAGTTTTTACAAAAGCTCAAAATGCCTATTTCCTCACCTTCACCCCCCTCATCTCTACCAAATACCTCATCCACCTCTATCAACCTAACCAAACCTTCCCCTATGCTTAGGACTTCACCAATACCCAGCCTGACGCACCCACCTAAACGGTTAGATTTATCCAAAAATAAAGCCGTCAATCCACCTAGGAGATAGACCCAATCTCCTCGAGTCCAATCTATGCCTCCGCCACAACTAAAACCATTGCCCCTGATCACACCGGTATAGCAGGCACGGTTTCAACCCTCACCATCACACCTACCTTCTATATTGGGGCCTCACCCCTCCACCTTTCCTCAATACACCATGCCTCCCACGTCTTCTTTAACACGACCTGCACCTTCTGCACCCATACAGAAATCCACGGGCATCTCAACACCATCGCCCCAAGTATCCTACCTACCTACCAACCCTAAGAAAACTCAATCATCGAAGGACTTATTTTCTATCGCTCCTCTTTCCCGTGGTTGTTTCCTACCACCATGTCATCTATGGCCTCATCATCTAACTAGCTAAACATGACTTCTGTGTAGAAGAAGCCATGCCTAGTTAAACCCAATCATCAAAATCCCTTACCTAAACCACCACCCGTACGAACCACTCGTACCCAACCATTACCAAAACAATCAATAATCTCACCCACTCAATCAATAGCCTCATCTTCATCTGAATTTGACCCACTCAAAGGATCTTACACCAAGATCCTTGATATGTTGGTAGGGGATGCGACCATTTCCCTACCCCCACTCAGACCCTATGATCCATCTAAACCTCGACCTATAGGTTATGATGAATCTAAAATATGTGCCTACCACCGCACACCAGGACACAATGTAGAAGGATGCAAAGCTTTGAAATCCATCCTTCGCTAGTTGCCTATCTCGGATGGAAAATCTAAGAAAGACAACTTACGAGGGAAAATCCCTTAGCTTCGATCCCTTCTCCTATACCACTTGTCCCCGCCTCGCCAAAATCTATCATCATTACAACCCCACCTCTCAATAACAATGACTTATCCCTGCCATCTTCCTCATCCCGTATTCATGAGATCAACATGATTAGCATTGCTAATCGAAGTCGAAAAAACAATGGAAAAGCTAAAGAGAGAACACCTGCGGCCTCTATTTCTCCTTCCACCAGCCCGATCACACCACCACCTAAAGTGGTTATTTGTGGACCTGCCTATCTAATCTCTGATGGAGTTTCCCATTGCACCATGATCAAACAACTTCACCAATCTCCTGTAAAAATGACACTCTATGATCTCATTCAAACATCTGAATCTCATCGACAAGCTCTAATTGAGATCCTCCAAGGGATAGAGGTCCTACCTAATGAAACCCTGCCCATCACCTCCATCTTAACACCTAACCATGTCACTTCTCTCACCAAACAACCTACCTCCACAACCACCTCTGTCCCTGTATAGCAAGCTGCTATGTCAGTTTTTCCGAAGAATAAATTGTTGTCTTTGGTGTAGAAGATCCTGACCCCACTCTTTTCATCTCAGCTTACATCTAGGACATCTAGGTACATCATGTTATGATCGACGGGGGTGCTAGCCTAAACATCATCTCTTCCAAATCCTTCCAACAAATGAATATCCCTCCTATCTGCATGTGTGCAAACCCCACCATGTTGCATTCATTCAACGATGCTATTACTTCTACCCTAGGCACCATGATCCTTAACATTCGTGTAGGGCCACATACCTTGCCCAAACTCTTCTATGTCCTTGAGGGAGAGTTCCAATAAAACATGTTGTTAGGCGGCCCTTGGATCCAGGCTATGGGATGTGTTCCCTCCACCTTACATAGATGCATAAAATTTGAGTATGAGGGGAAGTCATACACCGTCGCAGTTGACGGCGCTTCCCCTTCAAAACCTCGTAATATGTTATATCACCCTAATGATGTGCTGTACTACCAAGACACCCATTGATCTGAGCCAACCATCTACTTCAACCACGCCTCAACCATCCACCTTAGCCGCACCCACACCTTTGACCAATGAAACCACCGACACGAATACCTCTTCCTTCCCCGTAGACAACATCCCAACCTCGGATCCCTTGATAGGTGTTTTTCAACACCTTACGCTAGGGGAGTACCACCTATACAATGTTAGCACCTTCCATACCCCACAAGAGTATGGATAGTTACATGCGCATCCTACCTATGACCGTCGTGTGGGGGAGGTGATCTCCTACGGACCACCTAATTGCCACACCAACCTAACGTATGGGGGTGTCGACACATCCTCTATCACCCCTGAACCTCCCCTTGGTGTGGTTCCCTTCCAATATAATTTTCAATATCTAACCAACTATCATTTCACCCTCACCTTCCTGACTCGCTTATGCTTGGAAAGGTTTTGGTTTCAGTCTTTATGAACAAGGCCGACATACGATCATTCCCATGACTACATGCAAACACAAAGATCGTAGTGGTCTTGGATTTTCTGAACCACCTACACTGAAGAAACCTCATGTCAATTGTATCCAGGAAGATGACGAAGTCACCCCTTCTGAACCATCATCGCCCATTTTTCCATCTTCACCCACGGAGTCGATAGACCTGGAATCTATCCCTCCTAACTTTTTTTTTTTCGTGAATGTTATCTTCCTAGGTCCTCTCACTTATCAACGCGATGGTGAAGACCCATCTTCTCTCCCCCTTTTGTATCCAGACATGATTGAAGAAGACTCACCTTTGATTAATGTTGTGGAGTGCTAGGATGATGACTCCATCCTCACCTACCTTGGTGTGGATGACTCTTATATTCAACGTGCCTTACCATCTGAAACCCAAACCATGTTGAATGAGTTGACTATAGAAATCAACATCCACATGGAGGACGATCCTCACATTGTAAAGATCAGATAATCTCTCAACGCATCGGAACAAGCCGCCTTCACTACCTTCCTCTATACCCGCAATCAAGCTTTCGCTTGGTCCTACGCCAACATGCCAGGAATCGATCCTGACATTGTTGTCCATAACATCACTCTAAAACTAGACTCCAAACCAGTTAAAAAGAAACTGAGAAAAATGCATCCATGCATTGCCCTCTTGGTTAAAGAAGAGCTTCAACGACTCCTTTTTGTTTCTTTCATCTTACCTATTGACTATCCTCAATGGATTTCTAATGTCTCAGAATATCTCTCCAGGATATTCTCACCAATGATGACTTCCGCCAAGAGCAGTTAGCCCAATTGGATCTTCTTGACAAACGTCGTCTTACAGCTCTTGACCACCTTCAAATTTATCAAAAGCGCATCAAGCGTGCTTATGATAAGTGAATTCATGAGTGTACCTTTAAGATTGGTGATCTTGTCCTCAAAGAGAATCAACATGTAACCAAACTAGAAAACAACAAACGTGGAAAATTTTCTCCTAATTGGATTGGGCCTTACATTATCACTCACACTTACGAATCAGGTACTTATCATTTAGCTTCACTTAATGGTAAACCTGAACTTGAACCCCTTAATGCCTTGCATCTCCAACCATTCTACTATTGAATTTAGTGTTACATCACTTCTTATCTACCTTTCACTTGTCCCTTGAGCTCATTTACCACCTCATACACCTTGTTTCGTGCATCTCAAAGTAGAATCAAACTCACGTGGTTTGATCATCACCTCCTCTTAAAGATGCCTTCCCCTTTTTAGTCTGGTCCATGACTTAAAAGTATCAAAATAAAAAGTTCTCAATTATACAATTCTGGGATATTCTTGAGTCAAACTTCCTACAAAACTAGATGCTTCATGCCAAACAAACATCTAGACCTCTAAGCTATAAACTAGACTGCTCCCTCGAAGGACAGCTATGTGCAAAGCCGCATCTGCTACTATAAGTAGACTGCTCCCTTGAAGGACAACTATACAAAGTCAGCCTCTATCAGAAGCTTCTTGCATTGATCAGCTTCGTGAAGACCTCAAGAACAACAAAATGCATATCCCATATAGACTTCCCACATTGATCAGTCTATATCCAAAAAAATAAAAGCAGTATTCAAAATAACTTTTGAGTCATGGACTTGTCTATTTAGGTTTGGTTCTCTTTCGTCAAAATAATCACCTTATAACAAGTTCTCTGCACCCCAGCTATACCATCCACCTCACCTCACCATTCTTCAAAACAACAAAACTCAAGGGACGTGACGTATATCCGATATATTGTGATTATACAACTCTTTTCACCTATCGAATTCTCACCTATGTAAGGTACCTAGGGATTCAAGCTCATCCTATGATAATGTGTGGTTTTTTTAGCTCTTTCCAACTATGGGACACTTTTTCCTCTTTTACCTGAATCTAGGATTATGTGTTGACCTTAATCAAGACATGGTTTCCTATGCTTGGGTAAGCTAACCCTCGCTTCACCTATACCCACACCAACACCAACAACATTACCCTACCAACATCAAAATTTTACCAACCAACAAATTGCCTAACCATAACCAAATTTCCTGAATTCACCTCTCCCTAGTCCTAAGGGAGAACTACATCGGTCTGAGGCCCCTCCTTGCTTTGTGCAATGGGCTATATAGGTAGCACTTAGGAGACATGGGGTCTCCCAAGGTTAGCTCAACCATCCCCTACCATAACCTATCATGTGTTGTGTTTTCCTTAAAAATATAAATATTTTCGATATCGGTTACCTGCTTATTTTAACCTAACTCCTGCCCTTATCCATCAATCTCCATTTTTCACCACATCGCCTACCCCCAGCTTTGCTAAATAGCCTTATTTTGAATTCATCGGCCCGACCTAAGGCCACAACCAATCAATTAGCCCAACCCAAGGCCGCAACTCACCAATCAGCCCAACCCAAGGCCACAACCAACCGATCGGCCCAACCCAAGGCCGTAACCAACAAGTCAAAGAAACCCAAGGCTACAACCAATCAATCAGCTGACCAAAGGCCACAACCAACCAATCAATCAATGGCACCCGCCGCCGCACCCAACCAATCGGATCAACCCAAGGCCACACCAATTAAGTACCTTGATCGAGGCCCACAAATTACAATTCTATCCACCCATCATGTAGTTGTTTGTTCAATCGAGCTCACATGTTCATGTTTTAGCATGACTAGAATACTTGAATTGATCATCCGACCAGATTTTCCTAGATCGAGACCGTGACGTTTATCGTAACCAAACCAACCATTTGGTACTACCAAACATGCCTAAAACATTCCGGTACCTTACCCATTATATCCCTGAGCTACTTCCTATGCCTTAGATACCAGGATTATATCAACCTTGTTTGGATAAACTATCAACCTTTGCCTATGAATTGCTTGTTTACTCTTCAAATCGTGTACCCTGGTCACACTACTGCATTTCAACATGCGTCTACTTCCTTGAACTTACCCCACCATCTTACCATCATCTCATCATCATTCACCCTTTATCAACCCTATCCCTGATTTCACATCACCTCAATCTATGATAGATTTGAGGGGGATTACCTATACCCTTAACTAGGGAAACCACTTCTTATTATTGTCAATGCAGCTTTACAAGACAAGCTACACGATAACAAGGGGCAAATGTAGACACCAAATTTGGGTCTTACGATGCCCTGTGCCCCGCATCTCATCTTAACCTAACCCTACCTCACCACCTAAACCTTACACACTTAATTATTTATTAATTACCTTATAATTAATAATTCCACATCTCCAACCCTTACCTCACCATGACCTAGCCCTAACCCTAACCCTAAAATAACCTAATTAAGACCTATAACTTGGTCCATACCCACACCCATGACTCATCACCCCTCACCCACACCAAAACGAACCTAATAATGACTTGACCAAGCCCACAACTGACCCCTCAAGAGAAAAGGAGGGAAAATTGGCTATTTTACTAAAAATAGCCAACTTTGACCTAACCGACATCAGATCCTACTCAACCGGTGTCGGTTCGTAACCGCCATAGTGGTTCCCGTAAATGACCTCCCCCAACCAAAACTGAAGGATCCGAATTCATTTGCAAGGATCTGAATTCATTTGCAGGAGAGAGACAAGTGAGAGAGAGAGAGAAGAGGTTACAGAGAGGAGTATTGAGCCCAAGATCAGAATCGAGCAACTGATCACCGTCACACTCATCTAAACATTGGGAGAGTTAGAGGATATCTTCATCACTCACTTCCGCTTGTCGGATCATCCCAATTGAGCCTTTCCTTCACCACCGCATTCCTTGGACCTGCATCCGCATCAGAAACTAGTAAGTAGTCTCTTTTATTACCTTGTATGCTTCTAGACACTACTTTGTGAACTTTTTATTCATAGTGATTATAATCTCACTCCTGGATCTACCACCCAAAGAACACCTTGCACCGACCTTCATTCATCCATCTCTATATTGCCCCAAAGATAGATTTCTCACTCTATGAGTCTTATCTATCACCCTACTACTCCCCTCAACAATCTACTAACCTTCTAAACCCCATAACCACCTTACAACCAACCTCCATTTAAAATCCCTAAATCACTACCCCTACCAATATTGGTTATCCCTACTACTGGTACCAATTTTATAACCGCATGATTATCCAATGATCAAGGCTACCATCCGTGACTTATACCAAAAACCAACCTTTCACCTATTTACCTCCAAACAATCTCATATCCAGCCTTGTCTATCCCTGTAACTTGATCTA
This sequence comes from Taxus wallichiana var. yunnanensis, assembly GCA_018340775.1. Lineage (NCBI taxonomy): Eukaryota > Viridiplantae > Streptophyta > Pinopsida > Cupressales > Taxaceae > Taxus > Taxus wallichiana. The sequence goes on from CM031242.1 coordinate 192,995,949, forward strand.
AACGTATCAATAACCAGTGACCAAACAAACAACATGACATTTTATTATTGGTATTTTAGTCTCTATTGCTTTTAGCAATGAGGTACCTAAATCGTGACTTCACAATAGCTTCTTTATTATCATTTGCATTAATTTGTATTAAAAGGGAACTGACCACCTTTGAAAGGAATTCTAATATTTCCTGGGCCCAAGGCAGTTCCCTCACTTATTGTTTAATGAAAATCTGGTGGTCTTGCATTCTTATTTATAGGTAGTCCTTCCCAGACAAAAATGAGCTCTTCACAATCGGTTTGATCTCTCTCTGATGCGCACACACCTTCCCAACACTCAATAGGTATTCCTCCTAGCCCTAACCCTTATCTGTTTCTCAAGAGAATGAAAAGATAGAAATAACTCTATTCTCGAACAAAATTCTGTGTGAAACAGTATTTTTGTTAGAATAGGCTTCAATTTCCGTAAGTGCCTTAAAAAAATTATATTTCTTGTAGTGTGTTTTTGTATAGTTCACCATGCTTTCGAAGGAGAAAATCACAACAAAAAACTTAGAGTTACAAGCAAGTTTCCATATTCAAGCAAATTCAAATGCAAAGAAACTAAAATTAGATCAAGGGGAAGATTTCAAAGTATTCATTCATTTTCTCCTTCAAATCCATGAGAAGATTTTCTCATGCCCTCTCCAAAATCAAAAAATCAATCTTGGGGTAGTTTATGGTATTATGATAGGTGGAAATCCTATGGTGACTTGCATTTTTCAAACTTCTTTGGCCTTTCAAAATGTTCGAGAAACCCATTCGTAAGAAGAAAATCAAATTTTAATAGAGTTCCATGATGTCCAAAATCATCTTGTGTCTCTAAATTTTTTGCAGTTGCTCCATCTTGTCAATAATTATGTTTTTTCATGCTTCATATTAGCAAGAATCATATTCAAAAAAACTTTAGAAGTATATCATGTAGTCCCACATATCAGATTTGTGGAAGGAAGAAATGGGGAAAAGGGATTCAAGATCAAGATAATTTTCCACTCTAAAAAACCTTAATTTAGAAAAATTTATAAATGAGAGGGAAAATCCGAGCAATGGAAAGCATTTCCATGTTTAAGTAGTGATCTTGATGGCTCGGGGACATGTATCCAAAGTTCATGATCGTTTACAAGTATATCAGCTGATGTCATGCCCAATGGATGCTTCTGGGCATCTGGTCACACATCTAGTAGGAACATTTCTCGATATTTCACTAACTTGTTATCTATTTTTACCCCATGGTAAAAATAGACAACTTTGGAGAATGGGATTGAGCACTAGAATGAGATTCGTAGAGCAATCTAGAAGGGTACAAATGATATTTCACGTTTTGGAAGCATTGCATAAGTGATTTTGGGAAGTTGGGGGCCATTCAGAAATTTTTCCTCTTCTTGGTCTTGAAAAAGCCATACTTAGCAAAAATTTGAAAAAATGGGTTACAAGCCTCGAGGGCACTTCATGCATCTTCACCCACCTTTGAGACCCATGAGAAATCAAAAAAATGATTAAGTGGAGGGAAGTTGGAAAATATTGCAGGTGCATGAAATATCTTCAAATTCTTTACCTCGCTCTAACACTCTAACAAAATGGGAAAATGGGGAAGAAAATTTTGGAAAAATGGTGTGGAGCTATTCATTATATGTCCACTCAACTCCTTGGCTCAAGAAGGTCTAAGAAGTCCAAGAAATTTGGGAGAAATATATGGAAGAATCAAAAAAATACCTAAGGGCCTCAAATGGATGGCCAAGATAAGGGACGAGCTAATTTTATCTCACCGAGCTAGAAGAAGATGGTGGCATGGATGATACATCAAAGTGCTAGGTAAAGGCTCACCGAGCTAGTTCGGTAAGTCCAGGAGTTGGTTCATGAGTGGGGTGATTTAGTCGGTGGGGTCTACAAGGCATAGGTAGCCTAGGGACACAAGTTCCTCAAAATTTTGTTTCCACCACAATACATGCATCTTGACTCATCATGGCTCGGTGGGAAGATGGAGCTTGGGTGGGGTGTGTGCGTAGGATGTGCATCACCAATGTGTGCGATGTGGGGACAAGGATCCCACAGAGAAATGGGATGTCGGGGAGAGTTAATCCTGATGTGGGCACATGGAGTCAAGACTCGAATGAGGTTTTGATTCCCATAGGATCCATTCAATGTGCATTACATGGAATCATAGGCAAGGATCCCAAAGATATCTCCAAGCTCATTGGTGAGTAGGATTCGGTGTGTTGTGGGGTCGACATGTAGAAAGCTTGACATAGAATCCGGGACAGTCGAGGAATGTGATTTGGTTAGGGTAGCGTAGAAGGTCAAGACCTTGATGTGCATAAAAGTGGACCAATGCAAATTTGGAGCTTGAGAAAGTAAAATGGGGGCTAGGTAAAGAAAAATATGTGTCATCTCAAGGAGCCAGTTGGCTAAGCTAGCCCTCAAACTTGATATTTAAAACACTCCAACACCCCTTCCATTTAAAAATGAAAAAATCAATAGGACCACAAAATTTTAAAATTACCCAACCTATTAAAATGATGCAAAACAATAGGGAAGAAGAGAAAAATTAAAATCATCACTCCTAGCTACTAAATTAATACACAAATTGTGGAATGGATTATAAGCCCGGAGATGCACAAATAGTTGCACACACTCAAAAGGTCATAAATTTAATATTTTTCAATGGAATCACACAAAATTAGACTTGTAGGAATTGTGGCTTTGATATCTATGCATAGTAATCAAGAAATTTAAGAATTGATGGATTTTTATGGTGAAAAAGATAGAAAATGAGCCTGGTTCAAAAACAACACTTCTAGGCAAATGAAATGGCATTAAATGATAAAGCATGGGTACAATTTTCTTCTCCCATAGGCCAAACTACAATGAGGGGTGGGTTTTTCAGGATAATCCATGAATTTTTCGTATTGATGACATTTTTTGTGGTTAGATTCATAATATACCCATATCTCTCTCATTAATTCTTTCATATTTTGTAAGGGAGAGCTCATTGAAAAAGAGGTAGACATATTTCTCCATGCAGCTCCTCTTTTCTCAATCGAGATGTTGTGAATTTTTGGGATTCAAGCCTTCTCTCCTAAAAAATATGTAGTGGCTTCATGCATTCTTCCTATCAGTAATGTAATGTGTAAAATCTAAGAGCAATAAATTTTGTTTTTTGATAATTAATTCTATCCTTGCATGATTTTAATTCTTCTTCTTGCCTATCATTGTTATCCAAGATGTTGCGCATATTTCATGGTTAATTACAGGTTTTGGGAGATGTTTTGTTTATGTGAAGTGTTTTTGGGTGTTATTCTAGTCTATGATGTAGGACCATCCTCTCTAGATTCATCCTCCTCCATTCTTCATGTATTGTGAAATTTCTAACACACCCCTTCTTTGGTTACATCACCTCTTTAGTGTAGCATTTATCCTTTTCACCCTTTCTCCTTCTCTCGGTCCCTTAAAATTCATGGATTATGACTAGATAAGTGTTTTTCTTGCATTAGGAGTAGTTGTAGCATAGCATTAGGAAGAGGAATCAGCCTTCTCTAGAGGGTCATCTCAAGTATGAAATTCCTAGGGTGCTATGTTTTCATGGTAACATCATCACTTCAATCAATTACTAAAAATTATTTCCAATTTTGATGGAACTATGTATTTTAGAATTATTTCGTAAATTTAAAAGAATATCTATCAATTACATTAGTTCTCATGCCACCAATATCAGATAAATCAATGCTTCTCTACACATTTGCTACAAAATATGCAATATAAGAATTGTTATCACAACATAATGATCAAGTAAAAGAGAAAGAAGTACACTATATTATTAGAACACTTATTGATCATAAGATAAAGTATTCACATGTTGAGAAAGTTTGTTTATCGGTAGATTTTCCAATTCACATACTATTTTTTCAATTGTATGACAACCAAACTCGTTATAAAAGTATATCACCTCAAATATCTACTATCTAGACCAATTCTCATAGGAAGAATGTCAAGTTCTGTTATTCTACTTAGTGAGTTTGATATCAATCTTATTATTTAAAAACAATCAAAGGAAAATCTCTTACAAATCAACTTATAGTAAAGACTCTTGCAGGATCAAAACCTCTCAATTTCAAATATCCGGATGAACTATTCTTGTATGTTGATACATTAGCTTCTTAGACCCTTTTTTTTATGGATCTTATAATATCCATAGATCAAAAGTTGGTATTTTACTTATCACACTAGATTATAGTGTTATTCCAAAATATTTCCACTTGGCCTTCCCCTACACAAATAATATTATAGAATATGAAGCCCTCATAACTATTTTTAAATTGGCTATATCTTAGAATATCAAAGAATTGGAATTATTTGGTGATTCACTTCTAATCATCAAACAAGTCATAAATGAATACCAGGTAAAAGATGAAAATCTCATTCCTTAAAAACTTATGGTGGATAGCCTTAGAGGTTACTTTCAGTTGATCACATTTGAACAAGTTCCTCACCTTAAAAATAAATCAACATATGCAATGACAACTATCAAATCTCTTCTTGAGTTCAACTCCCATCAAACACATATTGAGTTTCTTGTTGAACATATTTTGGTCTCTTCCTATGATTTTCTTGAGTTAATTGTGGTCAAGAAATAGTTGGTCTTGATAATCCCCGATATCATGACATTTATACTTTCATCTGTGACCATACTTATCTCGATAACATGAACTCCTGCAATAAATGATCGTTAGCACAACATGCTTCACCTTATACCCTATTTGTAGATACCCTTTATATAAGAGGCTATGATGGAACTCTATTAATATGTCTCAACCATGAAGAAGTGCTCAAAATCCTAGAAGAGGTACATGCTAGTATTTTTCGATCACATACGATACAACATGGTTTTAGAAAAAATATCTTACATGTCGATTACTATTTTCCTACCATGGATTTTGATGCCTGAAAATTTTTCAAGAAGTGTATGGATTTCCAAACACATGGGAACCTCATTCACGCACCGTCTCAAGATTTACAACCAATCACTAGACCTTGTCCTTTTTCCTAATGGGGGCTTGACCTTATAGTAAAAATCAACCCCACCTTGTCTAATGGCCAAAGTTCATTATCACTACCGCATAATATTTTACCAAATGGGGTAAATTCCTATTATATATGTCACCGGTAGTAACATTTATAAATTCATATTCAACCACCTTATTTTTCATTTTGGCATTCCATCCTCTTTTTTATTGATAACAGTAAGTCATTCAAAAACAAAACCATTAAAGTACTAGCCAAACGTTTCTACATCTACATTCATTTTTCCACCCCTTACTATCCCGAGTGTAAGGGATAAGATGAAGCTTCCAACAATACATTAAAATATATCATGGAGAAAAATTTTGATAAGCATGCCCACAATTGGCATACAAAAGTATATCCTACCCTCTAGACCTATCGTACATCCTTTCATACTCCAAAAGGAGCCAATCTATTTTCACTTGTGTACAAATCCAAAGTTACATTACCTATAGATTTCAATCTCCCATCACTCCATGTATCCCTCCAACATTTATCAAAGAATACAACTATATACAGGCTCATATTGTTGGGCTTGATTTTTTACATGAAAATTGGATCAAACCTTTGGACCATCTTAAAGTGTATCAGAATAAAATTCATGTCAACTACAACAAGAATATAAAACCATGATAATTTGATATTGGAAACATTTTATTAAAAGAAAATCAAAAAAATAAAACCAGAGATTGAGACAAAAAGGTTAAATTTGAACCAAATTGGTTGGGTCCTTACTTTATCACTACAAAATTTAGACCAAGTGCTTACAAGTTATCTACTCAAGATGAAAAATATCTTAAAGAATCCATGAGTGTGATTAATTTGAAAACAGTATATTCCTAATTCATCTATACCTACCTCTTATGTTGGGGTCATTTTAGCACATCCACTTGTATATTTACTCTATCTTATACATCTTATTGTTTCATCCCAAACTGGTTTATGTCACTCATTCCTTATATTTAGGATGTATGCCCTCTTTAATCCTATCCATTTTTGATAACATCCATCCCTTAATATTCATAATCCTTTACATGTTTTTGTATGCTCGGATGGATCCTAGATCACCTAACTAAATCTCATTGGTTTTTACAATCGATCAAAAATCTAAAAACATTCAAAAAATCCCACAAAATCCAAAAACATTAAAAAAATAAAGAACTCCAAAAACAAAGTAAAACTACAAAACAATCAAATAATCAAAATCCAAAAACATTCAAATACTCAAAAAATCCTAAAAAATTACAAAAACAAAAATCCCACAACATCAACACTCTCAACAAAAAAAAATTAACTCCTATCCTAGTAAAATTTCCAACCATCATATGACAATAAAAATAAATCATCTTACCCCTCACATGTATCCTTGATTAGGTTCAAGACAAATCAATCCTATCCCTCGCCTATATCCTCACTCAGGGAAATCATGGCTCTTATTTTATCCCTTACATGCATCCTTTCTTAGGGGAAATGACCCATTCAATATCAGATTAATCTTCAATGTGGATCAAACAAAAAGTGTCACTTGACCCCACTCTTCAATATGATTCAATCCCCTTGCATGCATCCTTTCTTGGGGAATCCAACTCGCTTAATCATCATTCGAAACAAACTAGAGGCATAGTTAATTATCTTTAGTAATGTGTTGTGTTGCATTGTTACTATTTTTCTTAACCAATTACAAGTATTTCGTTATCATATTGGTTCATTTATACCCATGGTTCATACTTTTACTATTTATATTAGGTTTTCTTTACTTTCAATCTTTTGTTTTCCTTGACCAATTACAAGTATTTTGTTATCATATTGGTTCATTTATAGCAATTGTGCATAATTTTACTGTGTATATTGGGTTTGTTTTACTTTTTATATTTTGTTTGTGTGTGTGTGTGTTTATTTATGCACATAATGGGTTAAACATCATTATTATTTCGTAAACATAGTGGAAACTCTATTGTGCAACAAAAAGAAGGTTGTTTTAAAATACAATATATGAATGGAAGCTCAAGCTATGAGAAAATCACTCCCATCATCCTTCTCATCACTCTCAAATTATAATAATTATCCTTCCTCTTATCAATTGGATGTCCACCATTTTGTAATGTCACCTATCCGCTTTATGGGCACTCCTTAGCATAAACCATACTCACTGGAGCATCCAAATTCTTCACTCGGAAAATTAAGAATCCATATTCACTTGAGCTTCCAAATGCTTCACCAGGGAAACTCAAGTAGGTTCACAACACTTCCCTATCATCCACTCATTGGTCTACATGTGTCTATTATCTTTAAAATTATATTACTTTGTAATAACACTTTAAATAGGGGAAAATGTAGACACCCTAAAAATACATACCGATTCTCGCATAATCATCCTTATCATCCGTGCATAATGTGCTAAATAATTTATAGAACACATTTTATACCAATATCCTCCAACATCCTATTATAATTAACCCACATCTCATTAGAATTAATTTAATTAATTATATCATGCATAAACCATACACTTACACTCCTTAGCTAATTTAATTAGCTATTTAAATAAAATAAAATTTATTTATCCACTCAACTCCACTTCACTAGCTCACTCCACTCAAATTTTAGAACCCTACAAAAGAGGAAGGAAAATTACATGTACAAGTGAATAATTCAATAACCAACCATTCAAATTCACTTCCCCTTAAATTATTATTCAAATCATCCAACTGTACAAAACAAATCATCTTTTTAAATTAGGAAAATGCATTCATTAACTTACAACTCATTCAAAGTTTAATACAAAATCCATGGCCTCTCCTTCAGCTATAAATAAGATGTTCATAATTTCAAAAATTATTTCTAGGAATCTTAAGGCATTTGTAGCATTAGTATGTCAAATTTCCATTATAATTTAGACATCATTAGGCTAACAATTTGATCAACAAATCCATCCATTTCTCGTAGCATATCCGTCTTTTATTTGGAATTAGTTTTAGAGTATCCAAAAACAAATCATCAAAGGAGATTCATCAAATGTGGTAATTATTTTCACACTTCATCTATCTCATCTGAGGTAGCAAGGAGAGTTAAGGAAGATAATATTTTTTATTGCTTGTTTCTTTCATTGTTTCAGTTTTCCTTATATAAATAAGCAATGTTTGAAATTTTATCATTTACCTAACTAGTACATTCCATGGGTGGATTATTAAGAGGACAATAAGGTAGTATCTTCTTCCTTGTCATCATTAGTGTCAAAATGGGGGATTGAAATCATTATAATAATATATCATGTTTTTTTCATAGTTGAAGGTGTTCATTTTATCCAATTTCTTTTTATAATGGAGAACATTAAGGTGTCTAGCTTGTGCATGGGACATGATGTATTCCTTATAATAAGAGAGAATTATATTTCATATTTTAGTATCACAATGGTCGAATGATTATAATTTATATATGATTATTTGTTAATAATGCCAAATTGTAAAAAGGATCACAAAGAAAGAGGTGGATGCTTTTGAAACATTTTGGCAAATTCCAAACTTGTTACATTTATAAAACTATTCATTATGGTTGTAAGAGGATTCGTTAAAATTATGAGGGACTTTTTCCATCTTGATTTCAAGGACATGTGGAATCAATATATTTGTAAGAGATATGAAGGTATCTAGCCTATAATACATTGTGGTAACTTGTTTCTAATACATGTATTTTGAATTTTTTAGGCTTGTCATCATCAAGCTTGAAAAGAGTAACTTGGATATCGGGATGATAGTTATAAAATGTATGAATGGGTGTATTACACATAATTAGAGTGGTAGGAATTTGGATTAGTTTGTTAGGATTAGGAACATGGATGTCACATGGGTTAGGATTGGGCACATGTTTGTATCTTTGGTTATTGTGGATAAATTTAATAAATTGGCACTTGTAGGAGTAAACTTATCTCATGTGGTGCATTCATGGGTGGCCTCAAATGAATTAATAGGAAAGTGGGTGATCTAAGACCATAACCTTGTTTTCCACAACTTTGGGTTCCATAGTGATATTGCACCATATTCATCCCAAGGTATTTTGATGGTTCTATCAAAACCATGACAAGTGAGTCATGTTCAATTGAGGTCTTGTTAGGAATATCCTTAAGTTTTAATCAACCAAGAGGATGCAAAATTTATTCCCAAACCTTTATCCATTAACACCTTCCTTATTTAGGCATCATTTATGATGACACTAATAAGGAGGGGAGATTCATCAATACAAAAGATGATTTCATCACTAACCATGTCATCCTCAAGAAACTCTAAGGATTGTGTTTTATTATTCTGAGGAGGATTCGTGTTTTATGGTATTAATCTCAAATTATGTAGGGATTGATTGGAGTGGTCTTCTTTAGTGACTTTTGTGAATCCTCTAAGGCTTCAAGTTGTTACATAAATAAGTTATGATGTTACGAGATGTACATATAAGTTCAATAAGGGAAATTGTACAAGGAATTGAATTTCATCAAGAAAGTTCTAATGAGGTTTTTGATAAGATCTATAATGGTACTTAGCTTGATTTTTTAATAAGTGGTTGAAGATTTGATTATTTAAAGAGATTTATTGTTAGATGGAGGAACGTTTCTTCATATTGAGGAATATGCTCATTTAACTAAGGATTTGTTGATGAAGTAGGATCGTCATTAGATTTATCGGTATAAGATGAGTTAGGAGTGTCGTTAAGATAAATTTCATCTTTCAATGGTTTTTAGGCTTTTGGACATGGTCTTCATGTGAAATATTTTTTCGATAGTTGACATTATCCATATTCTAATGTTTGCATTTTATATAGGTATAATCATAGCACACATCAATGATGTCCATGAGGTTGTTCGTGGGTTCCTTTTCATAGTTAAGGACCAATCTGAAGTTTCTCATTGGTGGTTTTGAATAATTTATTAATATGCATCATACCATTTTTTGGTGATTACATCAATGTCAATATTAGCACCTAATAGAAAGTGAAAGGCAATATTTTTGAGATCTTGATAGTTTTCATGACAGTTCTAATTTTAGAATACCATCAACATAATGTGGTGGGGTCGATAGGCACAATTTTTGAAGTATCAATGTGATTTGATCTAGGTATAGACATGATTTTCTTGAGTTCTCAATAACTCAAGGGCAAGTGGTGAGAAATTTATTAACTAATTATAATTCTTAGTTTAGAATTAGTTGAGGGAGGAAACATGTTTGATTTTCCCTTGAGAGGGGCTTGATTTTGAGATGATGTGATAACATCACCACTGATTTGAAGGTATCTTTCATTATATTAACGGTTAATTGGTAAAATTCCTTCATAAGATAGTCTTACCTCTTCGCTCTCTCGAGAGCCTCCTCTAATTTTATGGGGGATAAATATTTAACCTTATATTGTAAATTAGGAATCAAGGTTTTAAGGAAGATTTGAAAGATATTTTGGCTATCTAGATTATGATTGGCTTTTCTTTCCATGGATTTTCATTGTTTAATGAAATTTTGAACTGATTCATTGGTTGATTATTTCATCTTGATGAATATTAGAAAAATATTTTCAAAAATGTCCTTTTGTAGAAATTTTTTTACTAAGCAATTAATTGAGGTTTCTAATTCAATTATTGATAGAGAATGAAGCATCCCTCATCAATGTTTTGGCCAATAGTTTTGTAGTTGTGTAAGTGTTTTTGCACCCACTATTTGTAGAGGTTGCTAAAAGCTTTAGGATGAAGGTTGATATCAATTAATCCATCATAAGAAATAGTTGGTGATATCCCTCCAATTTCCATGGAAGATATGTAAGGATATAGAGATTCATTTTGTTTTGTTTACAAAACCTTGTTGGAGATTGGAGATTGGGTCCCCATGAGTATCCAAAGGGAAAATAGGTGAAGTATATTGATTAGAAGTTATCATAATGATTTTTAGGGTAGTGATGGTGTTTGAAATATATGGTTTTGCATTTTCATCAATGTTATTATTGGTGTCATTGTACATATGAGTTATTTGATCCAATAAGTTAATGATCACTAGGTTGTTGTCATGTGGTATTTGGCTAGTGGTAGGAAGATGATTTATAGATATTTTTGTTATAAGTAGGAGGATTATTAAGAGTATTTAAATATAATTTTAATGGAATTGTTTCCATGGGAGTTCTAGTTTGGGGAACTCAAACATATGACTCTCCTTTGGTAAAATTGAGATATACATTATATTAAAGTCCTTAACAATATTAAGGTTTTCATGGGTGATTTGAACTATATTATGTTGAATGGTAAATGTAGGTTGAGATTGTGTTAAAGTGTATTTTGAATTATTTCTTTCAATGTGGGAAGAAAAGGAAGAAAGGAACAACCCATATAAAATTGGAATGGTTATGGCTTTCTAGAAAAACTCTAAGAGGTGACATGATCGTAAGTGATTATAAGAGGCTTAAGATAAAAGAATAAATACATGAGATGGATAAAATATTGTAATAAGAAAATTAGGTTGATAAGATTTAATAAAATATGAGATTAAAAACACGTTCAAATATCATTCAATAAACATTGTAGTAAGATTCACTATGTTCCCTAGAATGTATGTGGGATAATATGGTCAATATGATTATCCTCTCTCTTCTCAACAATATATGTTAGGATATAAGTAGAATATCAATCTAGGTCCAACACATAGGCCAAGATAGAATACCAAGTGGTGTATGATTCAAGGATCTAGAAGATACTAATTTACATTATCAAAGTCGTAGGGTTCCAAAGCCTATGTCTAAGATAGGGGTGGAGTCTTACTAGAATATTATGTTGCAATAGTAAAAAAGGTAATAAATATGTGCTAGAATATATATATGTTAAGATTTGTAAATCCATGTGGTGTATATAACCAAGGGTCAATAATAAGAATAACACAATAGACACAAAAATGATACTCTATTCTAGTCTAATACATGACACATCAAACATAATCAATTAAAACAAATGTATTAAAAATGAAGGTTTACGAAAACTTACATTTATGAAGACATTGTGGCTGAATTAAGACCCCCAAAGTTAGTACCACCTCACAAGAGGGTTATATGTGAATCATAAGAGGAATAGGTAGAACACCTAAGTAGACCAAATTTGGTGACTCTAAGGACTTAGTAGACCTTTCTAATACACCTAATACTCTTTGTGATGCTAGTAAACCAATCCTAAAGGTAGACCTCTAAGTATAAACTTCATTAAACCTCAACTTTTAAAACTTTAAAGGAATATTTGTGAGTGTGGGAAGAGAAGAATCTTGGATGATATTATTACGAAATGAAAACAATGAATCCCTTATATAATGTTACATGACCTCAAGTCATGATTTTTTCATAATCGATGGGTCGATCTCATCAATCTGAGAAAGGTTTTGTTAGAAGACATCAACTAGGATTGATTTTTTAGCTGCAAGCAATATGACATAAAGATGAAAGGGGAATAAAACATGTAGGAAAAAATAACACTTAGAATCAAGTATGAAAGTGATTTAAGGGTGTTTTAAGTAGGTGTTAAGGTGATAAAATTGATAAAATCAAGTTGTCATAAGGTGGTGGAAATGGGATAGTAATAAAGGTGGCAAATGAGGTAGTAGAAAGTTGGTAAGGGAATAGTAAAATAGTATGAAAGTGTGTTAGGGGAAATTAGGAAATTTCATGCATGAATCTTTCACTCAAAACTACTAATTATATCCTAACATGACTCTTCGTGATGCCCCTTAAGGTATGCACTCAAGGAGACTAATACACCAACATCCCTCAAAACTAAATCATTATTAAGAGTAAATAATAAGGTGCATCTAAATGCACTATATTACCCCACGTCATGTGCATAACATCTAGACATTATTAACAAGTGGTGCAATATATGATATTATTCCATGTATGTATGTCTACATGCAGATTCAAAAATATGCTACATATTTTAATGAAATATCGCACCAAGTATGAAACATATAAGAAGCTTCAATAAGTGTCACAACACAAAACATTGTGCTTTGCACAACTACACTTTTATGCGGATCTCTTAGAATTTTTATTTCCACATGGATGCTTTGATCTAGCATGTACCATATTCAATATCATTTCTAAGGTTCTGATCTCATATGCACACTTACATAGTGTTATATACATGTCAAATAAGCCACATAATGGATGGAATTTGTAGGGTCAACGAAAAAGAAATGGCATGTATATGGATTGTGTGTCATTGACCAAGTTAAGAAAGGTTGATAGCAATGACTAAGTCTTTGTTTTGGTGAGAAAATAAAAACCAAACCAAGGAACCAAGTCTAGTTCTAGCAAATATTTTTTATGAGCATAATTCAAAATAGATATTTAGGGTGTAACACATCCCTTGTGCGATAGTTCTAATACTACAATAGTCAAGTTTATAGTAAAACCTTAGTACATCCTACCTTATATGCATGAATCTTCATCTTATTCATTTTTACTTCCAAATATGTCATTTTATTGAGACGTGATGCCTCATCAAGAGTTGATCTACCAAAAAAATTGTAGTAATCCTCATCAAAATTTACATTCAATTTCCCTTTTCCTTTGTCATGACAAGAAGAATGTTATGGCTTGGATGATTGATTTTCTTAGGTTTGTTGGTTGGATATTTTGTCAAGCCAAAATATGAGGTTCAACCACAGTACATGGGATTAAATCCCTCCTCAAAGACAAGTGAGGTAGCATGTTTATTACTAATCTAAAACACAAAGAAAGATAATATGTACAATATTCACACTATTCTAACCATTGGGGTTGGGATACAATCCCGAAATCCATATCAACACGAGATGGAGATGTTACAGCTTTAGAAATGGAATGGATTAGAAAGAAAACTATTATAGATGAAACATAGCGGAAAGGGAATGAGAGGAATGTACTTTCTTTCAAGAAAACACAGATCAAGAAATACTTATACGAGTTTTAGATAATGAGTGTAATATTTGAAATCATTAAAATAATCAAGAACACTAAAAAAGAATAGCTTAAGATCTTGGATGTAAGAATAATCTCTCAAGATAGATGAATCCCAAAACACAAAGTTTGCAAAATAACACCTTTTTCTATTCCTCAATGATTAAAAAGAAAATACAAAGTTTATCTTCTTCTTCACAATAGCTCTCAATATTCTAAAAATCATCTCTTTTGGAATTCACAAGCATCCCTTATTTATAATGGAAAGAGTAGAGAAAAATAGGATAAATCCTAGAAAATAGTCATTTAACAAGAATCCTATTTTCTTGACTCTCACGCAGGAGAACAAGTCAAAATTTGCTTCCTATGTGACAAAACGAAAATGAAAAATACATGTCAATCTCTAGATGAAAATGACATGAAACATTATGCTTATTCTATTTCATCATCCTTGTCTTCCTCCAAGCCAATGCCTACTTGTCATAAAATTCTTGGAACTTCCAGATTATTCCCTACATCTCAGCTTCATCTGGTGCACTAGAATAATCACTTAGAACCTTGCAAGTTTCTGAGTGTCACTTGCATTGCCAGGAAGTTTCTTCAATCTCTTGTTGAGTTTCCTTAGTGATTCCAAAACATTCTCGATCCTTATGAACTTATCAATGGTTATCAGATCAAAGGCGGAAGCTGGTTCGTGTTGAATTGATTCTTGAATTTTTTTATAGAGATCGTCAGCAGGTAAAATATTTGAGCTATCATCCAACACTTTGACAAAGATTCTGGAAAGCTCCTCTTCTATGTCATTGGTGGCATCAACCAACTGATCTCTAGATTCCCTCAACTTGCTGCAAGCTTCACTAAGAATCGTTATCTTGAATCTGATGGCTTTGGCTAGCTAGAAATTCTTATCCCCATACAGAATGATCCCTTCTTCCATCAAGATATGGGATGGAACATGTTTCAGTGCATTAAAAGCCTCAAAAGTTAACTCGAGGTTCCCAACTTCCTGTGAAAAATTTTCACCCATTTTGTCACCATCCTTCTTTATCTCCTCCAAGGATTTATAAACCTCCATTGTGTCATCAATGACCTCTCTTCCTTTTAGGAGTAGCCTCTGAATCCATTCATCAACCGTTCTCCCCTTCTTGTTGATCTTTTCAATCATAGGTACCGATGAGAAATCAAAACGATAGAGTACCGGTAGAAGATGATGGTGTTGATGAGAAGGATTTGAAAGCTTTATTAATACCTCCATCAACTGTTCAACTTTCTCCTTTAGCTCATCTATTCTCACCTTTGTTTCCCTCGGCCTTCTATCACAACACGTTCATGGCATCTTGGGCATTCTATTATTCCCCTTCATTTGTTACCTTTCCCAAATCAACCCTTGTACTCTTGTAATTAGTAACCACTATATCCTCCTTAGTTTTTTCATTCTTGGGAGTGGAAACCTCTACAAATTTATTCCCGAGGCATCCACTAAAACCCTTGTAACCATTTTGGGTTTCTTGGTAGATTTTGTAGGAGAGGCCTTTACTAAACTGAAGTCAAAGGTTGGTAGAGGAACTACCACCTTCCTTTTCCTTGGCGTCTAATCAATTAACCATTGAGGTATAGTGGAAGAAGTTTATCCTATCAGAGGTATTATGGTTACATCTGTAGGTGGAGGAAGGTTTACTTGTGGAGTCGTGATGACTGCAAGTGTGGTGACTATGGGAATAGACTCAGGGAATGAAGGTGCGGAGGGAGGAGGCATATCTATAGCCATCTTAGGTCCAGCAGAGAGAGGTGAGAGGTTAGAGAAGATGCTGGCCATGGCTGATGAGAGTGGCATAGAAATATGAGATGAGGAAGATTGGGAGAGAGGAGGTAAATATTCTAAAGTCAAAGCTTGAGAAGCAAGAGAAAGACTTACCTCCGATGAGCAATCATCAAAAGGAGAAACAAGAGGTTGACCAACCTCATCTTTTGAAGGAATTTTTCCTTGTTCTGGTGGAGGAGGTGAATCCAATACCTCAACTATTTGTGAAGGAGTGGTAGATGATGTGACTTCTTGCGTTTCTCCCCTTCAGACAAACTTAAATTGTATCTGCCTCTTGGTAGGGATTTTATCCTCTTCCCTCTCTCCCTTGGAGGGTCCCGCTTCTAGAGTAGGTATTTTTGAAAATTTATTTTCCTTATAACTCATTCCCTAAGAAATGAGCCATGCCTTGGTATGGACAAGAGTCTAAGAATTTCTTCCAGCGATAGAATCTTTTTTAGCAACAAAACAATCAATAGGGAATCAGGAGTTGGTCTCCATCTAACTGTTCATACCTAGTATCAAGAAACTTTCATTATCAATGGTGCCTTTAAGGATATCAACTAGATCTAACATCTAAATTTCTTCAAGAATCAGTCTACTATTTTGTTTTCTTTAGATGGAAACTTCATCCTGAAGATCAACCCAGATGTCTTCCACATTGGGCACATGCAGATACAAGGTTCCATATGACTTGAGGACTCCTCGGATGTCAAATCCCTCCCTGAGCTTCATATGTTTCTTCAATTTGTCCTGAAGCTCATGCACCATGTTCTTGGCCTTAACCACCGTAGAGCATGTGTACCTTTCAATAGAAATAGGGAAGGAGATGGTGGCCTTGTGCCTGCTTTGTTGGAACTTGTGAAAATCCAACAATTGTCTAACTAAAAACATAAGGATCGGTTTGTCACCAAGGAACATGGGTGAATAGAAAGGATTTCCATGGAACCTTACCACCCAAAGATAAGTAAACTTCTTGAATTACAAGAAGATGCAACCCCATTTTGAAACTTCAACCCATGCTTCATTAGAAACCCTTCTCTTCCTTAGATCAGGATCCAACCTGTAAATGTTTTCATAAAAGAAGGCGTCATTCACTCTTCTATATTGGTCTTCAAACCCTTTTATTATCAACTAAGGGAAGTACTGATATATGTGTTCCATTGCTCGATTCCCATTTGCATATAGCCCTAGGTAATTTATCATGCCTTTTTTACATAGGTGATGAATGACATCATATAGAACATGCCGGTAGACAATATTGTTTTCATTTTGGAATCTATCTTGTCACTTATTAGGCTACCCCACTCAATCCCTTAGTCATTCTTCTTTATGACTACCATGAACTGGTACATCCACCCTTGGAATTCTTTTGACTCACGGGATCCCAAATAACCAACTCAAGACGGGTGATGATATCACTTATTTCAATAATAAAATCACTTCTAGGGACCGACTTGGGAAACCTAGAAACAGTTGGCTTAGCCTTGATCAATAACTTCTTGTTTACATGCTTGATGTAGTCTTCCTAATCTTTGTCCTAGGCATTTTGTGCTGATTTAAGTTCTAAATCAACATACTCAAAAAAATTGGGCAACCTTAGGAGTTGATCAAAGTAACCTCTGTCCAATTTCACTATAGACTCTCCTGCTTGATTTCTTACTGAGCGGGAGGTTGAGTCATAGTTGGAAGCGCAAGCCAGGATGAATTCAGGGCATTGAGCTGATATTGGAAATCCTGCTAAGAGGGAGACCGCTGCTTACTATCGACTTCATCCAAGAATTCTAAGAAGAATCCTCAATTCTCTTCCAAAATTCCTCCATATCTATATTACTTTGATCTCTGTGTCCCGAATGTCATAATTGTAGCTTATGTAAGAAGAAGATTCCATCTTCTGATATTTATACTTCATCTTTCCTGACTTATCCTTAGATTTTCTGGGGTCCAACATGAGGAGTCTCGAAGAATAAATTCCTTGATGATTTCTGGAAGAGCAATCGGCTTGAAAGTTTGTTGAATAGGTGCATAGACCCACCACACTGTTCAGATTTTGAAACTTGCAAAACACCTTTGGAAACCTGACAGAATGAAGTGTATGTCGGAAGTCAGGACATGTTGAGCATCAATGAAAACCCAACACACTGCGGAAGTGAGGAAGTGTCGGACAAGTAGGAAACCCCAACACAATGGCGTAAAACGAGGATGTCGAGCAGGTAGAACTCCCTGACACACTGCGGATCTTGATGGATGTCGAGAAGGTAGCCAAAGCTGAAACAAGGTGGAAAGAGACAAATGTAAGACACCCGAAAACACGAAACAAGTATATCGGGTTTTGACCGGTCAAAACATGAGAAATTCCCACCTCATGATCACTTAGGAATTTTAGAATCATTTTGAAATCTACAAGTTACAACCTATGAAAAACAAGTAAATAACCTAGGGAAAAATTAAAACAAGAGCCCTCATGAAAAAGACAAGAAAAAAACCCCAAAAACCTAAAACAGTAATGAAGAAAGAAAATAAATGGAAACCCCAAGCAAACAATTCACAAAACAACCCAAAAAGCTTCTAAAAAGAAAGAAGAGAAGAATACCTTCAACCTGGCTTGAAAACTAATCGAGAAATGGCTGGAGAAATCAATCGAGAAACTTGATCAGATTTGGAGGTAGAGGAAGCATCAACGAAAATCCAACGCAACAAAAATGAATGGTAACAAATGACATGGGAAAATTGACTATTTATAATAGCCTAGCATTAATTACACCTCACTTGGCACGTGTACCAACTGCCAGACAATTGGACATTAATGATATGTCATCATGTTTGGAGCATCTGAAAACCCGATACAAAGGATTTGATTTAATTCAGGTTTCGGGTTTCGAAACATGAGAC